>KZ308803.1:339765-393999 GCA_000376725.2 Ladona fulva
ATAAAATTTAACTTATTGAAAAATCTGTCTAGAACAAGAGTTCACAAATTTTACCATAATCTATTTTCATTATCCCAAGGAAGAATGGACTTGAAAGTTTTTCCTGCTCGATAGTCAAATTGCATGAGAAAATACATTTATTTTAAATAATCCATATATGTAAGAGAAAATTTGGATTAGAGTGCGTGAGAGGGAAGTAACGCTTATGTTTCAAAGTAAACGGTTCCTCAATGATGTTTGTGCTCACAATATTTCTTTCTCCGTTAAATAGCATTTAATCATTAAGCTAGTCCAAAAAATCTATCAGTGAATTTGTTTTTAGAACGTATGAAACAAATTTATTTTCTTTCCAGCTACTCTCATAAAGAACTAAAATAAATTAAATACCTAATTTTCGTTTTGATGAATGAAACTGTCGAATCTTGTGTAGCCCAGAACGTCGGTCAGTTAGGTGACTTTTCATTCTATGAACTCTTTCCCTAACGTATTTATTTTACACAGAGATAAAAGGTCCTACATTAAGGTCCTATGTATGCAATTATCAATTACTATTTCCGCACCGTGAGTTATCATGCATGTAACGCCTATATATTCCATCTCTGCACAAACGGTTGAACCGAGAATTTAGCGAGTTACATGAACTAAACCATGAGTGCATCGCATCAATTAGACGATAAATGAACAGATTACACAGAAATTATATAAATAATCACATAGCACAACCGTTTCAAGCGTATTATGATATCATTAGATTTAGTTTACTTAAAAATATTTGTAATCAAATGCTTCTTCACATACTAAACCTAATTCCGAGATTGTTTTCCGGAGCACGTTACATATTTTAATGGATTTATCTTTGTAGGATCCATATTAAGTTTGAAGTGCAACCTGTTCCGCCAATTCAAGAAATTCACCATGAAATAAAAAAATAAGACTTGTAAAGAATCTCAGTTTCAATCACCCCTCTGAAGGAATTTGAATTAATGAAATGGGCTGACCTTTGGTAGGAGTAGAAGCGCGATGATAACTGCGACCAGCTTGACTATGATCTTGATGACGAGGATCTTAGCGAGGGCGTGCAGAAACGTGGCGATGTCCACTCCTCCGCTCCCTCCGGTCATTTCCCCACCGTTACCATTGTCAGGGCCATAGTCCGAGCCACCGGAGACCATGGGGGGACCGTACGCGTGGTGGTGCAGATGATGGTGCGGAGGTGGGTAACCGCGATGAGGAGGTCCGTACGAGGGAGACGGTGCCCCGTATCCGGGGGTGGGCTGCGATGGGGAGGCATAAGCTGAGTCCGGTGGTGGTTGAGCTCCGTTGTGAGATGCGACATAAGCGTCCAGATACGAATCTCTTACTTTCCTGTCTGATTCTTCCGCTGCGGCGATCACGGACACCAGTAGGAGGAACGCCGCACGCACCACAAGGCGCTTTAGAAGTGGCGACGCCATGTTATTCGGCGTCGCTCTTCTGAAATGTCGGAAATAGAAGGAAGACCTTATTAAGAGACGGTTAACGGTTGGCATATGTGAAGATATGTTTCCTCTTCCGGAATAGGAAAGGATTGATGTGAGTTTATCGATCGAAATACCATCAACGTAGTTGGGCTGTATTATATTGTGAAAATGAGCTGCCGAGCGTTGAAGTCTCCACGAATTAGGGAGATCTTACGCTCCGCGAAATTCGAAATCCGAAACTTTAAACATGAAAATCTTACAAAGCATGCAATTAACTAAGCTGGACAATATTTATATACATTAAAAGTTTTCTCAACAACCTCTGTATACATTGAAGAAAACATTGATAGAACTCAGAGTTTTACTATTCCTATTATAATAAAAGATTGTCTTTGGAGTGAAAAAAGATTCGGCAAAACGTAAAATTTGCGAGATATTTTCAATAGGTAAAGGAATAAATTCCGTTCAACAATTACACTTCCTAAAAACATCTTAATGTTACTTTCTAAACTCATAAAGATATGGAATACAAATAATATTAAAGATAATGTTTATAAATATTACTTCATGGCAATTAATTGATTACAAAAATGCAATTCACAAAATTATTTCTCCTGAAACCAACTTTGATCTGGCAGTGAACAGAAAATTAAAAATTAAAACAATTTTAAATTAATAAATACAAAAATGAAGAGACTGAAAAATGTCATCCCATTCACGGATCACATGTAATATGAAAACATCCCGTCGAAAGGAAATAAGCAAAATGTTTGCACACATTTAGATGTAGTTTGTTCAATAAAATGAGTCAAAATAACCTGTATAACTCAATCACGTATAAAAGGCGGTAAGATTCCACCCGATGAACCTTGAGTAGGAGGAAAATGTTCTCACGTCAAAGAAATCCACTACCCACACTGAAATTGTCCTTTATCAGTTCACTCTGATGAATGTCTTCAAATAATGTAACTTCAACTTAATATGATATAAAACGACCGAGATACGTCTTCGAGAGGCATTCGTTAAGATACCAGGAAGACATCCATTAATGTTTTCCGCAAAGACGTTTCTGGCGCGCGTTAGAATTATGGCGACCCGAATGCCTACTATTCTCGCCTGGGACGCGCACTCGACTTTACGGCAAACATGAGGTGGAAACGAAAAGAACGCAAAAACCGCTCCGGGGAGTAACAAACCGAGGGGGTGCGTCGGTCGAACACTTCCATTCCCCATCACCTAGCGTCTTCCAAAGCACTGAATAATTAACGAGAGCTAGGTCAAAAACAAACTCTCCGCCGGCACCTCACCTTGTGCTCCGAGGAACTTGAGTATTCCGAAGATGTGGAGTAAAGCTGAGGAAAGAAGCGCCGATGTGTTGAGTGCGTCCTGCCGGAGTGGCGACGCTGTAATGAAAGACGGCGATACTTCAGGGTTTTGGCTCAAGCTACTAGAATGAGAAGAGAGAAAAAGAGGGACATGGAGAAGTGGTGGGGGACGACTTATAGGGAGAAATGGGGAGGGTTGGGTCTAATAGACCGGAGTATCGGAAGAAGGGGTGAAAGGAGCGCTGGCGCGAGCGAACCATCCTCCAAAAGGGCGAGGCTCAAATCCTCCGTTGCATCACGTCTCATCCAACTGAAATTTGGACGATTCGAACTGGAATTTTTGCGATGCAGAGTGGAGAGCCAAAATCAGACTTCCGTACGAAATGTCTCCAGAGGAAAGGACGTTGAAACGTCGGAATCCATTCGTAGAAAACACGATGAACTCTGTAGGGTAAGAACTAGAGGCCCACCTCGTAAGTTTCGTAAAAATTGATCAAGTATGAAGTTATGATATTAATTGATAAAGCTTAATTGTTATTTAAATTTAAAGTATGTAAATGCAATATTTATTTTCGTTAACACAGTAGATAATTAGTGCGTCTATCAGATAAAATCTTTATTTGGGCGAGATTAAGAGCTTAAAGACTCCTCTTCTATCAAACCAATCGTCAATGTAAAATAAATATTTAAAAAACTAGAATAAAAGGTATTAGCATCGAAATAAAATAGGAAAATCGAAGTGAAGATAAATAATATGAAATATGAATTTCTGCTATCGACGTTTATTATGCTCGTTTGAATAATTTTCCCTCTATTTATTAATCTCACTCATGTAGGATGTTTACGCAAGATTTAATCGTAATATTGATTGACATAAATATTTAATACAATACTTGTACAAATCCAACACAACACAACTTGTACAAGTTTGTATAAAATATTTTAAGATATTTTAAATATGTCAGTCCACCAAGTATCGCTGGATACAATCAATTTTATTGATTAACAATTTTGATTTGTACTCGTTTTCACAAATCGTCGATTTTGATAAAAAATACCAAAAACAATCGGCATACATACATAAATATTAAAAATGATATTCGAATGTTTAAAAGGAAAACATCGTTTTTATTCGATTTCCTGAAATACTTGAACACCCTTCCATTGCCCGTCACTGAGAACCAAAAGTGTGACGAAAAGGAATTAACTGGATGTAGCACTATGCGTAACAAGAAGTAAACCCCCAACTTTTACAGAGATCAAAGCGAACATAATGATTAATTAAGAGTTGGTTGGACAGGTTTATGTGTTACAGGGATAAGCACAACAAATATGTTCATCAGCCTGGATATACGAGTGAAAAATATTTTGTGAGTAAGAAAGGAGACTAAAATGAAAATATATTAACCACTTGCATTGTTCTTGATTAAAAATTAAAGAAAACAATTTGAAGCAAAAATCACTTATTGCTCGCAATACCTATGTAAGTTATCTCACGATTCAAAATTCCTCATAAAAGCTAGTCGTTTCGAGTAATCCATTATCCCTATTTTCAAACTTTTGAGTAAAACCAATTCATGAGTACGATTCAATACACTTTGAGAAGTTTTCCTCACAATCGAGATACTTCATCGAGAGAATGGAAGACTTATTCCTAGAAATGATGGAAACGTGCATCCTACTTGAATGATCTGTTCTCATTGTTTTCTAACAATCAATAGTTTATGGAGAACAACTACTTAAAGAAGAGACGTCGATGTGGGACAGTGCGTGAGCTAGGCCATCGACTTATAACTCAAAGAGGTGACACTGACGTCATAACTGTCATACTTAAGCGTGTGAAGGTATTCAATAAATGAATGATTATGTTCCCGGAGACTTCGAAGTTTGGCTCCGCTTAGGAAGAAGCCGTTTGGCAAGAAAACAATGGTTTCGTTTCCAAATCGTGGATTATATAATTTTCATGAATTCAATAATCACGATATTCAAATCCCATTAACTAATGCATGTAATTGATGTAATAAATAGATTTGATAACGTACTTGTTAGTTTGAGTTAATGAGTTTTTCAAAGATATTTTTAGTCGAAGAAAAATAAATTTAGAGAAAGCACATTCGCGGAAGATGTAATCGGTATCATGCGACCCCCCTGATATTTCGGCCGACAATGAGCGTAAAATATGAGAAATAGATGCGAGGACAAGTACTTTTAGGGACTCATTCTTTCCGCGAACGATACACGAGAACGATGAGCTAAAGAGGTAAGTTGAACGCTTGGTGTTTACACCCCCTGCCACACGCCGATAGGCGGCTTGCAAGATATGCATGTAGAGGTAGAAATATGATTTTTGAGACAAAGTCAAATTGATGATTTTATTAAAATTATTATAAATGATAAATATAATAATATAATCGTATCCATGATTTTTTCAACTGCAGCACTTCTAAGGTAATAATCCAAGAGCTAATGCTGATTTGCAAGATGACAATACGTGGCAAACTAAATCTTTAATTTACCGTTTCGTCCCAATAAAAAGATCTCAGTTGAGCAGCATAAAGAACTTAGACATTTCATTTCCTGCATCATATAAGAACAGGAGTTTCGCGAGCAACAGCAGCGGTGCGGAACAATGTGCAGTATCTGAAAGATGGTAAATGTACTCCATAGAGACAACTTGCATTTGCTCACAACGTAACATTGAGTTCGAGATTTCTCCCCAAAAGTCATTCCTATCACGTTTCACCTCCGAAAAAATCTTATTAAAACTGTTTAGATAAAATGGTAGGCGAGCGCGAATTATCACGTCTGCAGCTTAGTTGAGCCAAAGGTGCCACGAGGAATTCCAACCTCATTAAAATTAAGGTTGTGGGTGAGTTACAGTTGGAATATTTTTTTTCCAGTGGATTGGCCCCGGGTCTTTGTTCCGCAGGGAACATTGGACAGTGGCCACGACCACTTCGGTCGAGGCGAAGTTCTCTCTCTTGAATTAATGATGAGAAGATCGGGGCTAACAGGTACGCGGGGACTTAAATTGATAGAGGGTTGAGATTGCAACTTCAATATTCCTGAATATTTATCTCCTCAAGCGGTTCTGACAATCAAAAAGAAATTTATTGTAAATACCTAGCAAACCACCCATGCAATAATTGCGATGTAAAATTATAAATCTTAATCGCATTGCTCATATCTACTACATATATTTATCATTTACTATGTAGATAACTCTTCATCTGTTAAAATAGTTCATAATATTTTCAACTATATTGAATAAAGCGCCTAATTGCTATTATTTAATCAATATTGAATATTATAGTCAGTTTAATTTCATAAACGTTAAATGATGACGCTGTTAGATGCTCCAGTTCACAAATAAATTAGAAATAATTCAAAATTCTAATAGCCCAATAAGTCAAAGGTGTGCGATATAGAATCTTTTTCAATCGAAAACATTATTGCCCAGATCTGTAGAAATGGATTGCTTTTTAAGCGGTTCTGTACATCAAGCAACGATTTATAACTTTTCAAAAATTGATCATTTTGTTTTGTTAGTTTACTAGAGTGGCTGCTTCGTAGATTTATTACAAACAAAAATGTTGGTTCATAAGTTTACTTAACCTAACGCAGAGATTTTACAACATGTTACCATGAAAATACGATGGATTAGATTAAAAATCTACGCCGCGTATTTTACCTTAAAAGATTTACTAAGGTAAGAAATGTCTCCGGAGGGGATATGATGATCGTCCAACTAGCGACGCTCGTATCGATTGATGAGTCTACAGTTTGACAGTTAAGGAGAGGTAATAAATCTTTCAAGAGCAATTAAACCTACAGACATGTGAGACTTTACAAGGTGAAGGAGGTTGGAGGCATAAACCCTCCAAATTATGACATAGGTTGCCGGTAAATAGGACGTCCAATCGGATCTAGTTTGTCTGAGGCGGGGGCGGATAGGTCTCGTCCTGTTTGTCTTATCAAGTCGGTCCCACGTGACGGTTAGCCCCACGCCCATTGGCAATCACGCAGTCTGCATTCTGAGTGCAAAAGATGCATCCGGCGGCTTCCTCTCACTTAACACTGCTATATCGAGAGCGCCAACATAGAACGTTGAGGGAAGACCCAATTCCGGCGCTACACAAACTGGTTTTCACGTCCTCCACAAGCCGCTCTATCATTTAAAAACACATCGGTTCTTGACCGGATTCGAAGAGGAATCCGCTACATCGAACGCGAGTAAATAGAGTAAAATGAAGTGAGAGATGAATTTGACGTGGAAGCCAGTGAAAGTAATTAATGGCCATAAGCGGAACAAGCAAGTAAGGTTGCGCTGCAGTGAAAGTAATAGAAGGAGATAGGAATTATTACCCCTCTTCAGTCACCACTCCATTACCACAGCACTTTTGATCTAGTTGGGATTTAGGAAATAAATATTTTGTTTTTTCTCCTGATCGTATTATCAATACATCTCAAACACCTGCTAGACATTTGTAGAATGTACATTTCATGAGCACGTATGAGGAGTGCCTTTTTTGTGAAGATAAAGCTTTTAGTGCAGAGTTTCCCAAAGTGGGCGATACCACCCCCATGGAGGCGCTGGTTTCATCTAGGGGGGAGTTTGATGAAAAAGAATTTTATCCCATTGCCAATCGCCTCTCTTTCTCAATAGAGTTTTGCTGGATTTATAGCACCGATACAATATCAGAAAATTGCATTTATAGTAATGGTGGGTACTTAATCGTTGCGGTGTTTATTTTTCTTTTTATTATTCTCCAGCTTTGGCCATACAGATGTTAATTTTCGTTGACGACGGTTGGGGGCGGAATTGAATCCAAGGGGGCGATAGCGTGAAATAGTTTGGGAAACACTGATCTAGTGGAAAAAGTTGAGTATGACCGTTAAATTGCTAAACATTAAAGGTGTCGAATTCAACGAATGGGTTTCAAATCAAACATTCCCACATGTCAGGAAGGAAAAAAAAACCACCTTTAGGGTGAGTAAGGCACGTAAGGCAGGGATGGGCAAACCTTGGCATGCGTGCTAAACGTTGCACGGCGATGACTTGTATTGATACGCGAAACATGTGCTTGCCAAATTTATTTTCAATTTTAAGGGTAAAACCTGTCATAATTTGCAGAAAATTCTCTCGGGTGATCAGACGGGTCGTTGGGTCAATTAATAATCCAATAATAAACCTTATTATTAATCGACCCGGCTGATCACCCAAGAGAATTTTCTGCAATCTATACGCCGAGAAAGAACCAAGTGTTTCTACTGTCATAATCTTTTATTCAGCCAGTGTTACATGATTAACATGACCATTTACAAATCAAACATCAAGATATTCGTATATACGTTCTAAAAATATTTTGGTAGGCACGTGTAAGAATTTTGTGTAAGAGATTTGGCTGATTTTGGCTCGCGCTCTCAAAAAGGCTGCCCACCCCTGACCTAGGGCATCATAAAACTTAAAATTTCATTTCTAAATCCTTTAATAGAACTATTCCGTAATTCAATGATTGTTGATTTGTTAATTGCTTATTGATTTTATATCCATTCATTTATTTCGTAATTTATTGCCTTTTATAATTTCTTTCACTCGTTGTCTCGCATTCTCGGTAACCTTTCGATCTTTGCTCTTTAACATAATGCAGGAAAGAAAAATAAATACCAAACATTCCTATCGATCGAACCACCCACACATTCAGAACGCAGGAAGCTCTGCTTCAACAAAAATGTCTACCTACATTTTTATCAAGGGTTTGTCTCCTCAATTAGACCCATTTATCAAATTTTTATTCAATAAATGTGTCTCAAAAATTAGGTCTTTATTAAGGCGAGATTGGGACTAAAAAGTCTCTTTTTCTCCCTAACCTGTCGTCAATGTCATTAATAAAAACACGAATAAATTTGTAAATAGAAATAGAGAGGAAAACTTAGGAAGAATTTGTGGATGTAAAAAACCTAAGTAGTAACTTGGGAAAAAATATCTCCACAGCAGGAAAACACCCACAGAGAAGGGGGTGTGTGAAAAAACTACGCAAACCTACTGATAGTATAAGTTAAAAGATGTGAAAGAAACTATGTGTACAAAAATTACTTGAGCAGTACCGTAATAATAATTCACTAAAGCAATAAAAAATCAGAAAAATAGCATTTTAAACAAAAACATCCTAAAATTAAATTCTTTTAAAAATTTGGATACAATCAATTTTNTTTTATTAAGGCGAGATTGAGACTAAAAAGTTTCTTTTTCCATCTAACCTGTCGTCGATGTTATTTAAAGAAAACATGAATAAATTTGTGAATAGAAATAGAAAGGAAAACTTAAGAAGAATTTGTGGATGTAAAAAATCTAAGTTAAACTTGGGAAAAACTATCTCCAAAACGAGAAAACACGTACAGAGAAGGAGCGTGTGAAAAACTTGCGCAAACCTACTAATAGTACAAGCTAAAAAATGTGTAGGAAACTGTGTATACAAAGGTCACTTGAGCAGTACTGTAACATAATTCACTAAAGTAATAAAAATCATAAAAATAGCATTTTAAACAAAAACATCCTAAAATTAAATTCTTTTAAAAATTTAAGTATTAATGTTCAACAGATATGTTACTTAATAAGCATTAAAGAAATTAGGAACACTGAATAAGACATAAATCATTGAACAGTATAGATATATATAAAACGTGTCTATTTGCGTACCTAAATCTAGTTTCTTTTCCTTCCCTTAACCCTTTTCGATTTTTTTTCTTTCCCTTCTTACGTGAGCGTTTTCTCACCACCATTGAAAGCCTCCGGAGCCTTTGTACACCCACCCAAATATTTTCTATCGTTCATATTGTGTTTAAATTGTAAATTTTAACCTTGCTACTACAACAACCTTACCTATTACTAGTGACTTCTGACTTCTGGCGTAGGAGAGACCCATTTCAGCAAACCCCCGCCAAAAAAAAGTATAATAATAGAAACAACCTCTACATTTTTTTTTCTCCTATCGTTATTTTTTCACTAAGTTAGTTTCTCTTTACAATTTCATCTCAGGAACCCGTAATCCACAAATAGAGAGGGTCTACATCAATATTTGTACCCTAATAGCTGCCCTGCATCTTGGGTTGCATGCACCGTTTAATCTATTTTCCTCCTCTATTAATGTCATGAGTCATTCTCGGAAAGAAACAATTTCAGAATCGACTGCTTCTGGAATACATTAATCTGAATTTGCTCGCGATATCTGACGAGAAGAAGTTCGAGAATTATCTTTAGCTTATTGTGGTCGCGCATCGTTCGCGGAGAGAATGAGTCCCTAAAACGACTTTCCCTAGCATTTAAGATCCCAGTATTTCTTTTATTTTACGCTCATTGTTGGATCGACCGAAGTAGCAAGGGATTGCGTCCTCCGCAAATTACTTTCTCTGAATTTAGCAAGCAATTGCAGCCTAACTTTTAATCTCCTTTCTTTCAAGGGTTCCTAACCTGCGTCTGCGTCTATCGTAGCATTTTTGACAAAACGTATCCCCCTGCGGTACACTTTCTAAAAATTTGCTGGTCCACGTTACTATTAATGTTTAAAATTTTGTCCTCCATAAGGATTCCGCTTTTCTTTTAGATATCGAAAGTTCTCGGAGCTAAACAGGGAGGGAATGCCTCAGTGAAAATGGCTTCTTGAGGACGTAAATTCACTACGGCTCAATCTTCTAAAAGAGAACTAGGAGAAACTGTTTTGGAGTCTCGGTGTAAAAGAGAATCTTGATTGAGCAGGATGTCTAAGAGAATCTCTAGCTCTTTATCTGGGTGATTCGTGGATAAATGTAAACGGTAGTGTATACATGTACCTTCATGAGGATGGAGGAATGAGGACCTCCCCCTTAAGAATATTTATTACGAAGGTAAATCTTGGGTTTTTCAATAAGCGATGAATTCCTAATTGATTTTTATCTGACAATAGTCATAAATGAAGTCGTATAAATGATAATTCTTACTTCTTCAACTTCAACTTCGACTGACTTGAATTGAAAGAGTTATTTCATCTACCTATTAAAATCTTAAATGTAAATCGTTCCTTACATATTTTAAAAGAAGAATACTCTCTTAATGCATTAATAATGAAGAATGCTCTTAATGTGATAGTACTTAATTTAGTGAAAGTGTACGATCAGTTAAATACTTTGGAACGAAATTTCTAATTTTTAAACAAATACATCCTTATTTTTCTAATATAAGTGCATAAGTAATTATAATATTTCAAAGACAAATTTTCATGACCATTTCATAAAACATGCTAATTTTATCTAGTAAAAAAAGTAAGCGTTAGCAAGCTAGCGCTTACTTTTCTTACTAGTTAGCACCTTAATGACTATGGGTAAGATTTGCGTAGAACTTAAAACTGAAAGGACAAATTTCATTTTTATAATACTCGAAGGATAAATAATTTACCCCCTTCCACTCGCCACTGGCGGCTTGCAGGGTTTAAATGCACATGCAAATTATCCTTCTTCATTAGGATCTGAAGTTTTTTGATTTCAATTTCAATTGATTCGGAATCATGAAACAATTACTAGTTTCTGTGCACATCCTCTAAACTATTCATACTTTTCATGTTCCCGTTGTGATATTTCCAAATGATGTCGAGATAACAACATCAGAGCTGGAGGAGGAATATTCATCCGATTTCACTAACATTTTTACTCGCAGAAAACGTAGACAGGGCTCTAGAGCTGATTCGGAACATAAAAACTGGTCTCCTTCAAACCAAATAAAATTCGAATCTTTTCCTACTAAAAACCGAGTCGAACCTCGAAACTGCGCAGCGTCCAATTCCTACATTCATAGATGTTTGACCCGCTTAACTCTAAACAGAATTTGCGCACGAATCATCCAAATTTTACATTCGCTCGGTTTATAAAGCGTTTTCTTGATTGTCCTTCCCCATGCCTGGATAATCGCTTTTGTCGCTGATCGCGATCCGTGAGCCAGGGAGAGGAAGAGAGGTCCTTGCGTGACCAACGCCAATGGGGACAAGTGTCGCCCGCTAGGGTTCGAGGTCACAGACGTACGCGATGACTTTCCGGAAGTGATATGCGCCACTCCCTTAATGTTCCTCATCGCGACCGATTCTACCTCCATCGTAAATCCACAGTTACGTTCGATTAAATTCATTGAAGTTTTCGCTTTAAATCGTCCACGTTTACTACGTTAAAATGACGTTTATACTCAGCTATTCCTTAATGCTTTCAATGCCAGTCTACCGGACAATGGTTTAATGCTTACGCACAAGGTTGAATCAGTCAGTTGTAAGATTTTAATCCTAAATTCGTGAATAGCGGTAAAAATATGTCCACAAAATTACGACATAAATGCAGCACTTTTATAGACCTGAAATTATGTATTCCTCAGAGTATAAAAATTTACATGTCGTTCCACATTCAAATACATACGTTGATCTTCATCTACATATGCAACCTGCAAGCCGCCTTTCGGCTTGTGGCAGAGGGTGCAAGCACTTTCTGATTTTCTACTCTAATCGATTGCTTTCGCGTATCGTTCGCGGAAAAAATGAATTCTTGAAACGACTTGTTCTAGCCTCTATTTCTCTGATTTTCCTCGCAGTATCAGAACAGCCCATATAGCATGGACGACGTATTATGTCAGTTTTATCCTTTGTTTAAACCTTCTATCTTCTAAAGATCCCATCACGCTTCCTGAAGTATCTGCGTAACATTCACTGACTTGTCGTAACAATCCTTTACAAAACGTATCGCCTTTCGCTGTTCTTTTCTGCTTCTGCTGTTCTTTTTCTAATTCCCGAATACAACACTTTTCTGCAGGGTCCTATACACGCTATACACTACACGCATATTCCAGGTGAGGCCTGACCAACGCAACATAACATCGGTCACGAACTTTTTCTTTGCTCCTACCGACAAATCTCTTCACGAATCCATGTTTCAATCGATCAAGTCAATCAAAGTCGATCTTAAATGTCTTTTAACGTATGATGATAAGTTTACACAAATAAAACTTTCAAAGGAAGTTAATCTTTGTAAAGAAGAAAATTGCTTATTTCATTATGAAACACTGCAATGATAATTAGGATTAAACTAAAGCGCTTAATAGTAACAAGATTATACTTATAAGTAACTGTATGAACATTTAATGTTTAAATGGAATGTCAGTTACTAAATTTATTGAATGATTGATATAGGTACTTTATTTAAATGTAAATTGTAACACTCAACGCTATTTAGCATAACTTCTTAAATTAAAGAAGAAAGCTTTCGTAATTAATAGACATTCTTGATGGTGATCTCCCTTTCGATAATTTTACAAAATAACCAATTTGCTAACGACATGACGTGTTCCCACAATGACAACTATTGGATTTTTCGCGGGAATATGGCATTTTAATAGTTAAAGTTAATATAGAGTATTATGGGTTAATGTTGGGCTTTATAGACTTTAGTGATTTTAAAGTACTAATATTGTTTTTACATAAAGAAATATATGTAAGGTAATACCCTGAACAACCCCCTTAGTAAGGTGTTTAGATTCGCTCCCGAAGAACGTTCCCAGGACAACAGAACAGGAAAGTGAAATGAGGTTCAGTTCTGCATAAAACGGGTCTGGCAATCCTAGCGTAACAGTTATGTTTTCAACTATCATTCTACTACTAGACTCTACAAAGTACCGAATTCGAGCATAGAGTTCAAGGAAAATTTCGTAAATTTAACCTTTCTCAGAAGCTGAAAAAGGTTGATACAGATGTAATTTCATTTAATGAATGTTAATGCAGATTTCATTTCAAAATTTAAGCTTAAATGAATTATAATGGAGGCAATGCTAGGCCTTTTCGTACAGAAGAGCAGAATACCTCTATGCTGGCCGCCGGCCAAATACTTTTTTTAATTACCGTTTAACCGATTTCTAAATCATCAAATATTCGAAAATAAATTAAGAAGCCTTTAATTTACTAATTTCCTTTAGAACTCATTGAGTTAGCTATACTTGGATTACACAGTTCAATTTGCCACTTAAATACCACAAATGCGTAAATTATATTTTCCATTATCAATTATGGCGCAACTATGATGAAGCTCCCATAGCTTAGTCCTCTTCGCCTAAAGATGAAATAAAACCACATGGAACAAAGCAGATGGGGAAATACAAGGACATAGCAGACACCGTTTGTATACCACCCCCGCGGAAGCTACGTTCGCACATCCGTGTTGAAAGAATTGGACTTCCAGACACCAGGAAGATTCATTTCTTTCCTCGAACTAGTGAAAGTTCTCTTCCTAAGAGACCAACGAACAGCAAACAAAACCAGCAGAACGTAATTATTTTAACGAAACTGAAAGTGAAGGACTGTGCTTTTAGCGGATGAAATTTCAGAGAATTTATGAAGGTAATTCATGCTGGAACTACCGATAAATTTGCGCAAGTTTCGCAAGAAAACTTAGAAATTTCGATGAATCTTCATATTGGAACGGTAAAATTTAGCTTATCTTGAAGATATACACAGAAAAAAATTTTTGACAATTGGAATCATACAGCCCGGGAAATTTTAAAATTCCGCGTATTTTTTTATCACACCTCGTATACTCCTTCCCAACCTTTTATCCTTTTTAAATTTTCCAGTAGACAAACTGCACCTTTATTAGTTTTGGTCTAAATTGAAATAGGAAGAAAACTACACTGGCAGTGTAGTTTAATGTTTTAATATTATCTTAAGTAATACATATTGAACTAAAAATATATGAAGTGTATGTGGTACTACCTAATTCAAGCAATATGTCAGTTGCATAATACATAACAAACTGAAAGCTTACTAGCAGCACACCTTTTGGTAAGCATTTAATAATAGTCTCCAATTCATTGCATAGCAATGCCTGTGGGATTTAGCTGGTTAGTGTTGCTTATACTAGAGCCTAATGGTATAAAGTGAAAGCCAAGTGATATGCACTATACTTTAACAGCTACTTACTACCCCAAGTTTTACAAGTAAAGGATTATCGATAGAGATTGTCATAGAGCCATTATGGTAACTATAAATAAACTGACTCACATTCAGGAATTTTCTTGCTAAATAATTCAGATAATTAATATACAAAGATTTTGGGGAGACCAGGGCTGTAGTGAATCAAGTACCACCACAAGAGTAGAGGTACCTTAACACCTCCACCTTGCTAAAAGTGCATATGAGCACTATGTGCCACTGCTTATCTGATTTGTACATCCCAATTGAATTCTCAAGCTCAAAAATATTTGACTAATGCATCAAAAGCTCCAAATTCAAAATCTTAGACCAAACCAATAGGGCAGCCCTCACTACAACCCTGGAGATAACTAAAACCATGAACAAGAAAGTCCTTTTTCAAGTATTTTTCAGGTTCCTTTAATTATAAAATTACGATTACATATAAAAGGACTTCCACTGAAAATCTTCTTTCTTTAACTTTCAAATTTATTTTTCATTTAACACATTTTCACACTGAGCAATGTAAATAACCCAATTAAACAATGGCTCCACTATCAAGCATACTGCTTAAAAGAGCAAATCCTACAGTGATAACAGTTAATTTACCAAAATGATGTTCAACATCCTTCATCCAGGTTATCATAAAAATTTTCATACAATAATGCCTGAGAACACACAGAAAAACTGTGGAGAAACAGTTTCACGCTGGCAAAAAATGGCACACAAAATCAGACACTAAAATATGCAATTAATTTTCTTTAATACATCTTAATCATAAAAATCAATATTTTTTCCAATGCAGATATACTCATTCATTCTCGTGTTTGCCATCACTTTGGCCCCACCAAAATACATTTTTAAATCACAATTATCAAATATTGCCTATAATCAAATGCTTTCTCCTCCACAAAAATAATTCAAAGAGTTTTTCCTGAAAAATGTTATCCTTTGCTAACATATAAAAATTTAAATCTATTCACTGGATAGAATTCTAAAGCAATTTTTTTTTAATTATGACAAGACCTGACCACAGGCTTCAAAGAAAAGAGCCATTTCATTTTTGCACATAGAAAAATTTTACAGTGCGCCTAATTGAAACAAAAGTTCTCCAAACATTCTCCACACTCCTCAATATCTCAAAATATTCCAAATGCTAGGCTTTCCATTGGAGGAACTAGGGAAATGGCCCAATGACATCATGCTTGGTTCAGACCAGACAAATCACTTCCCAAATAGTTAAATCACTTCCGCTCATCTCCTTGTGTTAATGCATTAGCCTGGTCGATTATCCATCTTAAACATTAGTGGAAACTGCAAGGGAATGGCAACATGGATCAAAGAGTAACGAGAGAAAATGGAATGAGACCAAAAGTGAAACGACAACGTATTCCTTCGCCAAGGGAAAAAACAAAAACATTTACATGGTTCACAACTACAACCTCTCTTCCACTGCATTTAACGCTCCAGTCCCATGGACACAGCACAGGGGGTAGCAAAGTGAGTGACTTTTAAGGACTAGAAAAATTTGAAAGGAGGAAGAAGCGTGGCGAAGCGCAAAGAAAGAGAAGAGGAAAGAAGACAGAAAAGTCGCTTTGAATCACCTCATCTTCATTTCCTCTCTTTTCTTCTCACGTTGCTTCCACACATCAGGAACCCATTCTCATCTCAAATTTACTCATCCCTTGAAAAAATAAATCACATGCACAAAGAAATCCTTGGAAATTTTCTCTCTTTTACCTCTCCAACCTTTCTACTTCCACTCAATTATTTTTAGAATCATCATACACTCCACCTCCACATCACACACAGTTTTTTTCATTTCACACGACAGCTGCTCCTCCACACAGTCATATTCACAGCCTTTCCTTTTTTATAGAGCATTCTATGAAAAGGGAAAAAAACTTCCTTATTTTTTTTCGTTCTATATATACACTAATAAGTGTTTGTTTTTTAAAAAAACAAGGGAGAGAACAACAAAACAAACAAAACTAACACACTGGAGGGGCTCCTTGGTTTCTCACAACACATACACAATCTACAAATCCCAGTTCTCTGAAAAAGAATTCGTACTAAAAAGCATTATCGTCATCAATGTGCAACAATGCTGCTCTACACCATCCATCTTCATGGCATCCTCCCCAAAATATCTTAACCAATACCAAACTGGAAGATTCCTCTCCATTTCCAAAAACCTATTCATACTGATAAAAATATTCACTTTGATCTTTCACTGGAAATCAACCCCATCGGACGCACATCTTTAAGTCTATGAATCAACAATTACCTTCTTCAGAAAGAACCCACTCAGACAAAAAAGAAAAACCTGCTATCAGGAAAAGAAAGGCCATCTTCCAGTTGGCAATTTCTTTATTTTTAGAACAAGCAAGATGGAAATAACATTTCTGACTACCACAAGTGAGCTATAAAACACATGCTCGGCATGACAAATTTACCTTTATTAAATTTTGAATTTGATTCTTTCAGGGGACCACCAATTTATCTAAAAAAAAAAGCAGCAATGCACTTGGGAAGAAAAATGGAGGTGAGGCAATTGAATGAGGAAAGAAACAGGATGACGAGATGGAAGAGATGTTTCTTCTTAAGCTAGGATTCCTCCCCCATTTCTTTCATACAAAAAACAACAAAATCTCCCTCAGATAAACCGATTAGTCCAGGTTTACCTATCCAGCATTCAAAACGTTGAACGAGGCACACAAAAAATAGTACAAGTGCAGGGCTAATGCAGAGAAAAAGTCTTCTCGCCTGCCATCTGCACTAGTGAATTTCAACTCTCATCCACACAAGATTGCACTCTTCAAACACTCATTCAAATATAAGCAGCTGGTTGTGCAGGTGGCAATCACGCAGCACAAAATCATCCTCCATTTTAGGGATTTGCTTTCCCACTGGCTTGCGTTCAGGTTTCTGCTCCTTTCTAGAGAAAAGATAATCACCCCCCACTGTCCTTGTAACATGGGGGAAGTAAGATGACACCTTTGAGTGAGGGACTATGGACTGAAAGCCAGTGAGGAATTACTAAGAGGTCACCATGTCATTGGAGGATGTTGTTGAGGTCATGTTTGGACCTTTTAATGAGTCGTTTATGTCTCTCCGGAAAAGGGATAGGTTTTGGGTAAACCTAAAAAAACAAAAGGAACAATTAGTGTACTACATAATTGGTTAACGTCTAAGAAAAAATTAATATAGACAATAATAACAATATGAAAATGAGTGACCAATCCATTTCTTGATGCACTTAACCCTCAAATTGTAAGGTGCTTGATTAATACAGTTTTGGGTTGGTACAGTCAACAATATGTGGTAGTATTTTGTTTTGAATGATGATAGATTCGATTTATTTAGTTCAATTTAATAAGTAATGTATACACAGGATATATAAAGACAAGGTTTTTTTTCCAAATTTTGCCTCAGAAAATGTAAGTCACCTTGTATTTGTGAACATAAGAATAAAATTTTTCAATGTAGTAAGAGCAATTATATTTTACATACCATCTAGTACATATGGTCTTATGGTCAACATAGTTATTATACATATATAATCTAAATAATTGTACTTGTTTGAGAGATTTTACTGAAACGTGAGAAAATAGTACACGTTAAACACATTAATTTTTAACTTTCCAGAAAACTGCTCCCTGGCTCAATTTCAGTTGAAAATCTCAAATAAACAGACCATTTTATGCTTCAAAATAGTCCACTCCACAGAGATTCTAAAAAATTGGAAGACCGTGCATAGAAATAAACTCCAATAAAAATGAGGGAGGAGTCTCATTGAGACCTGAGAGACTCAAGGAACTAGGCTCAAACACAAATGTGTCCATTTATGGCACCGACACAGTAATGTGCCTCTCATCAGCTCTGCAGTCTCTATTTAAAGGAAATAAGTTTCTTACAAAGAAATGAGCCACCTCTTATTGCCAAATGAAGGACATGACCATGACAAATGGTAGCATTGAGTTCCATTTAAGAGCAGACGCTACGTTGAGTAAGATCAAAGCCCCGGAAAGTTTCCCAGTATTTGCCTGTACGTAGTTGGAGCTAATTATTTATTATCCAACTAACAACTACGAAGGGCCTAGCGATTGATTTAATTAATTTTAAAAAACAATCGCTATTTTTAATCATGAAATCCTAAATCTGTCAAAACAAATTCCTTTTATGTTCTCAAAATTTTGTTGTTGTTAATTTTCTTAAATGTAAAAATAGCACTTGCAAAGGTAATATTATGGATAACAAACCAGTTTAATATGAAGGCTAATTTATAATTTCCAAAGTAAATGGAACCGAAGCATAACCGAAAACTACGTTTAAAACCATCCATCATACTTAAAGTGAAGCTCTCCGTCATTGAGGTTTATTTGTTGAAATAAGGTTATTCGGCCAATATCAAGTAAAAGATTGTATTTCTTGTCCTATAGTCCATTAGTAAGTAAAAATGGTATTTACAACAAAAGAAAATGAAAAGAAAACAAAAAAATACTACCAACAGCTGGTACATGGGTGAGCAAGGAAGTGTATTTTGGAGTTGTCTATACTCCAATTATCAATTTTCAATTAATTATTGTAGAGAAATTAAGGCCCAACTACAAGAACCCCATTTCACTTTTTCATTATTCTACTACCAGTACCACCACTAAAAGTTTCATCAAAATCCCCAGAGAAATGTGAGAGCTTCTCCTTGTTACATATAATTACATCATTAGTCAAGAAAGCTATAATCTAAAGGGGATGACAAAAACTTACAAAATTTCATGTTCACATTGACAAAAATTTTTCTCCTTTTTAGAGGCCTTCCTTTCAAATAAGAAATTCTTGGATTAATAAGTCTAACATTACAGATGTCCTTTCTATGAAAATTAGAAGTATCAAATTTAAACAAAACAAGAAATACTAACGGAAAGAAAATTCTAATGCACAGTATTAGAATGTATACTTGAAATGGACTTCAACTTGTTTACTTTAGGGCTATGTATTATAATGTTTTTTAAAGAGTTAAGTGAAGATTAAATTCAATCTCTAATATGTATGATAGATTATCATAGCAATTATCTATAATCTTCAGCTTGACCCTAATAAAAAAGTAAAATACCAGGCCCTAAAGTGACACAGCATAGACTTTAAATTAGTAAAAGTCCATACGGAGTATACATTATAATGCCAGGCCTTAGACTCATTTATAAGTCAACTATCCCAGTACCCAAAATAATAGAATAACTTATACTTCAAACCTTTACATTCACATGCATTATTTTCTATATAGTCATGTGTAAGTGATCACATGTGACATCTAGACATTATCATTCCATTCAAATGAATAAAAATTTTTAGGTAAGAATATGATATTTTCAAATATTATATAAATTGAAAACTACTCTCTTCTAACAACAATGATAGAAGTTTATATTATTTATTACATTAATGAATTTCATAGATAGTATAGAATATGAAACAATGATATTATAATGTAATATTTACACTAACATCATGAGTACGAAAAGCTTCAAAACAAGTATTTAATGTGATTAAAGTTGAATTACAATGCTGAACTGCACATCTTTTAGCATAAACAAAAGAAGAATAAAGTAGAAAAATACACAAACCTGCCAAAGAAACAAGCACTAAAATGCATATCAACTCACCTATCCCTATTTTTATTCAGAAGGTTCCTCTCAATTCCATCCATTAGATTCTCAAACCATTGAGCCATTGCAGCTTGTTTATCTGGAGGCTGACTCCTTATTATACTCTCCCTTAACTGACTGAAATACTGAAAGGCAAATACCGGAATAATCCATTTTGGTTCTTTTGACAAGAATGATGGAACCACTTCATAAGATTTCTCACTGACTGATCAGGAAGAAGAATGCTGGGTTCAGCTAATAGAATAACTCAAAACAAGACAAAAATCTAGCCAATGACCCCACTCCTTAGATTACAATGATTAAAACAAATAAAAGAATACATGAGTCATGCATACAAATTATAAAGGATATGAGGATGACACAAACCACATATATTTGTTTTCTGGTTTTTACTGAATGTAATAACATTTAGATCTCAGTTAAGTACGAAAACGTAAAAGCTAGGAATATCATAATAACAGAGGAATGTTAAATATTAATGATGCAATGATTTTGAAAATTAAAGAATTCTTACTAGCCTTATCTTCTACTTTACATTATGCTACAATCAAATATTTAGATTCTGGATTGATTAATTGTTAGCAAGAGTTGTGAATGAGAGCCCATGGCAAAGCCAATTCTTTAAAATTAACAAAATGAAGGTAATCATCAGAAAAACTTATGCAAATGACAAAGAATAATAATTAATTCAAAGATAAACAGTAAATAAATCCTACCTCCTCATTGAGCAGGATAAGACCAAGCAAAGGCCTTGACATGGACCACTGATTACGGCAGTCCTCAAACATGATCACATTGAGCACAGTAGAAAGGATCTGACGCAAGATGTCAGGATTGAGTTCCAAAGTCCTTAGGAACATATCACTTCCTCCAGGAAGATCTCCCACACGTCCTGCCCTTCTACCTTTCTTACCTGTTAAATTTTTAAACAGTGTAATTTACCTTTTTGGAATCTCATGTTTTAATAATTAATGTTGTTATCATTAGTTATTAATTAATGTTACATTAATTCATGCAAGAGCTGTCAGTATAGTAGCACAAAATTATCCTTTGCTAACTTGAATGAACTGAAAACAAATATATACTATATCCATGTTACCAAAATACTGTACAGTGGTACTAACTTACAAGCTTAATTTGTTCCAGTTGTAACTAAAAAAATTTGCACACAGCAACGAATTTTTCAGGGTTACATCTTTCCTGCTTTATTTAGTTCATGGCTTGCAATTAAGTTCAAAAAGGTAGTAAAAGTCAAACTGGAGTAAGAAAAAAGTTAATATGTAAAAATGCTTGAAAGTAGAGCTGTTCTTAAGTTGAGGCACCACTGTACAGAAATACCTCAGTATGCAAGTGCCTGTAAATAAGAGATAATCTGTAAACAACCTCAGATTTTCCAAAAATTTCTCCCAGATAAATGAGTAATCATTGCCAAGTGTCCAAATTTGCTTGTATTTTCCTCAAACATACCATATGATATTTTGCCCAGAAGCATTGTGCATTGCTCTACGAGCACATGAATCCATACATAACAGAAGTACCTCATTAACTTGGATGTGATTCATAGATTCTCAGCTTCTTTTTAACAGAACATTAAGATTTAATTTTTCATTGATATATTTTTTCACATTTTTTAAACAACACAACGTAAAATAGATAAATAGGAGTATCTCACATTCAATGTTAGACACATGTGAATAACAATGTGTCTAACATTGTTAGTTTGCTAATAAAAGCATATGTGGAAATTTGGGGACCTGGAACTCATTAATGAATTTCCCATTATTTTTAATACAAAATTTTTCTCTGATATACAAGAATTTTGAACAGCCACCCAACATATAGAATAAATTAAATTTTCTTAAAGAAGTATCACTATATTATTCTCATGTGCAATCAATTTAATGCACACAATAAACGTGAAAATTCAATTATTTTAAATTAAATTTTGCTTGTTTTTTTCCGCAATTGTAAGGCTTTCATAACAGCAAAACCTACCACTGAAATACTAAACCTTACAAATACAATAAATAAACCTCCTTATCCCATGCTGAAGGCATGAATATAAAGAACAGTCATGCATGATGTAAAGAGATGTTATTTCATCTAACTTCTGCATCAAATTTATCAAATTTCAAAGATAAGCGGATAAGGTAGCAAAACAGAATCTATTTTCATAAAAATTATCAAATATCTTACCTTTCTGAGTAAGTTGTTTAAATAGGTACGTCACTATATGGTCCAACGTAGCACAGCATCCAGTACAGACCATTGTATCTGAGATGAATAACAACCAGGACATTTTTAATAAATTGACAAAATGGAAAATCAAAGGCTTTATATAAACATAAGGAGAGAAGGTAGAAGCATAAAGCTGCCTTTTCTTATTCACACATGCTCAATTTTTAAGAAAGGCAATGTGATATGCAATAATAATATAATTCGGTTACTTACATTTTAAACAGTTTTACTCCTTAACTGTGAACTCATAACGCATGTAATCATTGAGAAAAAAGAAAAGCTCAAAATATCCTGCACATTATAATATTAGATAATTTTTGACAGCAAAACAATCTTACAAAGTATGCCGTTCATAAATAAAGTAGAAATGAACTTTCTTAAACCATTCCTATATTCTGAGAATATCCATGGAAGATAAATAATGGGAGAAAATGACGGACAATAAAAATATATGAGTGTACAATTAAAGTTACATCAGCTAATTCTGGAGATCCAAAAAATAACCATCATGCTGTATAGTACCTTATATTAAGGTTCCTCAAAACAATTTTGCATCAATAAATACCGAAAAGTCAAATACTAGAAGAGAATAGCATAAAAAAAGATGGGTAAGAATACCATTATATGCATTAAGATAAATAATAAATTTAACCTTTGCAACAAAATAAGATGTAATTTGACTTACCATTCAAATAAAGTGTGATATGCCTGCATAATTATTAATTAATTAAACTTTCCACAATGATATCTTTCACTACTAAAAATAATGACAATTTAATTTACATCAAAACTCTTCCCAAACTGTGACATAAGATTTCCATTTTCAACCTGTGTAGAAGTAGAACATAAGGAATCCCTGAATATTTTATTATCTACTGCTAAGTTGATGCCCAGTGACTAATTTTGATAATAAATTTGCGGTTTTAATCAATGCATATTCTCAAATGATAAGGGCAAAGTATGAAATAATGTAATGCTTTCAACTTTAAAACATTGGGTGATAAAAGTCAACAATACTATTGTAAAAATCAATATACAGGATATTATAAGAAAACATTCTTCAAGCTTCAGATAATAGAAAACCAGTCAATTTCAGCACAGCTGGTTGTCTGCTTAAAACATCATTCAATTGCAACCAACCAGTTTAAAGTAGATTTAGATATAACTCTGACAGAAAGGCTTATGATGTAAATTCCAAAAAAATATACTTTTAAAATCGAAATAGACCCTGCTGATAACTGACTGATGTCTGTATTCTACCTGAACAAACATGTATCTTGTGAACTAAATTGTCTATCTAAAGAGAGATGAAGTAAGTCTGGTTGTAAATGCAAACAGTAGCAAGGGTCATAAGTTGACAACTATCTTTTCTTAGATAGTCAGTCTTTCATTCAGATTATCTGTTGGACAATATATCACATAACTGCACTTATCTCTCTTCTATATAGGTAGACTGCAGCATTTTTCAATGAAATATCTATTCAAAGGTAAACATAGAAAAGAGTATTTACTAAATTCATTTACATACATATCTAAAAATCTAAACCATACAACTGAAACAAAGAATCAGGAGAATTTGATACATAAAACGATTACCCCATAAACCTTGCTTTTGCATAGGAACCTTTGTGATATATTCTTTCCAGGTGTAATTTCACGTATCAAACATAAACGTCACTAGGAAGTTTGCCACACACCCATGCAAGAGTTCTCACAGTTACCAAATTTTAAGTGGTTCTATATTTGCAAAATATAAAGCATTGTCTAGAGATCTGTCTTTTAAATTACCATTAAGGTGCTTTTTCCAAGAAACCTTTTCAGAAAATGGTTAAAAATAATAGTTTATACACCTCATCATGTAAAAACTGCAACACCCTATTCTCTAAAAAATCCAACACCTCAAATTTCCAAATTGGCTAATTTACGAAATATCCCAAACAAAAAAATTTCCAAATCTAAGTCATTTACTCTTACACTTCATTCGCAAATACACAGACTATATGTGTACTACAATATGTAGACAATCATGTAAGAACTATGAAAACTAACCTTCATAATGATACTCTCAAATCGTAAAAGATAGAGACTGATAAAGAGTATATTTACTTCAAAAGTTTTTCAACCATAAAACACTTCTAGATTTTAGAGGTTGTCATTTAATAGTGGGCTGCTGATGGACTACATTTTTGCTAAGCTTGAAGGAATAGCCTTGTTATTACTTCAATAATTTTTCTCTAGAAAAGTTATATAATATGCAAAACCAAAAAAGGGTAAATGATAATTTACTCAATTCTCTCCAAGACTGCAACTAACAGCAGTTTTATTATTCATATTCAGTCTAACTGAAGTTTCAGTTGAACTTTGAATATGAATAACAAAACCATCTAGTAGTAGTAGTATTGTTAAAAGTGCTTTGACAATTACATTCATAACACACATATGGCCCCCCACTGGGAATCAAACCCAGAACTGCATACAGCAGAGGCAAATGAGCAGGCTCTCTTGGCTATCCAAGAGCCCAACAAAGCAATTATGGTTTCACAGATACCACATTTAATGTCACATAAGATTCAACTTTTATCTAATATTATGGCTCAAAAAAAAGACTCCCAGGTCTTACATGCCTTATTTACTTTTTTGCTAGTTTCTGTGATAACAAAGGAGGTTCAATCAAGGTATCAATAATACTTATTGACTGGAGTATATGATAACAAAATGTAATGGGGAAACAAACTTAAATATNTCCATGTTTCAATCGATCAAGTCAATCAAAGTCGATCTTAAATGTCTTTTAACGTATGATGATAAGTTTACACAAATAAAACTTTCAAAGGAAGTTAATCTTTGTAAAGAAGAAAATTGCTTATTTCATTATGAAACACTGCAATGATAATTAGGATTAAACTAAAGCGCTTAATAGTAACAAGATTATACTTATAAGTAACTGTATGAACATTTAATGTTTAAATGGAATGTCAGTTACTAAATTTATTGAATGATTGATATAGGTACTTTATTTAAATGTAAATTGTAACACTCAACGCTATTTAGCATAACTTCTTAAATTAAAGAAGAAAGCTTTCGTAATTAATAGACATTCTTGATGGTGATCTCCCTTTCGATAATTTTACAAAATAACCAATTTGCTAACGACATGACGTGTTCCCACAATGACAACTATTGGATTTTTCGCGGGAATATGGCATTTTAATAGTTAAAGTTAATATAGAGTATTATGGGTTAATGTTGGGCTTTATAGACTTTAGTGATTTTAAAGTACTAATATTGTTTTTACATAAAGAAATATATGTAAGGTAATACCCTGAACAACCCCCTTAGTAAGGTGTTTAGATTCGCTCCCGAAGAACGTTCCCAGGACAACAGAACAGGAAAGTGAAATGAGGTTCAGTTCTGCATAAAACGGGTCTGGCAATCCTAGCGTAACAGTTATGTTTTCAACTATCATTCTACTACTAGACTCTACAAAGTACCGAATTCGAGCATAGAGTTCAAGGAAAATTTCGTAAATTTAACCTTTCTCAGAAGCTGAAAAAGGTTGATACAGATGTAATTTCATTTAATGAATGTTAATGCAGATTTCATTTCAAAATTTAAGCTTAAATGAATTATAATGGAGGCAATGCTAGGCCTTTTCGTACAGAAGAGCAGAATACCTCTATGCTGGCCGCCGGCCAAATACTTTTTTTAATTTGCCAAACTGAAATTCCTTATTTGCTGGTGCATCCTATCACATATGTAATCCCATCCCACTAAATATAACTATTACAGTTTCTGGACCAGGGCAGTATTCAAGAATGTTGAGCAGAGTAGCACACCAATTCCACAAAACAAATCTCGTATCACATGATAAACCATAGCAAAAATTACTTTATGCTATGCAATGATCAAATTTTGCTGTTGTAACTAAAAATTCTTTCGGCAGAGAGGTACAACATGAAAATAAGCATTGAGGGTCCTGCCCATGACTCTAGCAAAATCCTCATGATGCAAATGCATAGAATTTTCTGAGGAAATCTGTTTCATAAATGGTTCATTTTTGATGAATCAAAAGCACTCATTTAACCTGAGGAATGAGACATTTAAATCTGGATCAATAAACAAAATTCTATTGCTATTATCTTCAAAAATTAAATGAAAGATGTTCTTTGGTAATAACCTCAGTTAATCACTCAAATAAAAAAATTATATTGAGGAATTTCTGATAATGACCATATGAATGTAGCTTATACAAATGGATATTTTCATTAGCTTATGAACACAAGCGCACATTCAATAGAGTGCACATAGAAAACCAATGAGAACACAAAACAGCAAAAAACAGGTAAGTTATCTCAACCACTCAAAACTCACTAATATAGTAGGAAAAGATATAGAGGGACCCAACACCAACCACATATAAACAAGAGTCCGTCCGGCCAAGGGAGCTATGAACAAGACAAGAATACCTCAGCAGGGAGGTAGACCAAGGAAAACAATGACTGGTATTCAACATTACGCAGGAAATTAAGAAAATCAGACAGCGACAGTAAATAATGAGATTGCCCAAGTCACTTATCCATTAAAGCATTTTTTTTTTATTCTGGATACCTTTACCAAAATTTTCTCTGTAATCCACTTAGGACTCTTGTGTTTGTGCAGAAACAAACACAGCGCCAAGAAAACAAATCAAACCCTCGCTTAACTCCTTTAACGTGCAAGGTGGTAACTTTTTGCATTAATTTTCATGGATCACAATGAAGCAAGCAACTTTTTAGTACACAAGCCAGAAAGAGATAGGGTCAAATTAATGCTCAGCTATAGACACACTCTAAAGTTTTTAATCAGTCATTCTTGCCACCTGCTAGTAACATTCTCATGGGAATGTCCAAGACTCCACAAGGCCAGACGGACCCTACCTGTGAATGCATTGATGTTCCCACCTAAAGCAGTTAGCCCTTCTGAGATGGATGACAAGATGTACAGGAAGACATTGGGCTCCAAAGTGGCAAGAAAGCTCATATGGTCCTGAGCCAAGCATTCCAATAACACGTAGTAAGTCTGTGATAGCTTTGGATAATCCTGAAAAGGAAAGGCTAATATAAAAACCATATTCTCTGAGTCCTTCAAAGACATAGGATTGCAAAAAAAACACAAAATTAAACATGCAATGCATAACTTTTACTTCCATACAGTAAATTCCATACCTAACCCTTAATTATTAATTAATTATAAGAAGAATTTTATCAATATTGCTGGGCTGTGGGGTGTTAAGGAATGAAAAACAGAGTAGTAGGAACTAAACTAAAGACAAGCAATTGGTAATTATGGAATTCTCAGGCTTTAGAGATTCAAACTACCTTTTGAAATCATGTGATTAAGCTGTGGGTTAGCTAGAAATAAAAAATAACATGAGAGAAACAAGAAAAATATACCTAAACAATGAAGAATCAAGAAATTAAATCTATAAAACTTGAAGCATTAAATCAAATCTGTGGTTACAACCATCATTAACATCACCTTGGTATTTTTAGCAAAATAAAATTGCCTGGCAATTAATTTAAACTGATGAAAACCTTGCAATTGCAAAAAAATCACATCTTACGATCATGAGTAAAGACTATAAAAACATAATCATAATTTTAAAAAAAGGAAATTTCACACATTAATGAGCAGTCTGTATGAACACATTTTTCAACAAACAAAAGTTTAAGTTAGATAGAATTCTAAATTAAATTCTTAATATCAGCTTATAAGATGCTGTAATTATTAGTAAATAATAAAATGAATACATGGTTTGCCACACACCCATGCAAGAGTTCTCACAGTTACCAAATTATTTCAAACTTTCTCAAAGTTATATCAATATTCTTGAAGGTTAATCATGTTTTAAGTGGTTCTATATTTGCAAAATATAAAGCATTGTCTAGAGATCTGTCTTTTAAATTACCATTAAGGTGCTTTTTCCAAGAAACCTTTTCAGAAAATGGTTAAAAATAATAGTTNACAAAACAGTATGTTTCCAGAGAACAACCATTAATTTTTTAATTGGTCTAAGAGAATAAAAATAAGACAATTTAGAAATAAAATAATGCGAACCTTAACTAGCTCTTGGCTTTAGTTGGAGTATTGACAAAAGGAATGCATCAGTATCTGATAAGAAATAAAAACTCATTTGAGTCTTCTATTAACTACCCTTTAATTAGCCTATCCACTAATACAGTGGAATTTTGTAATTCAATAATCTTCATAGATAAGTAGGGCATTCAGCAGGGATTCTCAGCCTTTCTGGCTCCGGAACCCCATAGTTTTTATGAGAGATCCTGCACTCTCTACTGGCCATAATAAAAAATTAATTAATGAATTTAGTCACAATAAGGATTAGTTTAGCACATTTTGGTAAAGAGTACCAACATTCAATAGCTAAGAAAAGTACCTGAAATAACTTTTGGAACACTGTGATAGCATAATATAATTGTGTACACTACTATACAGAGGGCCCCCAGGTCAAGCATCACATACCCTTAAGGGCTACGGATTTCCCAGGTCAGGAACCCCTACCATACAGTGTCTCCTTAAATTAGTTTAATCTTTCTGAATCACAAATAGCTCAACAAAGTGATTGATATTTTGTATTTTCTGGCACATAAGGAAATTCAGGAAAATTATAAGAAAGAGATTTCACTATTAGCGGTGGAAACAAAATAAACTACATCAATGGAAAACTATTGAGAGACATTAAATACTTCATTTCAAATTCCTTTGATGAATAAAAGGTATTTTGGGGATGATATTGTATTAATTTCAACAAAAAAAGCAGGGAAATCCTTCTTGAAAGGACTTAATTGTGCAACTATCACAATCTTAGAATTGTTCATATGATTTCATATTGTTTCCATGAGCATATTCTAAAATGTATACATCATTTACCAGAAAATACAGTAACATTTCATGGCCAATCAGAGTAAACTTTTAAGTTGAGAAAGATTGTTACCCAGTTAAATGTAAATACTGGCTTAAACAGATAAGATAAAATCTAAAAATTACTGAAGCAAGGAATTACATAGAATCGTTTACTTACTAAGAGATCAGCTTGAGATATTGAGAGCAGCAGTTTAACAAAAGTATTAAGGGCATTATCAAGGGCTTCATCTCCATATAGTCGAAAGACTCCAAAGTTGACATAACTACCACAGAGTGCAGCTTTCAGCATGGAAAAGCATATAGATATTCCCTTGAGTTTTAGCGGATATGTTTGGGCCTTGGGAACTTCAACTCCTAATATGTGAGTTCCTATATTCAAAGACAAGAAAAGATAAATTAAATTACAAGTAAACTTTTAAAAAAGATTATTAAACTATAAGTTAACACGAACAAGTAAAAACATTTACTTCTAAAAATATAAAATACTATAATAAAATATATTGCAGAATTATTTATGGAAATCAAAATGCAAGATAACAAGAAAACCTGAAAAACTGACCATAACTGCAGATGATTTTGCTGGCTTCTCGAAATAGCAGAATTCCATTTGGTGAAGAAACATCAAACTGCAATCTCTGGGAACGGTTTTGAACCATTTCAGCAAACAGTTTAAGAACAGGAGTGGTGACTTGAGGATCATGATTCCACAGCTCTATTGCATGGAGGAGGATAGGAGTGTAAGCAGGATATCTAATATTAATCAATCAAGGAACATAATACCAGATCAAGGTTGAAATTATTTACATCTTCATGTAAGTAATAACCATGGGAAAAGGAAAATAATGTGCGTAACAACAGTTAAAATTGTGGTAATATGAAGAATTGCAAAATCATTAACATTTAACATAAAGGATACATCCAGTCAAAGAGCATCATATATGATGTTTTTGTGTTGAATGCAAAAGCAAGTCCTCTAAGGTCACGCGCTAGTCCAATTAAAGCTTTTTTGGCTTCTTCTGCTGCAAAAAGAGGTGTCTCTGCCGAAGCTAACATTTGTCCAATGGATTCAAACGTGGCTGTTGAAACAGAACAAAAAAACATGCATTATATTCTTTAGTATGTGACTTCTGAAACAAAGAAACTTCAAATTCAAGATTTAATTAAGAATTAAATTAATCAGACCATATTTAATTTTAAAGAGAAAGTACAAGCACCATATTTTGCTATTTATTAGAAACTTATTTAATTTTTGTCACAAAATTAATGTCTCACATTGAGTAAAAGTAAAAGCTTTTACTTCCTTGAAGTTTTAATTCTATATTCAAAACTAAATCAAAGCATCTCTAGCTGCTTACAGGGCTTTTAACTTCAGTACTGGACTGACTGACAAAACAAAGACAATGATATTGCTTGAGAATGTTCCTCAAGAATTTTTATTCTTGCGGAGCAAAATTCTTTTATGAATTTGAGAAAACACAATTAATGATTGAGGAATTCTTCATGGGTTTCCAGCCGGGTGAAGACGCTTGGTTACCTATCTACCAAGCATTTTCACCCGGCTGGAAACCCGTGAAGAATTCCTCAAACAGATTCACCGGGAAAGCATTAGATCCTTTTACACAATTAATGATATTTAACATAATATTTATGACAGCTTGCCAGGAAGCCTGAAGTGACCCAGAGTTGTCACAGCAATGTTTTACCACAGTAAAATAACATCACTTGAAATGTTAAAACAAACATAGATTTGAGAAGTTGTAGTATTGTTAAAAGTGCTTCAACAGTGTAAGTCATTTCCCAATAAAATCAAACTTGGGACCACATTCACTGAAGTCAAACGCACCGCCCACTTGGCTATCCAGGAGCCCTTATATAGATTTGATTATTATAAGAACATATAATAATTGTACAAACAATTATTATAAGTTCTTGTAATTCTTCCCAAATATTCTACTTCAAAACCCTGGGTGCAATACGCAGAGTTAGTACATGAAATGTAATCCTTGAATGTTCTGCACCAAACTCATGGTGCATCTTCCATGCAATGCATCTTATATACAGCAAAATATGGCAAGTGAGGATAAAAAGCAGGGGCCACCCAAGATCATGGTCATCTTTGTGTTCTTCTTAATAATGTAGGCCTCCACCTCATGATATGATCCAATCCTTGAGTAACCCACCTCTGATGACATAGTGTGATTACTAGAAGTTTACTGATAGTTTTTTTTTAGTTCGATCAACATCGGGTGTGAACTGTAGAGTGTATTCAGAGAAATATATCCATTTAAAGAAAATGAATAAGAACGTCTAGTGTTTCAAAAGTAGAAGATTTTTAAAAGTTATACACTGAACCAGTGAGAGTTTTCTACTTTTCAAATTGATCCCTGCATATGTAACTGTTAAATAATATTACCAAGGATCCAAGATGATAAAACACTATGTCCTTATATTTAAAAATGCTCATGAAACTGGAATGCTTTTAAATCATGGGACTTACATTACCAATCCTGAGATACTGTAACTGGTGAAATCCCCATCCCACAATAACTACCACCCAATATCTCTTCTAAGGAGGATAAAGACTGAGCTTGTAGTTGGATAAATTCATTTAAACAAATAAGAAATAAAAATAAGGCTTGATGAATAATTACCAGTAAGAGGCAACATGAATGCATCAAAACGATCTTCATCTTCCCCAAGATCAACCATTAACAGACGTCCTAAGGAGGTATAAAACATTGAGCGACACCTCATCTCAGTCACAGCAACACCATTTCCCAAGAAGGGGAAATGTTCACTCTGAAAAAAAATATATAGTTAAGATAAAATAACAGAAAATTGTGAAAAAGCACTTCAAGCTACAAATATATTCTATCTTGAAAAGTTGAATATAAAAGTTTTAGTAAAATATTCATTTAATATTCAATGAAAATATACTAAGTAGATAAATTAAGCATAGCTAAGACTATAATTGCATCAGATAATTTGTGACCCATGAAAAACACCCAAAGGAGGATAAGGTCAAAGTTTAAAAATCAAGAGAAAAAGCTAGATACTTACAGTATGATTATTAAGCATGAATTGCACTTCATCTAACTTCACCAATTTCCTAACACAGCTGTACCCGACAGACAAATCACTTAATAATTGCAATGTTTTTGTAATAATTTGTTCACTTCGTCCCCAATATTTTAAGTTAGTAATACTGAAACAAAAAAAATAATTTGTAATAGGAAATGAAAAAGTAACACATTATAAACTAAGATTTCATTCTTCATTCAATGGCTTACATTTTACGAATGAATACACTAAGCAACATGGATTCATCACTAAGGCCAAGCACTTCTGATAAACGACGATAAACTTTGGAATTTTTCTGAACCTAAAAGAGAGCAACAGAAATATGTCACCTACATATGATAAATAAATTACATGGAATTTATTTAATGACAATGAAGAAAGACCAACATACCTGATCTCCTACATAGATTTTTCGGAATTGCTCAAAGAAACTCAGCATTGCAAGCTCTAATTTTTCACACCCACCTTGAGAAAGTCTTGAATCTGTCAAATTCATGAGCTGCAATATCCTGCAAAGCAAACGATATAATATGCAAAAATGATAAGTGATGATGTAAAACTGGAAAAAACAAAACCACGGAATCACACCATAACAAGAGATATAAATACATGGAATCACAGAAATCATAAATTCACAGAAAACAAAACTCACCTGCAAACTAGTTCACCATCCATTGCATCATGTTCATCATTATTATTGAAAGACACTCGTCCACCAATTGCTGTCCCTATTATATACACCAGCCATGTTAACCTTCCTGCAAAATAACCACAATAGAATGTTTCGTGAATTCAAAATCATAATCTGGAAAAAAATTAATATTTTGTGTGATCACACAGCCACCCATGTCTAATGATGCAACTGTTCAAAATTGAACAGATACAGTCATCTTAGATTATTAATTTCCCATAGATAAAACAAATACATACAAAAATTGAGTAGTGATAAAATATCACATTATAAACTTAAAAGATATATCTTTCAAATCAAATAAGCTTAAAATTCTATTTTATTTTAGAACCATGCAAAAGATAACCATAATAACATCAAAAACAGCATTAGTAATTACCTTCCTGTATTGAAAGATCTAAACCTTGTGCAGCAGGCTGGGCTCCATTAAGCAGCTCCTGGTATGCCCTAGCAGCTTGATCAAATAATTGAACCAGAAGAGTGCAAGTTTTCTTATATTCACACCTGCCTATGACTGAGAGTTGTTCTAACTGCTGTTGAACCATACCGAGATCTTGCAGTGGGTCATCCAATTCATCTCTGAAGTAAAATAAAACATTCTAAAATCATAAATCGACAATCTGATAATTACACCTTGACTAAATTCGTTACATGTTATCACACCTCCAAATACAAATATGCACTGACCACTGAATATAAAGATATACTTTGAAACCAATTCAAAGCAACTTGCTTCATCTACAGGTGGTCAAACACTTATGGTGTCATCTACTACGTGGTCATCAACTTACAACCTATGCAACTTATAAAACGGCTTCATGATGAAATTCTTTACTACACCACAATAAAATTACAAGCACGACCAGGTTTCGTAGCCAAGCTACATCTTCAGGTGGTATTCGCGACTATGCGACCTACAATGGTCCAACTTATAGCTAAGCATTTTTAGATTTAGATTTTAGTTTTAGATTCATACCCCACAAGTCACCAGTGGTGGCTTGCAGGACCTAAATCTAAAATCTAAAACTAAAATCTAAATCTAAAAATTCTATATCTAAAATCTAAAACTAAAATCTGAACCTAAAACTTAAATTTGTACCTAAAAAATTTTTGTTTTCTAAATCTAAAAATGTTTGCTAGTAACCATATCCAGTAGTTTTTTTATAAATACTAATTCATTGTTAATCAAATCTAGAATCTCTGGAAGAAAGACCAAAACGCTACCCAAGAGTTGCAGAAAAACAATTTACTAATCTCAAAGGATCAGATAGTATACAAATAACTATCAAAAACTATAACTAATCAAATTATTTTGATTATACTAGATAAAATACTACAAATATACTACATAAATTTAAGAGAGCAAGAAGAGACATAGATGGGATGCACTCAAATTGTAAAACATACCTTACTACCACAGCTACAGACTCCAAACGAGATGTTATATAGGCACTGGTTACTTCAGGAGTGTATCTTTCTAGCAAATGAGGTTCAGTAGCTTTGACATAGGGGACAGATGCTACCATTCTCTGCCATAAACTGAGTAGATAATGTACGCTGTTAGGAGCAAACTGCCACATCTGAAATAATAATTTGATAAAAAAGGTCTGATTAATAAATGAGAGTTTTTATCACTTCAAAATTTTTAAATACAAACCAAGGGGAAGATACATTTAATAAATCTTTAGTCTTAAAAATACACTTGATACTATCTTAAATTGGTCAATATATCAGATAATTTAAGGATTAACTGAAATTTTGGGTGAATTTATTCAAGGGTCAAGACAACTAGAGCAACAGAAGATGGTCAAGGGTCAACTTAACTGTAAAAAACGTATCTAAACTACTAAAAGAAAAATTTAATTATTCTGAATCTATGTGGAGAAATTTGAAAGAAATAATTTATTTTGGTAAATGAAATTATTTACACTCTACCTGTAAGCTCTCAACTGTGAACTTGGTAATGAGTTGAATGACTTCTGGGTAAAACTCTACCATGACTAGCTCACCCAACTGATAGTTAGACTTGAGGCGGGCCAAAAGACGACAGAACTCATGATATGTTTTCTCATCACTTAGTCCCTGAAAATGAAAAATGTTCACAAAATGATTTTAAAACAACAAAATGTATCAAGGTACTGTAAAAAATAGAAAAGTCTCAGTGGTTCTATGATTAAGTACATAACACAGAACACAGAAACTAGACTAAATAAAAATAAATGTCACAAAACACTAAAAAAATACTGAAATAAGTATAAAGATGCTATGATATTACACTAACATGATAAACAATGAAAATTTTCCCAAATTTTAAAGGTTCCTCCAAAACTCCACATAAATTTTAATGCCAGGAAATTCATAGTTCATTTACTTCTGGGGCAGATACAAAACTCTACAAAATGAAAACATCTAATATTACTCACACCCAAGTAATTCATCTTAATCTTTGAAAAAAATTCACATATCACACACTATGAAGCCTCTAAGGTTAAAAATACAGACTAAAAACAATGTACATTTTAAGAGTATCCCCAACAGATATATTTGTTTAAAATTATAGAGATTTATTATTCATTTTATAAGAGCTGGTCAATAAATACAGAAAATAATTTCTTCATGTCGCATAGATAGAGCATTGAAAGAATTTTTCATGATAAGAACAGGTTTTGCATGTTGATGGACAAAACAGTAAATGCAAATGCTCACATGTGGGAGAGCAGAAAAGCATACTGATGTGCCAGCAAAGCCAACTGGTTTGCATTTATCATCTAAATAAAATAGTTACTTGGTAGTGAACAATAGATATTCTTCATCGATCAGCAGAAATACAGCATGGAAACAGAATGTTACAGCAGGCAATTGGGAAAAGTTCTGCCACAATCAACCACACTTCAATGGCCCAAGGAGTTAAAGAAAGAGTTTCAATGACAACACAGGGCATTTCAAATACTGCAGTGAATGAAACCATGATTGAGACAGCTGCTACCATTACTCATCATTGGGAAAATCAATTTATAAAGCTGCATCTACATGAAGACACTTTTGTGTCGAGATTCAGCCAAGTGTCATGTCTACACTGTCCACATGGTAGGCAATTTATTGCCTAGAGTAAGTGTCATACACTCGTGTCCACTCTGAGTGTCCGCAAGCTGTGTCACATCTGTCTACATGTCTCTAGGGTTTATGTTGCAATGTAGAGAGCAAGTCAATGTTGTTTTGGCTGAATTCATTTGCTTTTCAAACATTTTGAAGGCTTTTATAGCATTATTTCTTATAATAGAATTCATTACTGTTTGTTTGAAAGAAGCTAAGTTTACTGTGCACCATTTTCATCCGGAGGAAATCATAATTTGATGTTTGATTTACTAGTTCTTTACTGGAATTATTTTTCAATGTTGTTCAATATATTTTCACTCTAGTTTAGTTCCGTCATAAACTTCTCAATGCATAAAAATTCATTTTTTTCTCGTTGTGACGAGTCTGGTGATCAATACCATGAATGGCATCTCAATCGCTTTAGCATTTCTTTAGTTCCCAAGCCAGGAACAATTTTAGGGGAGCATAATTTTACACAGACAATCTAGCCTATGACCTAGTGATTCTTATGAGTTAACTTACCTTTAATTTTGTGATGCCACTTTTGTTTTCATGCTTTGTATATTTTTCCCTCTTTAATAAATATATATTTTTTTTCTCTCTTATTATTTTTGGTGTTTTTCCACTTTTAATATTTTTGTTAATTTAACACTAAATATTATTTAGTATTTTGACTGTATTTTTTATTCTTTTTTCAGTGGGCAGAGCACCATAATTTAGTTACAATTGGATTGTTCATTAATACTAGGTTTTTATGAAACTTTTTTACAATATTTTTTGCTTCATCTACTAAAGAACTTATGATATTTTTTTAGGAGTACTAGGCTATTTCTGCAGGTTGCTGCCTTTTCAAAATTATTGTTGAAATGTACTAGTTTTTGTGTTTGCTTTTTTTGCATTGAAGGTGACTGGACAAGCACTTAGGAGTATTGGTGTGATGTTAAATGTGCTAGCCTTAGCTTTGTATTGTTAGTGATGCTGGTTTCGTTAGGGAATAATGGTTGTAATAGGTGTTTGCGGTATGAGGCTTTGGCTAGTGCATCTTTAATGTGTTTGTCCCAGGAGAGTATGCTTGTAAGGGTGACTCCTAGGAATTTGTGGAGTGACTTAAGGTATTTCTGTGTTATTGAGCAGGATTGGACTGATGCAATGTCTGCTAGAGAAGATGTTAAAATGTATATATGTGCTTTTGATTAGGTTAATTAGAATTTTCCATCGTTTGCACCACTTATTATATTTCTGAAGGTGTATGTTAAGTCTTGAAACTGCACTGTTTGGGTAGAGAGATTGTGCTATGAAAGCGGTGTCGTCTGCAAAGAGTAGGTTTTTGATCAATGGTGTTTTTGGGATGTCATTTATGTAGCAGTTGAATAGTATTGGGCTTGAGCCTTGAGAGAGTCCAGGTGATAGTGATAAGTTGTTGGAGAATGTATTTTGTACATAACTTTTGTGGTTCTATTGTATAAAAAGTTTTTGATGAGTTTTATGATTTATAGTAGAATTTTTAGTGCATGTAATTTGTGTACAAGGACTTGATGTCAAACCTTATCAAAGGTTTTCTCAACATCTAGAAAAACTGCATGTATTGTGTGCTTTCCATAATTAAGGGCCCTGTGTGATTGTGTCTACTAGGTTTAGGAGTTCGTGTGTTGTTGAGTGTCTCTCCATGAAGCCCATCTGTTCATGGACTATTATGTTATTTTGTATTAAAAAGAGTTTGATCCTTTTTAGCATGGAGAGTTCAAAAAGTTTTGAGAGCATTAGGAGTATTGTTATGGGGTGGTAGTTTCATATTTGTGTCTGGTTTTCTAAACTACTCAAGTACACATATATGTCATCGGCGATACGCAACATTCTTGCAGGAAGAGTTGATTTGAATCAAATAATATGAATACATTAAAATTTAATCTTATTGAAAAATAAAAGTTATCTTTTATTACATTTTGAATAATAAACAATCTGTAGGAAATTTACCCTGATTAAGATAAGCTACTACATATTACAATTTGTATTCTTTGATCTCCAAAGAGATCAAAGTAAAGCATGCATAATATTTACCCATAACTAATGTATAACAATTCGGAATATTTAAGGATGATCAAGTAAATCATCATCTCTATAAACCCATCACTGTTGAAACTAAGACTGAAAAGGGGTATCTAATCATATTAACTTACAAGTAGCAGACGACATTCTTTGAGTTAAAACCTTCCTTAAGGGGAAATAACACAGGAAATTTAAGAGATTTTTTGCATGATTGCCTCCCAATTAACACAGAACAGAATATGTGAATTACTGTTTAAATAATTTAATAATGATCTGAACATAAAACGAGTCCATCTCTTTCATATAAATACAAGAAATATCACAACAGCAACTAAAGAGTTTCAGCCAGTTGAAAATTTGCTAGAGCAATACATGATACTAGAATAATTTCATCCACGAGTAAATTGCAGAAAGACTGATGGCTCTCCCTTCAAGTCTAGCAACATCAGTCTACCGATACAGCTACACGGCAACATTCCAGCTGTACACTCAATCTAGACACAAAAGTGTCTTCATGTAGACACACCTTAAAAGAGGACAAACTAGCAGAAATGTTGGATTTCAATGGCAGTGTATACACCATTCTGCACAAACACTTGCTCCAGAGATGCATTTCTGTCAAGTAGCTCATGGCTGAACATAAGGTAGTGCAAGAGGATGTGAATTTGGAGGGTAAGCATCAGGTAGCAGAGCATTTAAATATATCCCTAGATACAACCATTACAGTTGATGAGGCCTGGCTTCACCATTATGATCCCAAAAGAAAACAGGCAACCTCAATCTGGAAATCATCTGGCTCTCTGAGATCAAAGATCAAAGCTGTTCAGTCGGCTGGAATAATAATAGTAATTTCTTTCCTCAACTGCCATGAAATGATTCACCAACATGAAGTCTCTCTCCACATACTGGTTAATTTCACATATCACAGGAATATTTTGACATCATGACATTTTGACATGAACATCCTGGCAGAACACATCCAAAAGAAATGCCCTGAGCAGCATCAATCTGGGTAGATTTCATTATGATGATGTACAACCTTATGATTGCAACATCGCTGCCAACATTTAGGCCTACAGAAATTTTAATTTCCTCTACCCTCCACACCACCTAAAATCTATCTTATTTTCTATATCCTTGTCATGAAAAGGTGCCCTGAAGGTGGTTTATCAGTGGCTATTGTAAAGAGGGCACAAGCAGTTTCAAAGACAAAGTCAAAAGACAGGGTTAAGCACATCTTCTATGAATAGCTGACACTTTAATGCCAAGTGCAATGTGCCAAGTGTGACACTCCATAGTGACTACTTTGAAAAAGATCATAATAAGCCCTGCCTAATGTACTAAGTAGAAATTTATTGACTAACCCTTATTAAAGGATAAATATTCCCCAATAATTCTACTTACAAGACACTACAAATCAAAAATAATTCAAAATATAGAGAAATAAACTAAAATTTTTACCTGGGGATTTTGCAAAATGTGTCTGACACCAAAAACCAAGTGACTCAAAAACTTAGCTCTTTCAGTGTTGTTGAACAAGGAACGACGAACAGATGCAATTTGTACAAGACAGGACAGTGCCTGAAAGAAAACGCAATCACAATTACCCATCCATAAATAATAACAATACAATGACTACTGAACAATGCAGCTAAACAATCGAAATTAAACAATATTAAAAAAACATTTGCACCATTTCATCAAAATGCTGAGAAATAAGCAATACAAATCTCAGAAATAAATATCTAGCTTAAAGTATATTTTTTTTATTTTTAGTCAAAGCAGTTTAGCAAATGAATTTACAAGAGGAATTAGGAATATTAGGAGTTGAATTTACATGGAGAAAATCTTTAACGATAAAAACCATTTATAAATGCTCTACAGTTCAGAGATACCATTTTATTATGCTATTTTTCTTATATCATACTGACAAAATTTGACAATGTTTGTATTAGAGTTAATTTAATAGATGAGAAAAGAGGGAATAATTACTCTTTGAAGTGCCAAAAAATATAAAAAGAATTACAAATTTAAAAATTAAATCAATCCAAAACTTATCAATTATCCTCAACTGAATTACACATAACTTAGATGGTATATTTTTGCAATTTATGAAGGCTCCAAGAATTTCAAGGAAAATACTATTTCATGTAAAAATTGCTGCACTATGATATTTGTCTAAGATACTTCCAAAGGGTTTTGAAAATCTGATGGATCAGCAAAGCAAAGTTTCCAGAGAATAAGAAAATAAGGCAAAGTTTACTGATGCTTTTATAAGTTACTCAACAGAAAAGAGATGTATAGCTAGGAAAATCTTACCATAAATTTCTACCTCAGTGCCTCAATTTATTCCAAAAAGTATATCAGCAAAACCTTACCAAGCTACTATTGAAAATGAGCCAAAAATATAGAAAACATAAAGATAGAGGGTAACTTAAATTAAATGTATAGGACTAATTGCTTTTTCTCTTGATTCAATTTCTAAAGAGGAAATAAAAGAACTATAAGTTAATGGTACAAAATAATTAGAGATGTCAGAGGCTCAACAAAATATAAAGAATCTAATAAAATTACTAATATAATATATGTAAAAGTAGAACTCCTTGCATATAATTAAAGTCAGGAAATTAACTTACCAGATGAGAAAGAGAAGTAGGCAATGAGTGGTAAAGATCAAAGAATAGCTTTAGTGTGTTAAAATCAAGGAATGCTGGACGCCAAGTGGTAGGAATTTGGACAGTGCAGAGATCATCTGCAGATTCATCAGTTGATGTTCCAATGAAGTCAAAGGTCAAGCAGTTGTTGGCCAGCTTCAGAAGCTGCTTTATGAGTCCATGCTGAAATATTAATAAATTGTGAATTATTTTTTGCTTTTGAAGAGATGATAAACAGATTACTGAAATGTGTCAACCCTAGATTTGCATGTAATTATGGGTAAAACACATAGTCACAAGGAATCTGAGAATTCAACATGATCTGAGCAATGCTTACTGAGGTATCTATATTCTAATGATTATAATCTAAGGTTTATTTTATCTATCTACATCTACATAAGTACCCTGCAAGCCGCCTTTCGGGGTACTTATGTATATATATTCATATTCAAAAATGTGAATGTTGGGGTTTACTTTAACATACTTCACCCTGATTAAGATAAGCTACTACATATTACAATTTGTATTCTTTGATCTCCAAAGAGATCAAAGTAAAGCATGCATAATATTTACCCATAACTAATGTATAACAATTCGGAATATTTAAGGATGATCAAGTAAATCATCATCTCTATAAACCCATCACTGTTGAAACTAAGACTGAAAAGGGGTATCTAATCATATTAACTTACAAGTAGCAGACGACATTCTTTGAGTTAAAACCTTCCTTAAGGGGAAATAACACAGGAAATTTAAGAGATTTTTTGCATGATTGCCTCCCAATTAACACAGAACAGAATATGTGAATTACTGTTTAAATAATTTAATAATGATCTGAACATAAAACGAGTCCATCTCTTTCATATAAATACAAGAAATATCACAACAGCAACTAAAGAGTTTCAGCCAGTTGAAAATTTGCTAGAGCAATACATGATACTAGAATAATTTCATCCACGAGTAAATTGCAGAAAGACTGATGGCTCTCCCTTCAAGTCTAGCAACATCAGTCTACCGATACAGCTACACGGCAACATTCCAGCTGTACACTCAATCTAGACACAAAAGTGTCTTCATGTAGACACACCTTAAAAGAGGACAAACTAGCAGAAATGTTGGATTTCAATGGCAGTGTATACACCATTCTGCACAAACACTTGCTCCAGAGATGCATTTCTGTCAAGTAGCTCATGGCTGAACATAAGGTAGTGCAAGAGGATGTGAATTTGGAGGGTAAGCATCAGGTAGCAGAGCATTTAAATATATCCCTAGATACAACCATTACAGTTGATGAGGCCTGGCTTCACCATTATGATCCCAAAAGAAAACAGGCAACCTCAATCTGGAAATCATCTGGCTCTCTGAGATCAAAGATCAAAGCTGTTCAGTCGGCTGGAATAATAATAGTAATTTCTTTCCTCAACTGCCATGAAATGATTCACCAACATGAAGTCTCTCTCCACATACTGGTTAATTTCACATATCACAGGAATATTTTGACATCATGACATTTTGACATGAACATCCTGGCAGAACACATCCAAAAGAAATGCCCTGAGCAGCATCAATCTGGGTAGATTTCATTATGATGATGTACAACCTTATGATTGCAACATCGCTGCCAACATTTAGGCCTACAGAAATTTTAATTTCCTCTACCCTCCACACCACCTAAAATCTATCTTATTTTCTATATCCTTGTCATGAAAAGGTGCCCTGAAGGTGGTTTATCAGTGGCTATTGTAAAGAGGGCACAAGCAGTTTCAAAGACAAAGTCAAAAGACAGGGTTAAGCACATCTTCTATGAATAGCTGACACTTTAATGCCAAGTGCAATGTGCCAAGTGTGACACTCCATAGTGACTACTTTGAAAAAGATCATAATAAGCCCTGCCTAATGTACTAAGTAGAAATTTATTGACTAACCCTTATTAAAGGATAAATATTCCCCAATAATTCTACTTACAAGACACTACAAATCAAAAATAATTCAAAATATAGAGAAATAAACTAAAATTTTTACCTGGGGATTTTGCAAAATGTGTCTGACACCAAAAACCAAGTGACTCAAAAACTTAGCTCTTTCAGTGTTGTTGAACAAGGAACGACGAACAGATGCAATTTGTACAAGACAGGACAGTGCCTGAAAGAAAACGCAATCACAATTACCCACCCATAAATAATAACAATACAATGACTACTGAACAATGCAGCTAAACAATCGAAATTAAACAATATTAAAAAAACATTTGCACCATTTCATCAAAATGCTGAGAAATAAGCAATACAAATCTCAGAAATAAATATCTAGCTTAAAGTATATTTTTTTTATTTTTAGTCAAAGCAGTTTAGCAAATGAATTTACAAGAGGAATTAGGAACATTAGGAGTTGAATTTACATGGAGAAAATCTTTAACGATAAAAACCATTTATAAATGCTCTACAGTTCAGAGATACCATTTTATTATGCTATTTTTCTTATATCATACTGACAAAATTTGACAATGTTTGTATTAGAGTTAATTTAATAGATGAGAAAAGAGGGAATAATTACTCTTTGAAGTGCCAAAAAATATAAAAAGAATTACAAATTTAAAAATTAAATCAATCCAAAACTTATCAATTATCCTCAACTGAATTACACATAACTTAGATGGTATATTTTTGCAATTTATGAAGGCTCCAAGAATTTCAAGGAAAATACTATTTCATGTAAAAATTGCTGCACTATGATATTTGTCTAAGATACTTCCAAAGGGTTTTGAAAATCTGATGGATCAGCAAAGCAAAGTTTCCAGAGAATAAGAAAATAAGGCAAAGTTTACTGATGCTTTTATAAGTTACTCAACAGAAAAGAGATGTATAGCTAGGAAAATCTTACCATAAATTTCTACCTCAGTGCCTCAATTTATTCCAAAAAGTATATCAGCAAAACCTTACCAAGCTACTATTGAAAATGAGCCAAAAATATAGAAAACATAAAGATAGAGGGTAACTTAAATTAAATGTATAGGACTAATTGCTTTTTCTCTTGATTCAATTTCTAAAGAGGAAATAAAAGAACTATAAGTTAATGGTACAAAATAATTACAGATGTCAGAGGCTCAACAAAATATAAAGAATCTAATAAAATTACTAATATAATATATGTAAAAGTAGAACTCCTTGCATATAATTAAAGTCAGCAACTTAACTTACCAGATGAGAAAGAGAAGTAGGCAATGAGTGGTAAAGATCAAAGAATAGCTTTAGTGTGTTAAAATCAAGGAATGCTGGACGCCAAGTGGTAGGAATTTGGACAGTGCAGAGATCATCTGCAGATTCATCAGTTGATGTTCCAATGAAGTCAAAGGTCAAGCAGTTGTTGGCCAGCTTCAGAAGCTGCTTTATGAGTCCATGCTGAAATATTAATAAATTGTGAATTATTTTTTGCTTTTGAAGAGATGATAAACAGATTACTGAAATGTGTCAACCCTAGATTTGCATGTAATTATGGGTAAAACACATAGTCACAAGGAATCTGAGAATTCAACATGATCTGAGCAATGCTTACTGAGGTATCTATATTCTAATGATTATAATCTAAGGTTTATTTTATCTATCTACATCTATAAGTACCCTGCAAGCCGCCTTTCGGGGTACTTATGTATATATATTCATACTCAAAAATGTGAATGTTGGGGTTTACTTTAACATACTTCTAACAACATATAATAAGAAAATCAAATATAAACATCTAATGAAGTATACTGTAAAGAGTACTCTACAAAAATTATATGACTTTTTTGTTTCCATCAGATTCCAAGTAACAAGTTTTAACAGATCTCAGAAATTTTTATTTGGCAAAGAAATCAAAACTCTAACAGAGAGAGGAGAAGTGTAAATATCTATACAAGCAGCTGTAATTAATACAAGCATTTAAAAATAATTCTGCAACATCTAATCATATTAACTTACAAGTAGCAGACGACATTCTTTGAGTTAAAACCTTCCTTAAGGGGAAATAACACAGGAAATTTAAGAGATTTTTGCATGATTGCCTCCCAATTAACACAGAACAGAATATGTGAATTACTGTTTAAATAATTTAATAATGATCTGAACATAAAACGAGTCCATCTCTTTCATATAAATACAAGAAATATCACAACAGCAACTAAAGAGTTTCAGCCAGTTGAAAATTTGCTAGAGCAATACATGATACTAGAATAATTTCATCCACGAGTAAATTGCAGAAAGACTGATGGCTCTCCCTTCAAGTCTAGCAACATCAGTCTACCGATACAGCTACACGGCAACATTCCAGCTGTACACTCAATCTAGACACAAAAGTGTCTTCATGTAGACACACCTTAAAAGAGGACAAACTAGCAGAAATGTTGGATTTCAATGGCAGTGTATACACCATTCTGCACAAACACTTGCTCCAGAGATGCATTTCTGTCAAGTAGCTCATGGCTGAACATAAGGTAGTGCAAGAGGATGTGAATTTGGAGGGTAAGCATCAGGTAGCAGAGCATTTAAATATATCCCTAGATACAACCATTACAGTTGATGAGGCCTGGCTTCACCATTATGATCCCAAAAGAAAACAGGCAACCTCAATCTGGAAATCATCTGGCTCTCTGAGATCAAAGATCAAAGCTGTTCAGTCGGCTGGAATAATAATAGTAATTTCTTTCCTCAACTGCCATGAAATGATTCACCAACATGAAGTCTCTCTCCACATACTGGTTAATTTCACATATCACAGGAATATTTTGACATCATGACATTTTNAGATTTAGTTTGTGGACTGCCAATTGTAAGTTATCTTCACTTTCTTGAATTATGACTTGATCATCAGCAAACAGCATTGAACTTAAAAATTGATTTTCTCCTATTTGAATTCCTTTTGGTGTAACTTTTCTCCATTCTCGTAAACAATCATCTATGTATAAGTTAAATAATGTAGGCGACAGAGGACACCCTTGCCTAACACCTTGATTGGTTATGATTTCCTGTGTTGCATTTTTGCCAATACCAGTATCAATTACTATTTTTGTATTTAAATAGAAAGATTGAATAGTTTTAATTAAATGGGTTGGATATCCCTGCTTTTCCATTATGGACCAAAGTTTGTCTCAATGCATGCTGTCGAATGCCTTTTGATAATCTATAAAAGCTATGTGTGTCTCCAGATTAAACTCTATTCGCTTTTGTATTATCAGTTTCGAACTAAAAACATTGCCCATACATGAACGTCCTTTGCGAAATCCTGCTTGTTCTTCAAGGAGCAAAAATATATTATAAAAATATAACTTTTGATAAAAGTTTAATTTAGACACCCTTGAATTTCTTTTTAAATCTAAAACATAATGATTCAATGCATGAATCATTTCTAAAGGCATGTCAGCAGCATTCAAGGGGATGACATTGTAATGATAAAGTTGCCCTGCAAGATATGCACAAACTAGAATTTCACCCTTTAACTGCTCTATACTTTTTTAATTTCGAATACTGTATATGTTATATGATAACATGAACATTCTCTCCCTTTGCTCAATACATTTTATTTCTGCCCATAAGATTTAGAATTCGAATTGAAATTTTAAATTAAATAATATTTTTTAAATTGATAGTGCATATCTAAAGGCATGCAATGCTTAGGGACTGCCAAACATGATTGTGTCTAAAGTCATGCAGAGAAGCTAGTGTTTTGGTGACTAATCTTCAGGTGAAAGACAAAAAATATAACATATGACCAACCTGGGCTTCATCGTTGAAGTTTAGAGACTTGCAGTTCTCTTGCGCTGTACTGAGCAAATTGCATGACAGGCGGAAGATTTCAAAAAGCTGAGTGTCCCGAAATGAAGAGGCTATCTTCCGATGCTTGGTGAGTGACCGGTTGGCATCAGCTTCCGAGATCTGGTTCATCTCACATGTCAGCTGGGAGAGAAGCTGCACCCCTATCATGCAGTGCTCCACAGAGCCCTAAGGGGAGACAAGTGCAGCAGAGGGGAATGGATCAGGTGAAGAGGCCATGGGGGTGGGAGATCAAGGCCATTGGATTGTTGAATAAATGGTCACAGGAGCAGCAGAAATTGCAGATGAGAGGAGGAAAGGAGGAGAGGAGAATGAGCATGAGAAAACAATGGGGAAAGAGGAGGAAGGTATGGAGATGCAAGTGATGTGGGCTTCATTCCCTTAAATTGGGTGAGGTAGACAAACACATGAAGAATTTAAGAGATTCAAAAACATAATCCCATCTCATAACTCCACACACTCCCAAAGATAACATCAACAGATACTAAATTTTTCCACCATTGCAGGAATCATTCACTGTTGTTGCATCCCATGACCAGAAGTCACCAAAAGAAAATAGATGTCCTCCTATTTGAATAGGCCAGACCGCTACAGAATTTGCTGAAAGCAAAGAAAACCTTGAATGACTGCAAAACATGCTTTCATTCTTCTTGGTATATATCTTCTTTTGATTTCAACAATCATAGCGGATGTGCTAAGTTTGATGGAAAAAGTGGCCGAGATACAGGAAAGGTCCCACCGGAGATGGCCACTGGTCAATCAAAGGATATGGGTTTGGCATAAAGGGAAGCATTGGCGGCCACTGACAACCCCTACAGTACCATTTGATTCACAACAAGTACAAAATTCAAATTGTAACTTTTACAGCAAATATTATGTTCCCCTAAAAATTTACAAAAATTTGAAACAAACCATTCAAAGAGGTAACTGGTCCCATGAACCTATTCGTTAGTAAACTCACAGGAAACTCAAAATTTCTCCTTCAAGCCCAACGCTGCATAGAAATTTCTAGGCACTTTTCAGTAATAACAGCACAGAGTTGTTTCTTACAAGGCCAGAAATGGGAGCACAGAAGGGATGAATAACATACATAGAAGTTATTCAAGTTCTTCACTCCTTTATTTGATATAAATCAAATACATCACAGAATACTTTTTCAGTCCTACCAAATTAACACCAAGAACCTAAGAACAAGGAATAAAAAGCAGCTCTTACTCAACCCACACATGCATTACAGTTACTGCCAATCTAATCATTATGAACACAGAAATAGTTTCTTAACAGTACACTCTGCAACTCAAGGTCCAGTTCTCTCTTCTGCCTTGAGAAGACACACACCACATCATCGTCCTAGACTCCTGACATAGAAAGGCTGTTGTGTGTACAGATCAAACTGCAATTCACAATTCCTCCTCCTGAATGACTCTCAATGCAAATGTCCACAAATCTAAATGCTATGCATCCATTTATGACTCACCAGTATATTAAAACCATTTCATTAAAAACCATTTCAATTTGCAATTAAACCTTTTCTTCTCATGTTTTGCATTCTGAATAAGTATTTGTATAATTACATCAAGAAAATACCACCTATTAAGTTCCAAGACATCATGAAATATAAAAGGCATTAGTTCATTAATGATTTTTTTTCTAATAAGCATCCAATCTGAATTTACATAAAAATCAGTACAAAAAAGGATAATGAAAATATTCAGCCCTCACAAGAGTCAAACAATAAAATATCTCTCTGGGACCTTTCCTTCACTCTGAACTAATGCAAACATTTGAGTAAAACTACTGCAAAGACATTGTGAACAAATTAAACCAACTTGAAGATTCTTTAAATTTTCAGATCAATTTTTATGACTCCACATGCATTCAGGGTTAAATGCCTGTCTTTCTCAATGAATGAATAATTTAAGCCTACTTACCTGTAGGAATTTGGATACATCTGCAACAACATTTCTGAAGACAAATTCATCTTTATCACTATCAAACCATCCCAGTTTTGTGACCCTGGCAAACAGAGTCACAAGTGCCTGGACCACAAAGTTAACCAGGTTTGGTCTTGTGCCCAAATAATTCAAAACATTATTGACACACCGTGAGGAGTTAAAAATTCAACATAGTTGATTTTCAAGTGCTTTGGTCAATCTGAGAAGCATTGAACACTGTACCTTCTTCACAACATTATCAGGTGTGGCTGGATAAGAGCTGCCTATAGTTAACAGTATTACAAAAGAATGCCAGCCGCAAATAGTCGACTGCATAAAAATTCTCACATAGTGGATAGCAGGCATTGAAGGAAAGGTATCCATCAATACAATATGCACATCCATAAAAATGTTCAACAATGAGATCAGAAGTTACTTTGAGGCAATGTGTCCACATAAAGTATCACCGATATGATCATTATCAAGTTATCACTGAAAATGAATGAGAAACAGATATGGATTGATCGAAGATTGGAGTTATAAGCAGTTATTAACTGATTCAAGAGATGTAGCCACAAACAAAGTTGCCAATTTTAAATAGCCCATTGTTAATTACAAACAATATCAGTAATTACAGATTAAGTATCAGCAACTATAAACAATTAATCAGTCACAGGTTAGGCATCGTTTCTAACTACTGATTGCTTGTTTGTAATTAACAATGATCCACTTATGCTTATGTTACTTTTTGTGAATGACCATCAAAGATCAGTTTACAATCATCAATAACTCTTTACATGCTCTTGCCTATGTCACAGTATCTAACATTATGGGGAAAAATTAAACTATCGAGAGGTCATTCTTCATTATTGCTCACAACCAAAACTCAACAGCATGAAAAATTATTGCTCATGGATAGTAAAAAGCATAAATAAGTATGGATAAGAATAAAATATTTAAGACTTTTTATGCAAAACTAATCTGCAATTTTTGACGTTAAGTTGCATATCCTTGACAATTTGCTTCCAAGCTAACTGAAGATTAACAAGGAAACCAGGAATGGATTTGAAAATCCTAAGTTTCAAATACATTCTTCCAGCATGGCTTCTGCTTTCCCAAGATAAGCTTCACAACATACTCAACATTATCGCTACCAACCTACCTTCTTTCTTGCAAATCATGATGGAAAATGGTAACAAATATTTATTGGACCTCACAGAAACGGATGTCTTTCGAAGACAAAAGAGGAGACAACAAATACCATTTGGAACAAATAAATCATATATCAAGTAGATTTGAGATTTATAAATACAATGTTGATGCACCAAATATATCACCATATATTTCTACATTTTTTCAACCTCTTCATAAATATATCTCCAGCCACGAACCGGCAAAAAAATGCTTCTTTTACAGCGACTGATATTTTCTGCTAGTTATCTTCAAAGCAGTGCCAAAGCCACTCCCAAATAGTACATGACTGGACCATCTACCAGGCTTTCCAATTCCTGGCACACATGTTCAACAATTAAGGCAAACCTGTAATCATTTACCACCATTACCATCAAGTCCACACTTGACAACGGTAATAAAACCTATCAAAGATGTCACGCACGGAATGCAACAGCTTAAATATATATACTATTTGCTCATTTTCCACCCCATAAAAAAAGAACACAAAACACTCGCGCACGATTTTTTTAAAGCCCGCTACGCTGCACGGCAGCGCATTCGAGCAGTCACTTCAGTAACTGCAGCAGGCTTGCTTTGTCCGATTAGATGCACTCACTCACACAAAAGATGTAAATACACAATTTTTCAGACACAGCCCTAGTAAAAAAAGTACCTCTCATACTTCCCAGAAGACAGTGCAACAGAAAAGAAAAATATACATACAATATCTTTGCAAAGAGCAGCGTAGGACGCATCCAAAGAAAAAGATCACTCCTTTTCTGCACTATTCACTAGAAGAGGTGATTCCTTAGCGCCCTTATCCAAATAGAAGCCAAACACATTCATCCACGTCAGTACACAAATCCACACCCTCCAGACTCTGGAGGTGAATACAGTAAGAGGCTGAACATCTTTCCTCGGAGATATCCAGCGGCGCAGGAAGCCCGCATTGAGGAGAAGTGGGCTCGAGGGACGGCTACTTGTTCCCATTGGGATATCAGGCTCACTAGATCATTCATTCTACCACTCCCTGCAAGCCACTTGTGCAAAAGCACTTCCTTCTTCAACAACCCTGCAATGGCTCACTGATCCTCTGCACATACCTTACAAGATACAAAGATGAAAACACCATAAGCATCACAGTCAATAAATTTGAAGAGATTATACTCAATTTTATAATACAAATTTATTAAATAGGGACAGCTAACAACAATATACTAACATTCAAAGGCAAATAGGAGAGGCAAGAAAGGATATCTATTAATATATACATGCATTTCATTGCCTAGAAAGATTGATTTTGATTACCGTTTTTTCATTTTGACAAATGATTTTGATTTTCGAATCTCCGATGAATGGAACATCTTCTCAAATACCATAATTCTACATCGAAAAACAAATTAAAGGAAAAAAAATAATCCTCCCTATAAAACACATGAATCACAAGAGTTACTCAAAATAATGATTACTCCATTTGCAGACCTTTCCCTTTCGTGAAACTTGGTGACATTAACCAATAAAACATAGTATTTCAATAAATTTGATGAACTATATTAACATCTGTGGTTCACTCAAATAAAATAAATTCAAACAATAGGTAACATCTTAAGCAGATAGTTAGCATTGTTGCTAAGCAAAAACTCTAGTTCTAACAGTGAACCACCATTTGTCAATCTGACTGCAACTCATCAAACGTGAATTTGCAGTGTAAGTTGATTTTGTTATCCGACCACCCAATATTTGCCAAGTACAAGACCTCCAGAATTTCACTTATTTAATTCTCATAATTATAGCATATTATGAGATCCATTATAGCAAATATAAAGATTCTTTACTTACACTAAATTATTCAATAATTAAACATAATACCGATTTTTAAGACAATGAAAAGGTTTAAATTTAAAATAACTTTTACATGGCAACATACAGACCAATACATTTACCAGAGAATGTTTCAGGAAGTTACTAGGTTACATGCATAAAATCTGAGCCCAAAATGATCTTTTTTTGGTAAGTATTTGCTGAGAAATATCCTCTAGTTTTGAAATATAATATCCTTTCATATAATACATAAATATGGAACAGAAATACATAGAAAATGATACTTTTAATGGCAGCAAGCAAAAAATAACTCTTCCTTGGAAAGAGCAGGTAGCAATGAGATATACTAATTCCTTTTTACTACAAATTTAGTTTAGATAAATAAACTAATTTTTACTGCCAATGATTACAGCAGGGTGGTTAATAATTACTGGCATAAGAGAAAAATAAGTTATTGGCAACAAATTTAGAGGAACACTTCTCTGGACATGAGGTACTAAGTTATTTTTTCACATTATGACATCAAATAAAGATAGGACGAATAGCAGATTTCTTGAATTCGAATATCGAATTTGAATATTACTCATACCTTGAATATTCAAATATCTTGAATTCTAGACTACTAGTGCTGGAACAGGAAATTAGTTCCAATAATGTCAAGGTAATAACAAATTTATGGAAAAGATGAAACTCGACAATAACCTCAAACTCGACAGAATCAAGCATGATATTACCATAGCAAGGTAAACAATCGCATAGTAGACGCTCAATTTGGCAAGGATCTAACTCATAGTACGGTAGCAGTCATGAGTTCTCAAAAACTCCTACCTAAAAATCATTAGCTAATTGCGTAGGCAGTCCAGATTTGGAAGAAAAGACATGTTGTGTCACCTATAAATTAATGATCAAAATATATAGCACATCATAAGCTTATATTCTTCATGAGCTTATATCAAGCACCAACAGTCAAAGATGTTTACAAACTTTCTTCAATTTAGCATCATGACGAGTTTCGCCACATTATTTAAGGTAAAAAGATTCAGTTTCAATGGAATTTCTTGAAACAAATTTCCCATGTCACCATTAATAAAATGGCAAAATCTGTCATGGTACAAAATTTAGGGAATCAACAACATGGAAAATTACATTTGAACAAACTTTCTTCAACTTCACGTGACAACAATCACAGTCTGGAATATTTTATACTTTTTTGTGATGGTAGTATCATAAAATTAAGCAATGATTCATTCACAAACAACATCAAAACTATTAAATAGTAGTATTGTTAAAAGTGCTTCGACAGCTTAGGTCATTTTGCACGTAGGCCCCCACCAGGAATCGAACCTTGAACCTTTCACTGAAGTCAAACGCGTTGCCCACTTGGCTATCGGAACCCCCCCTTATTACAGGTATTCAACAAATGATATGTCTCCTCATTGCACATATTGGCACCCGATACAAATGCCCAATGTTGCATGGTACAGTATTTGATTCGTGATTTTTGCATTATTATTCGAAATCTTGAATGTCTAATACTTTCTACAATTTGAGGTATTCAAGTATTCGCAGATAGTATTCACACATCTCTAATATCAAACTATTCACCACTTAATGTATCCTTTTATAAATTATACCAAAAACTGACATGAATATTTGCGGCAACATGCTCTACCATTTTATCACTTTCTATCACAATCTCATACATGAATGACTATCATAAACATTTTGACTGTTAGAATTGATGCTGGCAGAAACACTTTCAAAATTATAAGATAAAAAAACCTACGAGTGGCCCCTTTGTCATATATTATCAAGCTAATAGTCAAAAAGAATTTGATTAAAAATAACCAAAGATTAAAATTACTCAATGTACTTACTTATTTATCACAGAGTTGAACAAACTTGTTTGGACGGTCACTCAAAAGCTGTAAACGAAAAAGAAATATTTATTAAAATTTGTGAATACATAATCTTGGATATATATTTAGTAGGTAAACAAAGAATGGAAATAATGGATAAAATCACAGTAAGAAAATCCAATTTAGATTCAGTAAAAATCTGACGAAACAAACTTCTCCCTCTCCTTAGCTTTCTCTATGCTAGTTCCCAAAACATTTCTCATGATGCAACACTTCACTAATAATGATATTTCAACAGATTACCTGGGTTGCTTTGCGGTGACAGTAGATACTAGTAATAAATAAATGATTCACAAACACAGCAAGAATTTAGTGAAAGTACAATCTACTTAAGTGAGGTGTCCCTGCTTTCAATCATGTTTCTAAATCGTATGGCATTGAAAGACAATAGAGTTATTAATTTCACACTGTTTTACTTAACAGAAATATTTATTTT
>KZ308804.1:0-106573 GCA_000376725.2 Ladona fulva
AATCTTATGTGAAAGAAATATCAGCCGAGTGGATTCAGAATGATTCTTTTGGAAAAATTCAGCATACTTATATAAAAACATCAAATATAGCAATTAATTCTCGGTAATATAGAAATTTCGAGTGGTATTAAAGAAATAGGATGCTCAAGGTTAATGGTTAGAGTACTGCTGAAGTGACGTAAATTAACTGTGAGAAGTTAATTAGGATATATGAAGCGGAAAACTTTCGTATTTCGAAAAAAGCCGGACTTAATTATTTGAAGAGCCTCTTTTTCAACAGTAAAAGAAGCGTACAAGAAAGGAACTACTTCAGTGCGCTGATATGCTTTTAAAAAACTACTAATGAGTCCTATTTTTACTATTAATTTCTGATCCGTATGAGTAGAGATTAAAAATCTTGACTCAGTTTTAATGCTGAATTCCTAGAAGTTAAAGCTAAACAGTCAGCATATCGATAACTAAGATTAAAAATTATAAAATCGATGAATCAGCCGTGACTTTGTGAAACTCTATTATATTAATAATATCAATGGTTAAAATTATACTAAGTAGTCAAATGAATACAGCTGCATAAAGCATCTATAAATACAGTTGCTAAATACAGAGTAGCTGCATACAGGAAATAAGATGATTATTGAGGGAAAGGGGTATTTAATAATTAAAAAATGTAGTTGTTGATATACTGAAGTTTCTGTGGAATGATAACCTTAGAAATGAGTATTCTACTTAATAGTTGGAGAGAATAGGTGCCCGAGATGATTATAAAGGTCTTTTCTTCCATCTAACTCATCGTCCATTAAAATGCAATGAATTTAATAAGTGCTAGTGTGAAAATACATATACAAATAATGAGTTTCGATAGAAAAAATACCTGGAAAAGATCCAATGCAGGATAAAATTACAATAAAAGTGTGCGTGATAAATCTGCACAAAGTTATTAATAGTAGACACTTAAAGATGTGCAGGAACATTTTGTACACTCACGGCACCCTCAAGAGCAAGGTAGAAGTGGTTATCATTATAGAATGGAAGCCATGATCGAAATTGTAATCCAAAAGGAGCTGAGAGGAAATGAAAGCAATTGGAGGGGAAGCTCTTTAGCTAATGGATTAGATTAAAAAGAAAAATGACTTTTCATAATCGTAAGAGGAGCAAATTTAGTGAGCATTGATAAGTCATTGTATAAGTCGGTGTAGATTGTAATAACAACCGGATGGAAAGACAATGCCAATGAGGATTAATGCTAGAAAGCGATCAATATGGAACTACTTAAGTATGCATACAACCTAAATATGCCATTTTTATCTATTAAAGAATTTGAACGTATTGAAGTAATAAAAGTAGTATTGTTAAAAGTGCTTCGACAGCTGAGGGTATGCCTGTCCCATTGGGAAACGAACACGGGACCGCTTTTACCATAGTCGAACGCGTTACCCACGTGGCTATTCGGGAGCCGCTGTATTGAAGTTTTCAGTGCTTAAATGACGGAAAGAGGTTTGAAATATCCAAGTTTTTTTTAGCGGTCCGTAATGCGAAGGGAAGCTCTTGAACGAAGTACTAGAAAAGACCTTAGAAACAGCTCCCCACGTTAGTTTCGTTCGTTGGCCATGATCTCAGGTTTATTAACTCTCTATTAACGTCTTTTTTTCCGGGAACGGATACCGTCAGCGAACCGGAAGCTGACTCTCTCAACCTTCCGAAACCGGAAATTTAAGCAGTCTCCTCTCGCCTTTTCCTCCCTTATTGCAGCAGCTAATCACCCATCTCTGAACACAAAAGGCAAAGGATGTTTGCGCACCCATATTCTTCCAACTTTAAAAAAAGAACGGAGAAAAACTTGGGGCACGGATAAGCTCGCTCACTCCATATAATTCACCTTGTTTACATCTCCGCGTTTCGAAAAGGGATATTTTTCGCAGCTAGCATCGAGGAGGGATTGATTTTTGCGAGCGGGCTCGGGGATTTTTCGGAGAGAACTTTTGAATTCGTTAGCGTCGGATCCGTCTCGCACCTCGCGATGGAAGAAACATGCAAAAGCCGGGGAAAATAATCAGCGAAGTGAGCAGGAGCGCTACACATCAAAGAAAAGAGCCACGCCCAGATACGTAGATAATGCGGATCGAGAGTGAGGAACGCGTCAAGTAGTTGAGACGGGGCATTAATTCCGAGCTGAAATTCCCGTTCGAGAGAGAGAAGAGGCCCCTTTAGTTTGGATTTAATCGGAGGTTATTCGAACCTACTCGGATAAGTCTTCCTGTCGTTATCCTACAAAGCTAACGGGACCAGAAGGCAGTCTTTATTGATGGGATTGTTGATCCACCGATTTTAACTGCGCGAGTTCCCGTTGAAGAATAGGCAGGTTTATCATAGTCAAGAAACGAGGGAAGAATTACGGGAAGTGTTCGGTGATTTATTCATCCAGTCCTGCTCGCGGTCTGGGCGCGATTTGCAGCTGTCCAATTTCTAATATTGCCCACTAGGCAAGGCTCATGAACTCGTCACTCAATTAACCGTGAGGCGCTTATTCCGTGAGTCTTTCTCGATGAAGAAATAGATAGCGTGCATGGAAACCATTTTGGAAGAGGATGGGTTTTACCTTTTAAATAAAATGTATCCATCTTAACAGCGCATACTAGGACAAGTTTAAGAGTATCAGTAGCCTTATTTTTATGCTTACGAATACAGAATAATCAAGAAGTCAAGAGAATCTCGATTGATACCTATCTACGAATACAATTCTGTTCTTTTAAGTAGCTTGAGATGTTGAGTCCGACAGGGTATTATCTTGGGTCCATTTACTTTATACTGTCCCAGTGATTCTTTCATTTTCTTATACTAAGCGGATCCAGATGAAGCGTAAGTTTTAATTATCCTAGATTTATTTTGCATTTACTTACGCAGATAAATGCCAATTAATAGATATAATAAGTAAACGACGAAAGAATGGCGAATTTTATTGCATTTAAAAATCTTTTTCTCATTTTGTTGGATAAGTTAGGCTTATTTCCTCGGGTGCCTATTGATTAATTACAGAGCTGATGCATCTCTACCATTCCTTGTACCTGGTACTGCCTTTCAGATTGAGCGAACGTAACGAAGACCAAACTGTACGAATTTTAAAATACATCGAATCAAAATACTTCTTGATATATTCTGGATAGAACAAAATTAAGGAGATTCTATTTTCTTGAAGTTTGGCCACGTGACGTTTCGCAACCATGGCAGGATTATTAATTCAGGCCTTGTTTTTTAACCCAGAGTATTACAAAATTACCAAAAATTGAAATAGAAATTGTTGAGGTTATTACTGATTTAATCTATTATAGAAGATCTCGAATTCCTCAGCTTATATTATATCTTGAAATATTTCAACGATTAATAGAAATCATTCACGAGAAAACGTGGTAAATTTTTAAAGAGAGTGATTGGTAAACCTCCATCTATTTATTCCTTGTGTATTCCCAGTATGAGTTAACTCCTCCACCACCTTCTCAGTGAATGTTCGAAGATAATTTTGAAGCAAAAGTTTAATGCCTCGTAGCAACTTCATCCGGATCCGCTGTATTCTGGGAGACGGAAATAATTCGGGTACCTTCTCTACCCACGTTCCTGAAAGCGACGCCAGTAGAATTAAAGTTTTCAGAGTTGGACCAAGAGTTTGTTCGTTAATCTATAGAATGTGAAACCGAGACTCAGATCCGAAGAAATAAATCGAGTAAAACTGCCTTTAGTTCCGTTAACTTCGCGAGTTTCTCCGTTTGTTGCGGCATTTGCTAAAAATACCCATCGAAGCTGTTACTTCACGGACGCCATGTAAATGTCAGTCTCGTAAAATGGCCGGAATGAAGACGGATCTAAGGCAGTCGGACGCCGCGTTGGGTCAAACGAGGGAAAAATGAGACAGCCGGAAACTTGGAGCGGCGCCAATCGGCGAAATAAAGAAACTCTCGAAAATAAAGCGAAAACCGAAAATACGCAATCGCCTTCTTCCCAGAAGCGCTCTCCGAAAAGCGCGTCAGGGAATTTTTCAAACGCGAGATAACGTTATATCCAACCCTAATAAGGCTCGGATTCCGAACGGTGAAAAAAGTTTTCGAGGAGAAAGCGGAGTAAGGCAGAAAAAAGGATTTGATCCAAGATTTTTTACGGTCTCCATAAAAGAATGGAAAAAACAGGGGAAAAGAAACGCTATCTCCCAACGTGGGGAGATATGAAGCTATCTTCGGACTACACGCATACCCTCTCTGCAGTGCACTCTGGCGGCTGCGGGCCCAAACTTCCCTTCACCTGTTTTTTTTCTCTTCTTCCGCCCTATTTTTCTTCCCATCATCCCCCATCCGTGGCTAAATCTCTCGTCCTTTTAACCCTCCAGAACCTTTTCTATCCTATCACGCCCTTAATCCTATTTCTTCTTCCCCTCCGCTACTGCTCTCTCCCGCCATTTCCCCATCGCATTCTTTTCTCATACAAACATACCATTTCCCGCGCCTCTTTATCCCCGTTTGCACTCCTTTCTCCCAATAACCTTTCCAACCCGTTCTAGCCATTCTTTATATATATTAAGATGTTTTCGCCCGCTCAAGTTCTTCGGACTCTTTTTCGCCCGCACCGTTTACTTATGAGATTTCATTAACTCTTCCGTCACATTCCTGCTGGGGTTCTTTTACGATGCGTTGTACTCGTTCAACTTGTCCCTCCGTCAGCACTTACCTTAGTTTGTCTGTCCAGTTGAGTGAAATATTGCGGTCTTGTCGATTTACCTATAAAACGTTGGAAACAGTCTAAATTTCCATTTATTTATCTATTATATTTATCATATTATATGTATTATATTTNGATGAAATCTAGAAAATGATAATTAAATATTTTTTAAACGATCATATGATGGGCTGAAATATTGCTTAAATGATAAATTATAGCAAATGTGGGCATACATGAATGAAAATATTTTATGAGCAGGATTTACTTGCGAACTTAAAAAATCTTGCCGACCTCCGTGTAGGTTTGGTTAATTTGCTAACCTATCCTCTACCAGTTTCACGGATTCAAGTTCCGGGATCCGGCTTACCGGGTCTTTCCTAGTTACGGAATGGTAGTGTGTTTATCTGTTGATACGTCCCTGCAAGCGTGGTCCAATGAGTAAGTATTTGTTGGGGGCACTGTGAGATAAATAAACAATAGGTTGATATTGTTTTATATAAAACTGAAATTACAAACCTATTTAAAAATTACGGTAAAGAGAATGTTGCAGATATTCTTCTTCGCACTTTAAAATATATCTAATTACTCTTACATTATCATTTCAATTTCCGAATGTTTCTTAGAGTGATGCCAAAAACCGATCATATTCCAATTCTACTTAGAATTAGCACGAACTCTAGTTAGTATTCATAAAAGTATTTAGATAGGATCTCCTCGTGCTTTACGATGGTCATCATTTAGGTGGCCTTTTGTTTCTTAAATGCATAGGTCTAAATATAGCTATGAGTTTGAAGAAGCCAGATTTATTCCGCTCAGAATCCTTTAGGGTGCCTGTTTGCACTAGAATCGGGCCTATATAATGTACTACACGTATTGAAATTTGCTGTATCATTTCTTATCTCTCTTCGGTAATGTATGGACCCTTTCAAATGGAGAAGTTTTGGATTGGTGATGCTCCGAAATTATCCCATTTTCGCACCAAACCTGGCGTTGTAAACTTTAATCGATATAATCCGCAAGTAGTTTATTTATTTGCAAATTTTGGCCGTGTTTTGAACAAGTGGGGTGGAAACTAAATCACACAATATACACTCATTTAAATTAAAATCAATACAAAATAGGCAATCGCTACTATATGTTACACCTTTTATATTACATTGAATCCAAATTTAAATAACATATTCACTAAATTTACATTTCTATATCTCAATAACTCTGCATCGTTTTCTGAACTCCTTTTTATTCCTAAGTAAGGGTATGAAGATCTCTTCAGGCAAACTATTCACTCTTCAATTCCTCTATTTATGAGCGAATACTAAGCTAAATTTGTTCTTTGTTTTTTTCAGCTTTAGCAGAAGCTCTGCTTCTGATCCCGTCAAGCATTATAAAACGGCTCTTCTATTCTTTTTCTCGACTCATTTTAAGCCTCGCCTCCCTTTTTTAACGAAAGATGCCTACCAAACGATTTACCTTTTTTCTAACGTTTCCAACCAAGAAGTTCTAACACTTCCGCTACGCTATGTTCTTTCCGTAATATATATCTAGCAGCTTTTCGTCGCACCTTTTCTACCTTTTTAATATTAATTCTATCATGCAAATCCCAGAAATGTGTCAGAGTTTATAATATGTCGCATATTCTAATAGTTTGTTGTGCTTAAAGTCAATGCCAAGATGTTGTTTAACAGTAGATATAATAAAATTCATCCGAAATCAGTGACTTTGTTTTACGTATCTTTTGACTGATTTATCGTAACCTATTTCGGATTGTTTATATTTCATAGAGCTCACTTACATAAAATTAATATATGTTATATAGGCAGTTACGAAAATATTCATGGAATTTAAATATTTTTAGAGGTAGTTTTAAATCTTGTAGCGTCAGTAATGGTTGGTAATGATCGACACAGAAGATACATATCAAATTATAGCAACGATTTAATGAATTACATCACTAGAGATCACGAGAGACGAGACAAATAATAGGCACGAAATGGGGTCACGGAAGATGGTAGATGGAGAATAGTCCCTCACTGTTGGGAAGGCATCAAAATCGAATGGGCCTAGTGTCTCAGGATATTTAAACAGTGCATGACAGTGCAGTGAAGAATTAAAGGCGTGATAAGCACTGCTCCGTGGTTCATTAAGGAAGTTGCGAAAACTCTCGGAATCCAAATAAACTGTAGCGGAAGTAGGTTTTTCTATTTTATGCGTGTCGTATCCCGTAGGCTCCGGCCTTAACTTCATTTTGATTGTCTATTAGCACGAAGAACGTGCCCCACAGACATAGATCGAAAAACTGAGATCAAAATAACAGGGAAAGCGCGGCGGGGTTCGCCGTTAAACCCGACCCTAACTTCCATCCTCGCAGCAATGCTCCGCAGTTATTTCTGCCATTAGAGGGCTAAGATTACCTCATAGAGATTGTTATTGCTGTCATTATATGGGATGTGCTATTCATCTCGCCCACTCGGTCCCTCTATTCTTGGAAACTGCATTTGCCCTCCCATCTTATTCTCTATCTTTGTATATCAGTTTATTTTCCCCTTTGGAACTATCTTCTCGATTAATTTTGCCGAATTTTGCTCCGTCCGGACAAGCTGAAATTAGATATCCCTTAGGTTTACAAGCAAGTTTCTCTTTTATTGCAATGAAACTTGTCATTGATCATGGGTACTATAAAGTAGAATCAACGTATTTCTGAGTTACGGTTCAAGAAGCATTAAAATCTTACTTGTGCTAAGTCAAGTCCTGTAGCTAATTTATGCGGAAAATGTTGCAATTTAGTCAGCTATTCAAATTGATATTTGTCTTTGAAAGAGAGTTAGTTTTATTAATGGCTTACATCACATTCCTGAGTAAATTATTATACTTTCAAATCGCAATATAAATCGGGCTAATGCCGACTCATGTTAAACTTTCTAACTATTCACCAACAAGAAGAAAATTACAAAATTACAATTAATGGTAATAATATGAAATGCATTTTCTAAATATAAACTCTAAAAGCAATTGCAGTCACAAAATTCCAAAAGCTATCAAGAATGTGAGCTTTCCCAATGGATATTATGGAATTAACGAAGAATCAGGAGAAAGGACAGAAAGACTGTATTATCTCCTGATGACGCATTCAAGGATGGTGAAATACGCATTGGGCAGGATTACATTCTTGATGATTTTTTGGAGTTTTGTAATATCAATTAACCATCGGTGGCTACTTCCATTCCAAAATCAATAAATAAATAATGACATTTTAAATATAAAATGGAATTTTCGAAGAAAATGGTTCCTTCACATCGCCTCACAATAATTTGTTGCCCCTCTACTGACGTTTATAATTACTATTGACGATGGATCAACGCATAAGGAAGGCGAATTTTACTGAAATAATTACTCTAACGAATCATGTAAAAACCTTTTCACGCCATGTATCTTAGATCATAACCCAAATTCTCCCGATGCTCTTTATAATGGAAAGTATTAATCTGTAGATTCATTTCTGAGAGTTTATTTTGTTGATTTCCATATAAATGTTTAAGTAGATCTCCATCTTGTAAGCATACATTTCAAGGATACACTTAGAAATATTTAAAAATAATATTTAAGTAAGATCGAATGACAGTGCAAAAATTTTCGCAAAGCATTATCTACAAGGGAAAGCCAGCCGTTTTTTGCAGTAAATAAAAGCATAAAATGTGCCCCTTAGAGTTTCCTCAAGATCCCATATTTTATAGCAGTATCTTCTGCCAGATTCTAAGTAATAAAATCATCCCATCATTAATCAAAATTATGTAAAAATAGAGCCATCAAGACTGTATATCATGTGACTTAAATCTGCAGAGAATCTTTCTCGGTCTACATCCGCTTCTTCGCGGAAACATTTTTTTCTGAAGAGTTTTTTCCGCGTTGAAAGACTGCTATTTTCCTACCCTTTAACTTAATAACTGTCGTCGCTAACTTCCTCTCCTGTTTATACATTTTTTCTTCTCTTTGGGCACACCTTTGTAGTAGTGAAGATTTGAGAGTAGAATGATGCCTAACTCTTCTCCATCAGAAATTTTTCTCTCTCCTTTCTTCCTTGATTCTTCTCCCCATCTGCTCTTTCTTGCCTTTCTCCTTTAATCTTTCTCCCTTCTCACTCACTTTTCTAATCTCTTATCCCTTCCAGATCCTTCCCATCCTTCTGTTCATCTTCCATATGCTCTTTCACGTGACCTCCTCTCTATTTCCTCTTTATATTTTCCCCTCTATCTCACTCCATCTCTTCTTCCTGATAATCCTTCGTATACCCATTATTTCTGTCGTTTTCTTTTTTTTTCTGTCGGTAATTTATTTTTATTCTTTCTTAGCCACTTTTTCCTAGATGTTTTTTTACAATCTTTCACTTCTTCAACATCCGTATCTTTCGTTATTTTTTCCTTTACCTAGATTTTCCTTTATACAAATTTAATCTAATTATCTTAAATATAACTTTATTTATCCCTTTTTATTCGCATTTCACATTTATTACGACCGCGGAGTGGTAAGTGTGTTGGCGCTCAAACCCCATTGTCCCGGGTTCGAGTTCCGCTCGGATGATTGGATTTTTATGGATACGGAATGGTTGTGTGTTCGTCCGTTGATACTGATTACGTCTACCACTGTAAATTTCCAGTAATTGGTTCTTTCTGGAGACTTTGTGAAATGAATTTAAAATGCCTTTTTTCTATTGCCCCTTTCCGTGCTTTTTTACCCTTGACACCGTTGTCGTTTGTCGCCTGTTCATTTTATCATTTTTCACGTTGTTCTTAACAAGCTTTAATCTCAACGTCACTAATTCTTTCTTATATCTCAACGCTTGATTCCCTTTCATTATTATACCTTTCATTATTTTAACTTTGCCCTTTTATTGAACGACTCTCGTCTTTTCTTTTAAATTCTTTCCATGCAATCGCCTTTCTTTCGCATTCATTTTGTGTCTTCAATTCTCTTTCATCTAACGTTCAGCCTACATTTCTCAGGCTTCTTTGTATGTTTTCTCTTTATTCCTTTTATCTCTATCAGTTCCCTTTCATCTCCACGGTTGACTTTCTTCTTCTTCTTCCTACATTTTTTAATTACGTAATTTCCTGCCAACTCATTCGTCTTTTTAGTTTCTATATTTTCATTCTCTTTTATTTCTACGACTTATCTTTTTGTGTTTTTATCTCCATTTCTTATCTTTTCTTGTTCTTAAAACTTTCGCTTAACAATTTCACCTTATTGATAAGTTTGATTTTTCTGCTATCTCCGACCCAAATGTTTAAATCTATATTGTTATAGCTTTTCAATATAGGTTTTTCTATTTTATGCGTGTCGTATCCCGTAGGCTCCGGCCTTAACTTCATTTTGATTGTCTATTAGCACGAAGAACGTGCCCCACAGACATAGATCGAAAAACTGAGATCAAAATAACAGGGAAAGCGCGGCGGGGTTCGCCGTTAAACCCNATTTATGTTTGCATTAAGTAGCATTATTTACGATTTTAAGTTTAAATTAATCATGGTAAAAATTTGGTTTGAATTTTATTAGATACTCATTAATACTAACTACGTATTATGTCAGATTATCCAGGTATGAAAAATACGACATAAGTTTGATAAAGGGTTCTTGGATGTTAAAGAGAAAGTGTCGATAAATGAAATTTTGTTTAGGTGAATTATCGTATCCTCCATTATGATTTTTTGGGTGAAACGTCCGTGGGTGTAACGTGTCTTAGGTGAAACATTTCAGAATGGTGCAGCTCTTGGATGATACGTTCGCGGACCGTCCATTTTATACCGATTTTTAGGATCAGTTGTCTTAGAAATCTCATGTAAATTCGATTCGATTTATCTAGATATGCCACCCTTTATGTACGTCTCTTTTTCTGCTCACAAAAGTGAGAGAAACAGAATATCTTGTCCGATGAAAAATTCCTGTTGGGATATTTTTCGATATTTCTTCGGATATATACGTCCTTTCTATTCACTTTTCATCTGTTATGAACTTCAGATGAATTGCATTGTATGCTTTTATTTAACCAAAGAATGTCGGATTCAAGTGTAATGCCCTTCTTAACGCAGTTTTATCGTCATAATTGCACTAGTGGTGGTAATTTTCTCCATATCCATGTTTCGCAGATTATGTGATGCTAGTGATTTTATGTATTATTTTTATTGAAAATATATTTTGGCCGTAACATTTCAGCCGCTGCGCAAACCAGAAGCAACTCACATTTATTAAAGTTCGAAAAAGGCTCTAAACACCCATTGTCTGCGAGCAGAACAACCGTTGAAAAATTCTAAGCAACAGGGTTAGGGTTCTCATTGGTCGCTCTTTGCAAGTATTGTTCTCAATACGTGTTTAGGCAACTATGTTGCCATCTTTGGGAGAGAAGAATAACTGACAGTCCTTCTCCTTATTAAAACTTATATTTATGTTATGATGTGGCTTGGCTATATCAAATATCGTGTCATGAAATGGGAAGAAAAGAAGTAGAAAAAATCTGCCATAGCCGAGTCTAGGTATCCCACTTTCCGAGCTGTTACTCTAAGCCATTTTGCTACCACACAGTTCGAGACTCGGCTACGGCTGACTTTTTCTTCGTTATTTCTTCATCTAAAATAGAGCATGAAAAACGTGCATTTTTTATCGTTTATTTAATGCTATGAAATGAAAAGTGAAACTTTCTATTAATAATTTTTCAGTGAGTCATTCCGAACACTTTTCATGTTAAACCGTTTATAACTTTTAACAATATTCCTATCAGAACTCTCCTGTGCAAATATCATATTGAGATTTATTAAATTGTAGATTATTCCTCAGTTTAATATTTCATCTCGACGAATCTCCTCTTCTAGTTACTTATACGGTTACTTATGTGATTAAATTCTCCAGATATCTTAATACAAATTCCATTTTGGCTGTTACCATGTGAAAATTAACGATTAAGCTATATGAGTCGAATCTAGCATGTATTTGATCATGTGTTTACCCAAATGTTAATATGGCAGCACGTTTCTGTTTGTACCCATCACAATAACGGGTATCTCAATTACTTATGCTGATCAAGATGATTTTCTTCCGTCTGTTAATTTTCTGGATGATGCCTGCAGATTATGCTATTAATTTGGAATAGGTGGGAGTACGTGGGTTTTGTGAGATCCTTAGGTGCACACATGATGCTTCTGTATCGCACCATTTTGAATATGTATCTTTGCTGAATACCAGCTGTAATGCGCAAAACTGCTGTTAATTGGAGCAGAAAATGAATTTCGAGTTTGTTATTTATTAAAACATTTTCAGCTTCATAAAGGCAGAAATTTCATAGTAGTTAACTTATTACAGGCTCGCCTTTCACGTTAAACGATTCAGGAATTTGATTTCATACAAAGTCTCAATAAAGAAAGCCAAAAAGTTTTAATAATCGTAGGAATGGTTGTAATTTCACGAAGTCCAGATAATTGTAACCTAATCGACTTCCAACGATTCAAAATTTATTCGCCGGCGAGCTACAGTTGTCGGTTTGAAATTCGGAAAATTCCATCAGTAATTGTATCGAATGCGGGGAAGGATGCAGAGACATTTCTGGTGCGAAATCCAGTAATGGGTGGATATTTGCATTTCATCTTCCTTAATTGGGTGTTATGATTCATTCTCAGTAATTAAAGCTCAATGATGGATTTCTGGGAAATTGTAAATAGGTATTAAATGTAGCTTTAATTAAATTCTATTTTAGCGTAGTTTTAAAATTAATAAATTCGTAGGAAACGACCAAGGGAAATTTCGATAGAAATATAGCTATATCCATTTTCTAGATAAAGTGGTTTGGCGACCTCCTTCGAGGATTTGTTGAATTATATTAATAAATTAAATGCAGAATTTTTTGAAGCAGAACATGATAAGACACCAGTTTCTTGGAAGCTTTAAATTTTGATGGAGAAACATTTTTTTACCAGAATGTTTTCCCATAACCATGTTTTATGTAACCATAATCCCCTAAAGTAGTTGTAAACTGCTGAAAATTCTTCTGTGTTGTTACCTTTAAGAGTATTTATTTTATTCTCAGTTTTCATGCCTTTCAGAGATCCATCTAATAAATAAATCGTACTACATAGTATTGTACATTACATATATTGATACGTCAGGAAAATGATAAGATCTTAAAGCAATGGGTCTACATGGTTTGAATTCTAAAATATGAGAATTTTAACTTAGCATTCAATTTGTATGAAAATAAGACGAAAACTTCAGGCTAAATAATATGCTTCTTATCTGAGAAAATTATTATCATTATTTTACTTGGCTACGAATATAAATGTATTTCTCTAGAATTGTAATTGAAGTGGACGATGCTTAAATGAAAACCAGTATGTCTAATATTAAAATTCACAAAAATCATGAGAATTAGAATATTAGAATATGAGAATATAGAATATGAAAAATAGAATTATTAGAATATGAGAATGTATTTCCAAAAACTTTTTATCAAGTTTCAGATTATTGCAATAAAATATTTGCCAAAGACTAACACATTACATGGCTATTTTTATGTGATATAAATTTACTTTGTAGCATTTCATCTTTAATAACGAAGAAGAATGTCTAGTCATAATTACATTTCGTGTGTTAGGTTAACTGCCGCTTTATTAACACGAAATTTCAAAAGAAGAGTTTAAAAAATATGTTTTGTGTGCCTCACGTTTATAAAACGCACGTCAGCACCCCGTGTATTAAGAATGTCATGTGTTGGAGACATCGGACTTTCATTAACCATGTTATCCTTGTCATAAAACGTTTATTTAAGCAGTAATTTTACTCCACGTGCTTTCATCTCCGAAATATACATTTAAGATTTTTTCTGGCGGCCAATTTTTTCGAGTTCCTTTCCTTTCCCTCAATTGGGCTCGCTTTAGCCCGTCGCCTTTATCACCCCTTTTTTTCTATTGCTTTCTTCTGCTTGTTTGTCCTTTCCTTTCCCCCTGGAAACCATCACACTCTCCCCATCCCATTCCGACTCCATCCAATTTTCCCTCCCTCCGAAACATGTCACATCCGCTATTCCATCCCCCTAACGGAGAATTCTCCAACGAAGTGGCGCCCTACGGCCATCCTGGCGCCTACGGATACATTCTGCGTAACAAGCGTGAGTCAAGTTCAGCTAAGGACTAATTTAGGAAAAAATGAAGATTTTTAATTATAACTTAATGAGTCGGAGGACTGAACCTAACGTCGCGATTTTTCCCTCTTTTTTTGATAGGCCGCTTAAGATTATTAAGTATAGCCCGAGGGCGATTTTTAGTTTTACGTCATAGCGTCTCTCTCCCATAAATTCCAAGTGCGCAGTCAAATATTGTAAAATGGGACCTGGAGGGATCGAGCGGATGGAGTATTCGACTAATCGAGTTTTTCGTGTTAGTGACGCGATACACGTCCATCGATCTCTCGATTAATCTCTGCATGGAAAGTCCAGTGTCTCTCCATCTCCTCGACCCAGTTTAAAAATTACTCCACATGCGTTAGAAAACTCCTTAATGACGGGGGCCCTTATGGAATAAAACATTCGAACCCCGCGAGCCAATTTCAGGTCACGTCCGCCATTTCGTGACGAGTGCTTTTTCCTGTAAATAAACTCGAGAGTGAAATCAATTAATATCCGTTTAATTAACCAGATGAGAAGATTGGGCGCAAAAATTCCTGGGCGGACCAGATGAGATCCTTTGCATTCAATCAACAGGAAATTCTGGTCATTAATCGTCATGATTGGAGGCTTGGCTGGATAGCAGCGTATTGATGGACGTAATTTTAGGATCAGATCACAATGCAACTGTTCCCTCATTGTGTTTACTGCCGAAAGTTTTTTTTGCGTCCGCGATTATTCTATTGTATTTTAAAGCTATCTATCTGATTTGTTTAGGTGATATCCGTGCCTAAAAAATTAGGTTATCACAGATTTCTGGTCTTCTTTTTCAGAGAAAAAGTCTTAAAAATTGATTGCATTCGTTTCTCGGCTCGTTCCTTACTTCAAAACCTTATTCATAGTACCCTTTGCTGAGGGATTTATGAGTTCGTCAACAACTACTTGAAACCTAGAATTAGGTGTGTGATATCGCAGAGATTAGCTAAAACTGTCTTTTCTACTCTTAGTTAAGTTTGCTTTATTCAGGTAAGTTTTACACTGTTTATTTTACTTCGGGTTAATTGAATTTTGATTCATATCACAAAGTTTTAATTTCATGTAAGAGGTTTATTATTTTCTAATATTATCATAAAAACTCTTATCTAGAACAAATTTAGCTGAAATCATATTCGGTTGATTTTGCTCTGATTTTACCATGTTTACGCCTATAGCTTCTATGGAGTAGCTGAATAAGGCCCCTAGGTGTTAATAATTAATGAAAATGTCGATATGTGTCGATAAATCTGTATTTAAATTTGCTTATAAATGTTTCTTCTCGAGAAGACTTCCGTTATCAAGTAACATTTCAGCAGCAGCTCATACGGTTTAAAAGTAACCTCATATCTGTTAGCTTATTTTATCAGACATTATATCTCGTATTATATCAGTAAAGATATGAATTTCATATAATTTTGGAATAAAGGAAACATTTAAGAAAAATAGTTTACTCGTCAGTTAAACCAGCTCATGAGAATTCAATGTATAATGCTAGGAAAGTAACCTCTCTTCGTCATTCCTCCGTACCTTCAAAATTAAACCCACATTCATCCCAAAGTATTTCTTAAATATTCCTCCAGGTGGATTATTTAATTATTTCTAATACCTAATTTTCTATACACTTCAAAATTAAACCCACATTGATTAATTACTTGTTACTTCCCGACTAAAAAAAGATGTATAGACAATTAAAATTTGCATAGAATATAAGGGTTCGTCGATAGAAGCACTGCTGCTTTCGTTCCTTAGGAATTAATTTATATTTCATTTATCGTGTATGCATTCATACGCAGTTAAAAGTATCACCCTTTCAATAAGCAACATGGCATATAGTTTCGCAACATTACTAGTGTGTGTATTCAAAATCCAAAAACTCAATACGTACGCATCATTCCTGTAAATAGAAGTTGCGTCATTTTTTCCATCCATAATATATTTCCATGTATTTTACTGTGCGTGTTAATGCATTACACTTTGTTCCGATGCATATGTTCCATATGCCATCCACCTGAGTTTGGTCCTCAATCCGTCCCCTCTTCCATACTCGAAAATGTCTTCAACTGTCACGCTCCCGAAGGAACCTTTAAAATTTCCTGATGGCAAATCGATTTCCATCTCGCATCCTGCTCTGAATGATTTACCGGAGACCACGTGGTCCACGGGCCCAGATTTCTCCCCTTCTCCCCACTTTCCAAAGTAATCGAAGCCCCATTTCATTTTCGGGTCGAATGTTTCGCGAAATCTTTTTTCAAGCCTTTTTTTTACTTCCTGTCCCCACCGGTTATGTTATAATGTTCCCTGCTGTTGACCCTTCGCCTCCCTTAATGGTCTCTTCTCCTAAACTCTCACCTGTTCGACCCTACCCACTCCTATCATGCAATTAACCCCTCTCCCTTGTTAGAGCGCCCAGGACGTCGTATGTGAGAGAAGCATGGAGGTTTTCTGCCTCTTCATCCTCCATGTCACTCCCTTCGTTTCCCCAATCTGCTAATCTTCGGCTCTTCTCTCCCGCTATCCACTTTTCCTCCATCCATCCTCAAATCCCGTCCATTTTGCCTCGCCTTCCTCCCGCACGCCCCTTGCTTCTTCCGCGTGCTACCGAATCCCCTATTCTACTCCTCCATACGTTCCGCCTCTATCCAATTTCTAATGCTAGGTCAACAGGGAGAAAATGGGCTTAGAAATTGAGGTAATGAATCGGTTGTTGTAAGGGGAGTTTCGCGAAACTGTTAAGAGGATTCCGTGTCGGTTGGAGGAAGTTTGACGTGTAAGGGATCCGTAACTCGGAGGGTTAGGGAGTGGACGGCACGTACGAAATGGTAGGGAGATATCGAAATTCTGGTCATCTTTTTTTTGTCGAATTCAGAAACTAGTTCTGAAACTAGGGAAGTTTTGCGAAACTCCTTAAGAGGAGGAGTGCCGTCTGTCGAAGTATACATTTCGTGATGATTTCTAATGCGGAGCAAGAAGATTGTAGGGACTCGTCGGTGGTAGGATTCCAGCGCTAAGGTGATTCGTATTGAATGCGTTTCCGAAATCTAAGAGGTTATATCGAAGAGATGTTTTCTGCAACTCCTACATTGAGTTACTGATGTTGTTCAAGGCTTGATACATCATTGTAATTATTCAGATTACATGGCTAACATTCGAGGTAGGATACTAGAGCTATGAAAGTTTATTTTCTGGATCAACTAAATAAATACTGTGATTGATATCATTGATCTTATTGCTATTTCTTTGCACGTCCATTATTATTCTTACTGTCAACAGATCTTGAGGTCTTGTACTTTAAGTACATTACATTTTATGACTAACATATCTTAAATATTGAATAATAGATGACTAATATTCGAAATGATTTACATCTAACTTAGCTGACCTAACTTAAATCAGTTACTTAATATACGAATGTGAGAGTATGTGTCAACCGTCACTCAGTCTCAAATTATCTTGAGTAAGTAGTTTCTACAAGGTATGAATTTCCAGGAAATATATTCTAATTTTCGTTACACCCCAATTAGAAGAAAATAATAACTTTTAAATACGATGGTATTTTATTAAAAACCAAGACCTTCAGTTTCCTGTATTAATTTAAATTACCATCGATTCCAAAATTTTGTTTCTCAATGTCCTTGTACAGTTTTATGCACCTTTTTTCTCTTTTTTGATTCTTCATCGTGCATTACATCGTTAAGTAAACTAGCCTAATGTCGCAGCTTAGGGAATTGAACAGTTCTTCACTAGATCTATATGACTTTTAGTATTTATCTAATTCAATTAATACAATCCAATTCTTAGGAAATTTTCATTTTATAAAGTACTGGTTTTTGGATTATTTTGCGATTGCTGATGAACTCGCTGGCTTTTCGAAAAAAATCACTCCGTTACCCCTTTCTATCAGCTATTAAAACTATTATAATTTTCAAATCTAATGGCTCGCAGACCGGGGATTATTTACCGATCCGACCTGTAAATTTATCTCGCAGTGCGCTTATCTTGCCGAAAAGCGAAGAGAAAGCTTCATAGTTTCGCAACTAGATGTCTCTACTATCGCGGTGCGTGTTCAGCGGGTTTGCGGATCCGAACTCGTTTTTTTTTCTTCCCGAATCTCGGCTTAATCCCCTTCCATCTCCCCTCAATAATTCTCTTCAAACTATCGTCTCCCCTCTTCATCGCCTATCCTCTACATCGCCAACTTTTCCATCCCCCGCTAGAGCACCTTGAATCTCCATATCCCCGCCTTTTTCCTTCCATAACACCTACGCGCTTCGATAACGCCCTAGTCCTCTTTTATATCCATCCTCGACCTATCGCTCCGAACCCTGTTCCCTGCGGGATGCGATCGATAGCTCCATGTCAGCATCCTTCTTTTATCCTTTGCTTCACAAAAAATAAAAAGTCTTAAACTCTTTTACATTCGCGCACTTAATTCATCCGTATCGAATCTTAGATGCCCACTTGTCTCTGGAAGATAAATTTATTTTTACGTTCGGGTTCTCTTTTTCATGGTTTCAACGTTTTGTCATAGGTCGCTAGTATTCCGCTCTAAACCGAGTTTTTTTTGCGCTAATGTGAGCAATGGCGATATCGTTTCAGTTTTTGGTCTCTAACATTTGAATGAATTTTTCGCAGTTGGATGCAACGAATTGCAAACGCTGTAGTTGTCTGCTTTCAAATTCAGATAGGATTATAAATAGAAAACTTCGTTGAATCTAAAATCCAATGATGCAATTCCATATTTTCAACATAGAGTACATGCTATTCTATCCCACTGAAGTGCTGATTTTTTCTATTTTGAATGATGAGAGTATCATGTTATTTACGAAGTCTTCTTTCTAGGTCCGTTAAGAAGATATTCTGTCATAGAAGTACTCAAGTATCTTATCATATCAACATCGAATATATCTAGATTGTTGTTGATTTCTTGCATGGAAACGTTATAAGGTTTCTTTGAAAAACTATGTACTCGTAGTAAATGCAATTACCACTCTCTTTTTTGGAAATTTTTGATACGTTCCACGGAAAAACGGACATGAAAAAGGTGCGCGCCATTACGTGTAGGGTCAACTTTACCCTTTTCCTTGTGTTTTGATATATTGATACTGAGTTTACGATTCTCGCAACTCTTAAGGCTGTGTTTATATGCATATTATTTGAAGATTTTGGCCGAAAGATTTCGGTACAAACCTCTTTTATTCTAAGCGTTCACGTAATTTTAGAGGAATTCCGAACTACATTTTTGATAAGGATATAATTCCTTTTTTTGTGTCTTAACCACAATAGCTTTAGAATTATGCAAATAAGCACCCACTCCCTAAGTAATAACGTATAGAGAAAATAATTGATAGCACATTCTTCTAATGTATCTTTGACCGTTTCAGTTGATTTGCTTTCCTCTTATGATTTTACAAAAGGAAATATTGCGGTGATAGGCCAGTTAAAATTATTTAAATTCTCAATGTTTCATTGTTATTGAAATAGGAAACGTTTTGTGCATGGCTCGCCGGATCTCTCTTCTCTTGTGTTTAAAATAAAAGATGAATATATATTCTATCTTATGTGGGCAGACTTCGTGGAAAGGTGTTCTGAAGGAATAAAGAAAACTTTGAAATATTCCCATGGTGTTTTTTTTATCATGACCGGTTTTGGCTACATCATCAGGTAAAAGAGATTTCTAATATTCCGGAATTTATAATATGACTTTACCTAATGATGGCTGTGTGGCCAAAACCAGTCGTGATAATGAACACCTTGAGGGCATTACAAATTTTTCTTTATTCCTTCCAAATCTAGGTAATCGTTAAAACTCTATTCCAGGGGATGATAGTTTTGTCGATTCATTGAAACAAGTTACATGCAACTTTTTAGTGTGAGAACGACAGCCCTCGATACTACTTGGGATAAAAAAATTACGGATTTCAACCCTAGTCGAGTACTTCAGTAGGGTTGCATGTTACAAATTTCACAGAATTTCGGGAATGTTTTACGCAATAGCCAACTAGATTTTTGTGAAGGTGGATGTGGAAGTCAAATCGGCACTCGACCGAGTATCGAAGAGCCCTTTTTCTCGGTCAAGAAGAGATTTACCGTGCGGTAGCTGCACTGCCCCTTTGATTTAGTCGAATCTGAATTCATCTGAATGTTTTATGGAAAATCCGTTATTTGCGAATGGAATTCATTTATCGAGAAATTGCTGACATTTTATTGGAGAGAAGCAGAAGTTTCCTTCCTGGAATGAGCATAGAATTTAGGAAAACGACTACAGTGTTGTAGATAAACATAATTTTAGAGTAAAACATTAGTTACTTATGTTGTTTAAGGCTTGATACATCATTGTAATTATTCAGATTACGTGGCTAAAATTCGAGGTAGGATACTAGAGCTATGAAAGTTTATTTTCTGGATCAACTAAATAAATACTGTGATTGATATCATTGATCTTATTGCTATTTCTTTGCACGTCCATTATTATTCTTACTGTCAACAGATCTTGAGGTCTTGTACTTTAAGTACATTANTATTAAAATGAGTACTGTGAGTAGTTACATCTTACATTTTCGAAGATTTGATTTCATGATTCAATAATACGTCAATGATCGGGGTTTGGGGACTGTTAGAGTAAAACATTATTTCAATTATAAAATATCTTTCTTGATGCAGCTCACTCAAATTTTATGTTTATAGAAATATTTCGATTACTGAGTTGTCTCCTCTTCAGTTTTAGCCAACTCCGTATCGATAAGGTTTCTCTCGTGTAGATTCATTCTTTAGTATACAACATCAGTCTGTTCCTTAGGTAAAATTGAATATATTATCATATTAAATAGGCTTCAGTAGTGTGCTTCCAAACTTATAGTAAAAAACACACATAGGTATCGGCCATTTTAGTTTTTTGCATTCCCACCAAGCTACTTACTGTCTTCCTGAAGATTTTTACGGAATTTAAGTCCTTTCTTCTCTTAGTAGCTTTCTTTTTTACCACTCGAAGATTCTTATCCTTTTGTGACTCTTTCGCCAAGTTTTCTTTCTTTTGACCAAAATTTTAATGAAGGTTTTAAACGATTTTTCGTTGGAGGCGATTTTATTTTTGGGTGAGATTAATTCTCGTTGCGTCGTAATGTGCATTTTTTCTTTCTTCCCGCTTTTCGAGCCATTTTCCCCGAGGTTAAATTGCCCATGTGGCGATATTGATCTGTTTATGAGTTCCTTCAGTTAACTCGTAAACTTCTGAGCTAACTCTTGTGAACCTTCGAACGATGGCGGTATTTGTTCTTATTCTCAGGTCATAAATTATTCCGCTGACCCACCAGATCCGAGATCGATACTTCCATTATCAAATTCTTAATTATAGCTCCCCATCGATATCAGAACGTCGATAAATAGACTAACATATCTTAAATGTATTTGGTATGAATTTTTAATAGTGCGTTGAAATTAAGCTGTTTCTTCATTTCCTTTTCTTGTCCATCGTCTGTTTAAGTGAGTGCTTCTCGAATTAATTTTCTACACAGCATTCATGTATTATTTGAAACTTTACGCCTCAACAAATCATACATAGTCTGATTTAAGTTGGAATTTACATGCTTTTTTAATGTAGACATCGTCAGGAAAAATTTAAAAAGGATATTTAGGGATTATGTTGCCATGTTTCTAGTTAACAAAAATATTTTATGAAATTCAGCTGGTAGACAACATAAGAGGAAAATCACCACAAAATTTTACGGAATCTTGTGACAAATACAAGTTCTTTGACCTCATTATACCCATTATATATACACGTTATATATATTGACCTCTCAGGTTTCTCACAGCCTCCTTCTTGAGGGTGTTTTCCTGCAGTGGAGATTTTTCCTTGAGCTCTTAGCTTAGGTTTTTTTAATCCACAAAGTAGTTTTCTTCATTGTACTTCATTGTACATATCTCTCTTTTATTGTCTCATATGACGAAGGGTTAGATGTAAGAAGAGACTTGTTAGTCTCAATCTCGCCCTGATTAGAGTCCTTTATTATTATTACTATAAGTGTGAGATACAAACGAGTAGTCAAATGGATAATAATGGTGTTCACCTTTGGTAAAAGCGTTCCAGGGTTCGATTCCTGGTGGTAGTACATATGTTCAAAATGTGGAAGCTCTTGTAGAGATACCACTTCATTTTCGCACTCTCGTTAGGAAAAAAATACTTTTTGTTGTACCATTGATCTTTTGTGTACATTTCATGGCTTTTGAGAAAAATGAAAATTTATAATATTATATTTGATTCAATCAAATTTTAAGATAACTCATTAAGTTACAATTTTATTAAATTATAAATTAGCATTGGAGAACGTTTCTTTAGTGAAGCGAAATTCACTATGATGTGTAAATATATCGTAAATTGAAGATTTTGGTGGAGTGATATTAATAGAGTTGCCTACTATGTGAAAAGAAACGAATCAATTGTTTTTCAATTCTCAACACACAAATTGAAAACGTATCGGAGATTCAAAACTTGAGTTTTTCTTACAAGATTTTTTTTACTTGTTGCGCTGCAAAAACTTCATATAGAAAAATAAACGTTTCTTAAACATTATGTTTCTTCGCGAAATTCGTTATTATCCCGCTCATTACTTTACCACGCCATATCTCTGGTTTTCATTCCCAGAATGCAGCTTTTATATCGTGACTTGCTTCCCTCCGACGCTTTCTTCCCGTTCGAATCAGCTCAATTCTCCTTCCGGCGCCACAGTTTTCCCACTTGCTCTCTATTGTCTCGTCCCACTTGGTGCCCGACCCAAGAGATAATCAAATTAATAGGCGTAGCAAGATGGCTGGCTGTAAATATTTTAGCACTGCGGAGCGGGAATATCAGCCGGATATTGTGCGGACAGTTTTCCGCGAATCCCAGCGAATGATGCCCAAATTTAACTCGGCGACTCCTGTTATATCGTGGATGCCTCGTTTCACACCATGTTCGCACCACTGCTAGAATAAAAACAGGTATAAAATTCTCTAATCCTTATAATAGTTAAGGAAATTATAATCAAGACCGAAGCTTCCTTTAGTGGAAGTTGTAGGTTTTATCGTAATGAAGATATAGAAATCAGTTTCATCTTTCCCTAATCAATTTCCTTCTCTAATATAGCGGTAGCGATGATACTCATGATACATTGTGTACGCACGGTAATGCATGGACTTTTTTCTGTTCATATTTTCACATCGCTTAGATCTTTTATGTACTGTACTGCAATTTTTTACGGTACCTTCGTAGAATGTTTAGTTTTCTATCTACATTTAATTTGCTCCAGCAATGTTAAATATTGTTAGGTTTTATATTCATTTTGTAGATTACTCGTACGCACCATATAGGCGTATTTCAGTTGCTGAAGAGGTTATTTTCTGTTTAGTTTGCTACTTTTCTCCCTCGTTTCGCCTCTTTCTTCAAGTATTAGAAGTATAAAGACGTAGATATTTGACGGGAAAGATACCCTCAAGCCCTTTATCTTAACTACGACTAAAATATTATATTAAAATGAGTACTGTGAGTAGTTACATCTTACATTTTCGAAGATTTGATTTCATGATTCAATAATACGTCAATGATCGGGGTTTGGGGACTGACTATTTTATATTGAAATCTGTTGAACGATAGGTTAGTATAGGTTTTTTTATTTTATAGTTCAATAATAATTTTTTTTAATTATTATTTATATTTTATTATGAAAAATATTTTCTTATTTACCAGTTTATTGCAGTACTGATATTTTCAAATTAAGCTGTTTCAAGAGATTATAACGATTGTTTTCTGCGTTACCTTTAAAATATATTACGGAACGGGGCCAGGCATTGGCTTCTGGTTTTCGTGAAATACTTACCGAAGGAAATTGAATTAATGCATGTTTTATGTCGTTTATGAAGCACAATATTCAAGGTGACTCCACCGGTATTATTGCTGCTACTTTGGACCTATTTAATCTAAAAGTTACACAGTTCTCCACTCTTGACACCTGCATAATTTCAGCTCTTTATCATGTGATTTATATATGGGATTATAAATTTGAAACCTAATCTGAAAATGAGTCCAGGCATGATTTCTCAGAATACTCATAATGTAATCCTTTACCCAAATATAATTCCCAGTTAAAATCCTTTGTCAGTCTGAAAGATTCCGTTCGTTACGCGACGAATATATCATTATTTGACCCTTGAATGTCGAGGTCAGGCCCGAGTGGTCCTCTCTTGTTCATTTGTGTATCAATTTTAAGAAATTGATACACAAATGAATTAATTTATCAAGTATGTAAAATAAAAATTGGACGTCTTGAGTGTAAACTCCAATTTGTACTCGGGAGCAAATATTGATATTCGTGCCAGACTTCGGTCGTACTTTCCGAGAAATACGGCAGATATCTCCCGGGCCTAATCCTAACACAGTTTTTCGGATCCTAACAAATAATCAGTCATCGTTCGCACAGTGCGCGCATATAGAATTCTGTGAAATATCTCCAAGCCATACAAATGATTCCAGAATATACGTAATTTCGGCGGCGTCTCCCTCATTTGAATTTGCAAACCGCGAGTAATATTTGCGCGACGTCGCATCGGTAGTTTTTCATCTCCTTTATCCTCGCACTAACTCCCCCAGATTTACAGTTGTGCGGCGAAAAATATGCACACTCGCCTACATCGCGAAAGAGTGACCGGATTTCAAAGGACGATTTTTTCATTCAAAAAACGAGAGAAAGAAAAACCTATTCTACTCGGATCAAAAGCGCGTCTTTGGGGCCGCGTTCGGACATCCCGTCGCCATACTTTTTCAGAACTCGCGAATCAACGCCGGGAGTTATTATGTTTGCTGCTACTTGTCAAAGGCGAAGATATGATCTCGAGCAATTTGCCTCGATTAAATATCGTTGCGCTTTTCATGGCGTTCGTTATCGAGTTCCGGGTCTCTGTTCCAAGTCCTGTTCTCCCTGTTGAATTCTGATTAGAAAATGAAGCTAGGTGGGGCGAGTCGGAGAATAATCGATTTCATTCTCATTGTGCGCTATCTGGCATTGGCAGAAGGAAGCCAGGAAGCGTGGAAATCAGCCATTAGGACAGCAAATTTGTGCGTCAGATAGTGTCATGCAAATAGGCAATGCGATCAATGGTATGTTTAATACGTTGAATGTTGAATGAGAGCAATCAATAAACTGATGCTTTTAACAGGTTGATAAAGTGTGGTCTTTCGGGAGTGGAATGGCGCGGTATCTTCTTTCCATTCTGCGAATGCAGTTGAGCGTTCTCGAAAAATTTTTATTTCGGAATAGTTTTGATGGGAGTTTGGAAGGGATAGACGAGCGTATCAAGGCACACGTGCTCACGGAGACGTACTTATCTTTAGTTTTATAATATTGCATAACAAAATAGGACGTTAAGTTAAGTCCGTAGGTCTTTTGAAAATAATTTCGCTTTGGGTCCGCGATGGTCAAGTGAGTTGCGTGTCCGTCTCTGGTGAGAGGGTTCGATTCCCGGCTGATGCTCACATTTGCGAGATCTCCTCAGCTGTCGAAGCAATTGTAGAATCGTTTTCTCATAGGATCGATGAGAGAGCATTTAAATACCTCACGCGAAAAGATAATTTGGTAATGGCAGACGTTGAAAATTTATAACTAAACCATCTCCTCAACACAGTTTAAAAATTAAGTCCCATAAATATGTTTCTGCAAAGAAGGGATGTTCACTATTAGTTGTACAACTTGCGTTTTAAATAGTAATATTTATGAAAGAGTATAATGGAACCAAATTCTAGAAAGCTACACCTCTCATTTGCCTTAAATACAGAAAGCTATGATCTAGTGTTCCCCTGCTGAGTTTCTGTATAACCGGTTTGTAAGTAGTCTTTTTTAATTAATACGTGATGAAATTAAGTTTTGTTGATTTTTATCCTAAATCTGCGCACACTTTTGAATTAATTTTCAATTTCACTATCTCCTGAACATGCCCGGAGCACCGAATGTATGTTTGTCTGCTTTGTAGTTTGCATACCGCTGGATGAAATATTAGTATTGTTAAAAGTGCTTCAACAAATAAGGTCATTTTGCAAATTTGAGCTCCCATCAGGAATGGAATCGCTGGCTTAAATTAGAAGTGGTAAAGAAAATTTTATTATTCAATAACTTAACAAAAATCAACAAAAATTATGGGTTAGATGGAAGAGGATATTTTAGTTTCGATCCCGCTCAAATATAGACAATTATTATAGTAAGAGTTAACGCCCCCATCAAGCATAACGGGACTTAATTTAGTTTCAAAATATATGTATTATCGTATATATCTGGTCCTCCTAAGCACAAAAAAATTCTGCCATAAGATCATAATAACTCTATATATTTCTTATCATATAAATTATTTATAATATTTATTCTACTGTTTTCAAGTCATGAATGCCTACTTTACGTAAATCTATTATAAAAACTACAAGAACTGATTATCTTCGTGCACTTATATGGGATAATTCATGAAATCAACATTCAACAATGACCTTAGTCGTTAAAGGGATGGGTTGTTTATTTTCCAAACATTTTACGAAATTTCCGTGTGTTTTATCAAAATCTTCGAAAGTTCGGATATATATCAATATTTCACGACTAAAATAAGAATCTATGATCATTTTCCTTTCTTTTGGCACTTGTCTCAATTTAGTAGGATCATTTTTTCTAATTTAATTTTGTAAAACAAACGACCTCTGCAAGTCATGAAAACGTAATTTACGTACATCTCTTATGGAAACGTATTTTGTGCTCTTGGGTTCGAACCCGGGTCTTTTCAGAGATAAAAATAATTTTCCTGGTGGTTTCAGCATCGTATAAACACAATGCAGTTTGTTTCAGATCTCTAAGTCAAGCCGTTTCTGAGATAAATAGGGGGACGGTCAGACATTTGCTTTATATATATATATGATGATGATTATTTTATTAAAATCAACCTTATGTTTGCTACTTTCCAAATGAATTTCAACTATCATGCAAGAGATAATTAGATGTAAAAAAGCCATTAAACTTAATAAATGTAACGTAGAAAGGAAAACGTTTATTTGGATGACAATGACCATCGAAAAGGTAATATGTACATCAGAATTTGTCCCTGAAATGTTAACTGCGTAAATTTATTTAACAGTATGAATAATTTGAATATGGCGTAATGTTTTATAATATCATGAATATGGGAGTGTATAATCTAATGTATAATTCACGCGATGAGAAGGCATGTCAATATTAAACGATCGTTAATCACTTCTGCGAGCATTCTGAAAGATGTGCGTTGCAGGAAGGAAGAGAGGGTACCTTGATAATAAATGTAGTAGGTATCTATTTTTGCCTTTTAATTACTGCGAATCGTAGCATATAAATAAATAAATATATATTTTTTTTTTCAGCAAAATGTTTCGTGGTGTTTTTTTCTAGCAAATCAATAATATAATTTAGTTTAAGATTAAAATGTTTGCGCTTAACATATTCCTAGCATAAATATATTATATTGCGGATTTCTTTGATCTTGCAGAATACCTCATGTCTGGTAGTCCAAGAGCGTACGCAGCGAAGTCTCCGAAGTCACCGCTAGGAGGCGTCCCGATCGGATGCGACGGTGGGGCCGCTGACGCCGGTGCGAAGGACTTTATGGAGCCAATGGTCGGCATGCAAGCACACAGGTACAAATCTATCTTCTTTTTCTCCAAGTTTTTTTTACAATCGATTCATCACTCTCCATTTTGAAATTCGGTTCTTCAACTACTCAGCTGTTTCTCTGAAAGATCTCTTCGATTGTAGCACCTCCGTGGACCTCTACGCGGTATCGATTGCAAAATTAGAGAAAAATTCAGGTCAAAGTTTGCGCCAAAATAATGATTAAGAATGAGAGAGGACCTTAATTGTTCATTCTCACTCTTTCATTAGACTTCGGGTAGCAAAGTGCACATTATTAAGCCAATATAATGGGTTGAATGAAAATTGTCAAATTTTCCGGATATTCCTCATTAGCCTTCCAGAAATTGATAAAATTGGATATTATAATAAATCTACGAAAAATTCTAACTCTAAACCCAAATTATAAAAAAAATCATAAATAGTACCTTAGAATTTGTACACTGATCTTTCCTCGAAGTAAATGTCATAATTTTGCAGCTCGTAAACCTTATTTCATGTTATATGAGTAGTACGATTAATGAGTAGACGTTCCTGGCTCAAAATGGACAATTCGATTTTAACTAAAGGAAGAAAGGATGAAAACTACCATATTTACTAAATATGTGGTTTAAGTATTGCTTCTTATGTTCGTGCTGATGTTGTGAAACCGGATACTCGTTACCATTTCAAATGTTAAATTATTAATTAATTCCGTATTCGTAACCAAGAAGAGTCTTATGCTGCATTAAGGCCGTTGTACTTTATATTCTATCAGTTAAGAAAAATCCTACATTATACTGATGATTTCCTCTGTGATTGAGAATTAATCTTGATGACAGTTATCCTGAAAGACCCGCTACTATTTGTTTACTCGCGAATGGAGAAAATAGGCATTTTCTTCGCCTTTGTAGGTCATGTAAATATGTATTGTAGCTTATAAGCGAGATTTTCTACTTTAAAATAATATACATTCAGCAATATCTTCCAGAAATTCATAGAATTTATCTATTCCCCAATCCTGTCCGAGATTTTCTCTTCTCCTCCGTTATTTCCTTAACTTTTTAGCACCACTTTAGTCTCGGCCGAGTAATCTCCGATTTAATCGGAACACGAACCGTAGCGATACTAATATTCGAGATTGGGACTATTATTGTTTTCGATTACACTATCACCTTATTCTCTAATCTCCGTGGTCACACGGCGCCCAACTATAATTTATAGAGAAACTAGAATCGCACATTGTCACGATAGAGGTCGCTTACCGCGGATTCTAAACGACTTCAGGCGGGAAGATAATGCTCGGACGCGAAGTCGAAAAATTTTCGGCATATTTCATCAATTTAAATATGATAAAAAGGTTTTCTTTCGTACACGGAAGAGGGGTATCGATCAGGGAGATGATTTCGATTTTTCCCGATAGATGGAGACGCTCTCGTCCGATCTTGACGCGGACAATCCCAATCATTCAAACCTGTATCCGCATTTGTATGCTCCATTGTTTTCTCATACCCTTCACGAACTTCCTTTTATTTCCAAGTCCTTTATGCCGGATCGTCATCGATATCGAGGGAATTCCTCTCTCTTTCCACGCGAGACCGATTCCTGGATGGCGATCACCGATAAGGCGCAAAACGTGCGCACTCAGGCATCGCTTTCGCCGCAATTTCGCCTCCCCTCGATCCCCTGTCCGGAAACTTTCTTTCAGGCTTTAAGGCCTGATCGAAAATTCATCCTATATCGGAAGATTTCGAGGGCGATGCGGGTGAAATGCGGGAGAAAGATTTGTCGGGATCGAAGCAAAGCTACGCGCTAGGTCATTTCCATAGGACTATTAGGGATGACAATGGGAGATGGTAAGTGAACATAGCCGGCCTTGGAGTCGATACTACGGAAGCAGTGTATTGAACTGGAGGTTCCAGTGGGAGATAATGACTCGCCATGGATCTTGCCGCTCCAAAGCGTCTGACATGACTGAGAAAAAGAATATCCAGCTCATGGAAGGATATTGGGTGATAAAATATAAAGATGCGGAAGCAGATTGTCATTATGGGGTATTTGAATGGGCCAAACCTATTCGCGCCGCGGGAGCCACGCCATTTAAATTCAAATTCTTCCGTTTTTGCAGTTTTCGGTCTTTATGTCCATTCATGCCGTTTCGGTTCACGCGATTTATTTCTGTTCTCCAAGCCGTTTCGCTTCCTCCATTCGAAAGTGGACCGAAGTCAATCGTTTCCGCCTGGATTGACTTACATAGACTCCATAGATGTCGATTAGTCTTATTTTGACCCACGCGATTTCGAAATGTAACATTTCAGGGTGTTCGATTTTGAAATTTTTCGTTGGAGATATTTTATATGTATGAAGATTTCGAGATGTTCAGGTTTGTTGTATTCTTGCTTTACAATTAACACAAGTCTTTATCCAGTCAGTTAAGCCGTTCCAACCATAAAATTCGTTTCAGCAGGAGACGTATGATAAAGAAAATTCGGGTGGATAAGCTCAAGATATATTTACGTAGCTGAACTTTAGAGAAAAGAAATATCTCGTACACTTCCACAGATTTTATTTAATAAAATCTGTGGAACAGTACGAGATATTTCTTTTCTATTTTTATGGCCTTCCACGAAGTAACGCCCTCGCATATTATGTCTAGCTTAACTTTAATATTTTGATTCCGAATCGATTATATGGAATAAAAAGAAAAGACGATATGACCCGCCGTTTCATACGATTATGAATTGATATTACCTGAATTTATGTATATTATTTTGTTTAAATTTACGTCGTCTTTCTATATATATTTGGTCTGGATAAAATTTCATCTCTCCTTTTAAAGAATTTTGCGACGTGGAAACCGTTCAAAGGGTTTGTGAGAACGCTTTAATAGGATCGGATGGTTTTCTTGGCTGGATCTATCTAGTCGAATCCCTTATTGAGGATAGATTCCGAAACATTTCACTTCCTCGGTTCCGATTCCTTATTATCAGCGCCATCCGACCATACGGTTCCACCCAGGATGCAGCCGTTTTATGGGTGATTTCGGAAAATTAGGTTAATGCTGCAAGTCTCCTTGTGAAGCATCAGGCCTGGAGTAAGATGAAGCGCTGTTTGAACTTCAAATCTTGAGAACAGATACGGCATTCCATGCCTCCAAAATGTGCCTTAATCATACTTTCAAGGTTAAATGAGCAAGCCTGTGTTTAATCTTTACCTGGAATTTACATATTTTTACCAATTAAAGTGAAACCTTGCTAGTTTATCGTACTGAAGCAAAGAGCTGATTCGAAAGAGTCACAGAGTACGTTATTCTATCTTCGTTTGTTTTGAAGAGACTTCTACTGATATTAGACTGTCGTTTGTTCTTTCGGACTACTTTCTACTGCTGTGAGCAATCATACGTCTCATAACCTATTCTTAGGGCTGAAAGATCGGGAGTCCCTTTTCTGCATAAACTTACACTAATTTACTCAGACCATATTCCAAGAATATAGTCCAGGGCAGAAACCAGAGTGCAAATTTCAGGGTGCCAATTGGAGCTTTAAATATATCGAGATCGAAAAGTCAGGCGATTTCCTCTTCTTGCCTCTTCTCGCTAATTTTGAATGTCAGTTTTGAATTTATAAAGTACACTACATTGAAGATGACAGAGGAATGTTTTCGGTTTCGCAGTGGAACTTACTAGCATACGCTAGGATTATGAGATTAAACTAGAGTTTACTGCAGGTATTCGTTGGTTGTAACATTACCATCATGCTGCAGAGTCATACATTCCTATATTAATATTAGAATTGAAGAGGTACTGAGATAGATTAGATAAAATTAGAAATGAAGATGTTCTGAGGAGGATTGGGGAAGAAAGAAATATTCTGAAAGAAATTAAAAAAGCAAGGAAAATTGGATAGGTCACATGTTAAGGAAGAACGGAATACAGAAAGTGATAATAGAAAGGAAGAGAGGAAGAGGAAGGAGGAAGTATGGAATGCTGGCAAACATCAAAGAAGGAAGGAAATATGTCGAGATGAAGAGAGATGCACAAAATAGAATGCTGTGGAAGCAACAGTTTCGTTGAAACCTGTCCAAGGACAGAATGACCAAAGAAGAAGAAGAAAAAAAAATAAGAATTTGGTATATTTTTAACAGAGAGAAAATTTAGAATTTCTACAGGAATAAGTCTAAAATATTCCATTTTCCTTCTTTTAGACGCTTTTTAAAAGAGCAAGCTTTAGTCTATAAAAATATATCGGTGCCTCAGAAGCTAATCTACCCAGGACGACGGAATTCTTCTCTACATTTTCGTGTACATGTATGCATTTGTATATATGTGTGCATACATATTGGTGTATACATAATTTAAGCGTATTCTCTTAGTTTAGAAACACAAATGGGACATTTAATTACAATTCTGTAGCAAATCTTTCAGCCGCTCTAGGTCGCCTCATTACGTCGCATGGTCTCAGTCTACAGCTTTAATTTCCATCTTTCCTTTAACGCGATAATGATGTCCTGAGGAATTAAAGGCTCTGTTATCCTTTAGAATTTGTCTCTTTCTCGTCGGTGCATTTTCCATTCTCTTAGACTCCCGGTATAATTTCGAAAGTTTAGAGACTTACTTCTGGAGATGAGGAGGGTAAAAACTTGGGAACTTGTCAACGAAGAGGTATCCGCGACTACAAAAGGGAAATAGTTTGTGATCCAAGGTTGAATTCGCTAAGAGGAAGGATGAACTTGTCACAAGGAGTTAAATCGAGGGAGGAAAACGAAATGTCCTCCGATTCTTTTGGGGAAAATCTGTGAGTGAATGAATGACTAGTGAGTAGTCCTCGTTTTGAGAAGAAAGAGGAAGTTCCTGACGATTTTAGAATTCATTACTTTTATGAAATCGTTCTCAAGTTTTGGAAACCAAAATAGCCTCGAAGGATTTGAGGAAACTTCCTTTATACATGATTTTCACTGTTTGATTTTATTACTATCTTTTAATGTAACTGAATGTAGAATACAAGGGAAAAGACAACCAAAAGAAGGCAAAAGATCCCGGAAAATATGACGTAAGAACTAAGGGTGTTTTTCATTATTATCCTCCTCCATTTCATTCCTATGGGAGAAGAATTATGTTAAATTATCAGAAACATCATATTCAGGATGGAAATTGATGTTTTGATATGAGATTATTTTGGCTGGATATATCCTTATTTGTTGAACTCAACTGAGCCTGAACTTTGATATTGTGTTATTCATAATGGAGAAATATTTATTTATTCCAAATAATAAATATGATATGTGATAGGAACACACTTCTAAGCTTTCAATGGGTAACGTCATCATAACAATTGTTAGTATAGGGAAATAGTTTCCCTTAGTTACTGAGCATTTGCTGAAAAAATGTGATATATTTCCGGTTTTCACTCAAGAATAACTTGACATGGAATCCGTTCTAAAATGCTCTGTGAACTTTTTCATAAAATTATATTTTTGCTGGAGTATGAAGTCAATTAAAATTAATCTTACAGTAGTAATCTTGTTAATAAGTTATCTTGGTGGAACGCCATCTTCAAAATAATATACAAAGTTCCACAAGGAACAGTACAAATCAAGTCATTGTAAGTTATTTTGAGGTATGTACTGGTTTCGTAAAGTGTCTTTTTGATTCAAGTAGGCAAGGCACCGAAGTAGTGAGTTTTTGTTGCAAATTAGATTTAATAATGTGGGAATACGTTGATAGATAAATCAAAATTGTGGAATCGAGATATCAAGGAAAAACCCCGTAATTGGAGAGGACGTTTCCGAATAGAAAAATATTCGAAAACGACCAAAATTGGGATATAGCATCGTTAATGTAATTTTAATGTCAAATAAATGCGCCGTGCAGAGATGTTACCAGAAGAATCTCAGAGACATTAAAGTTCCAGCCATTCAAGTCTTATTCCGTTTCTTATTCCGAAATTTTCCTTTCTAAAACCTTTCCGAAAAGGGAACTTCATCTCCTTATAAATTTCCCTCCATATCATTATATCCGTTTCCTTGTTTTACATTTTCCAAAATCCTTTTTCTCCTCTGGCCTCGTTCACTCTGCTGTGACTTCCTTTTCCCTTTCAATTCTGATTTTTTCCCCTCCTAATTTCTCTCAGTGTGGTTTCTTTCTTACCACACGAGTTTCCTTCCATCGAGCCGCATGCTAAGAATATAGCTGTTTTTGGCTTCAACTTTGACATCTCGCAATAAAATTACGTGCCTTAACATAGCGAGAGCTACAAGAACAATATCTCATTACTAGAGAGATTACTCATAGAGTACAAGATGAATATCTTTTCGCTGGATATAACGTAGAAGACATAGATCGATGGCTTTTTATACATTCAGTACATTTCATTCTCATATATTATCAAGGGATGATACTTACTTACGTATTACTTCAACGGTTGCGAATTGATACGTAACTGACAGTTATTGTTAAAGTTTGAGTTTTCACCCCCTGCCACACGCCGGAAGGAGGCTTGCAGGGTATTAATGTAGAAAATGAAAGATTGAACATTTCCGAACAGAGCCCTGCACAACTAGAGCTAATATAAGTAAGATTATTCATGTTGATACTTTATAAGCGATGAAAAACGTACTGTTTTAAGCTTTTTAAGATTGAGAAGTGAAGGAGAAAAATTCTGGTACTCAAACGTGGATCTCTTACTTGCCAGGCGGTAGCTCAGATTAAGCCAATTAAGCCACCACGACAGAACAATCCCTCCTACGATATCTGAAACTATGATGAGACATGGTGTTCAAAGCCTCAGATATCGAAGGAGAGATTGTTCTGTTGTGGTGGCTTAATTAGAGCAACCTCCTGGCAAGCGGGAGATCTGGGTTCGAGTTCTGGCTTTTTCTCCTTCATCCATTACCTGAAACCTTGTGTTAAAGAAAGGAAAAAAGTTTAAGAGTATAATGTACCTTGCATTGTGTTAGTTCCATCAATTAATTTGATCCCAAATCTTATTAATTTTTTCGTTGAATGTGTTTTTTCAGACTAATAGATACAAAAACTTATCTTTCAGAAGTATAATACGATATAATCGTAGTTAGAAGAAAATTACCCATGTTTCCACCCAGATAAGTTCTGAGGAGGTCTGAAAGTTATCTTTGCATATAATTCACCAGGAAAGCTAAAAATTTCGTAATGATTATGGTAAACAGGAATCTTAGTGGAATTAGGTATAAAAGTCTAATTATATTTGCTGCAATTATTGAAGGTATAATAAGTCTTAGAATTAGTTGAGTCACTCATCAATTAAGTATTACAATATTTTGTATCTCCAGAAAACGGTTTCTTGAAAGATATTATGGAAGTAGAGACAAAACAATCAACTTGTTACCCAGATCATTTGATTACTGCTACCTAGAGGCATTTATTAAATGTGGTTTGCGGAATTTGGTACGGTGTACGTAATCTGGTTTTGAGGAACTTGGTAATTCTCTATTCGTTTACGGAAAATTTGTGATCAAGAACATCCAGGTAGAGTGGAAATCGCTTGTTGGCAATAAATCTTTTTACTCAGAGACCTATTCGATGGGAATTCCTTTGCAAATTGTCAGTGCATTTCTAATGTAGTGCGTAGTAGTACTGTTAAAAGTGTTTCGACAGCTGAGATCATTTTGTGCATATGTATATGGGTTTCCATCAGGAACCGAACCCGGGACCGCTTTCGTCTAAATCGAACGCGTTACTCACATGACTATTCGGTAGCCGACATTTCTAGTGTAAAATTCCTGTTTAATTAAAATCTTTGCTATGGATGGTATTAAGACACAAGTATCACAAGTGATGCAATGCATCACTTGTGCGGATAAATGTTCTTACAAGAAAGAAAGGCTGCTAAGGATTTAGGAAAAAATACTATCAGAAGGGGAAATTTGAAGAAATATTCAGCAAAACTACTTCAGAAATTTGGTGTTTTCAGAACGTGTTTTTGTAACCACAATTGTTCAGTCGTATGAGGGTCTCATTGGAGAAAGTGAAATAATTTCTGGATACTTACATAAAAATTCAAGTTCCTACTTATACATATAAAAATAAGCTGTTGTCGCGGGAGTATAATTCTATAAAACGAAGGAGAGCTAAATTGAGAGAAATAAGCTTACAGAAAGAATAAACGACGTGTAGCAGCATGAATTTGGTTTCAAAAGTGAAGATGATTCGGTACTTTGTTTGCAATGCTTTCCCAAAAAGACGCGTGGGCGTTACTGAAAATGGATACAGAAAGGATCTGGAAATGTGGATAAGGAGGTGGAACGTGGGTTGGGAAGATAAGGGAAGAGATGAAGAAGTCTTAAGGAGGAGAAGAGAAGAAAGGGAATTAATGAACACCATTAGCAGAGAGGAAAGGAAAGAGAACTAAGAAGGAAATGCTTATTAACAGATGTGTAGCCCGAGGGAAAGAGGGAGAAGGGAAGGAGGAGAGCGATCGATGATAAGGAAGAGGTTACAAAGACATAAAGAAGATAGGCAAATAGATTGGCCATATCTTGACAAGGTTATGGGTGAATGGGGATGTCTTTAATCTTTGTTTTCCGACCGCCTCTACAAAGTGGTCAAAATCATCACGAATAAAAGTAGTGAATAATATGATAATATAGGAATTACGCTTTACGCACTTCAACAGATATATTTAAGCGACCAATTTCGGCACAGATCGGCCATTATTAAGTGAATCGCGTGACCGGATGCGGTGGGAGTGGTTAGCGTGCTAGCATTCCAACACTAAGGTCCCAAGTTCGAATCCCGGCTAGTCGGATTTTTTCCAATTAGGGAATGGTTGTGTGTGCTTGTGAATAGCAATAACTATTAAAATGGATGTAATTGGGGTTGACCTGTTTCCATTAGAGAAGTTATTATTATTATTATCGTCTGTGCTGAAACCGGTCGTTTTAAATTTATCAGAGGAAATATGTTAAGTATAACTTTTATTACTACCGTTTTCGGTCATGAATTTCTACACTGTTAAACCATCCACAGTCGATTTCATTCGTAAAGAATAATTATTAAAGTCTCTTTCCTTGTTGTGCGGTTGATATGTCGTTATTTTGCCGATTTCGTAAGATACCAGACTAAGNGGTGAAAATTACATCAGAATGAAGCTAACATTAGTGACCGTCGAAGTTCACGGTAATCCTTGTTTGTGCCGCTTCAAACCTCATGCAAGGCCATATCCAACACATCGAATTTCACTTGCAAAACGCAGTTGGGAATTAATCCACCCTTTCCGCGCTTTTTTTCTCACTGCCTACTTATCCTTTAGCGAATGTTGTTTGCCTTTGCGGAAGAAATCCGTATCGCGGCCAAGCGCGCCGTGTATGCTGGACAGCATTGCACCACTGCATTAAACTTCTCTTTTAAGACTTTATTATTTTTTGTTTTCATCGTTTAATTATTATTTTACTCTTATGGTGAGGTTAGGCCAAAACGGTCCCTCCTCCACCTAACCTCTGTAGATATTACATGCTAATAATATGAACACTTTTATACCAAGAAAAGTTAACTTGCATCTAGAAGAATACATAAATACATCCACCCAAACCGACTAATATAGGTAAAAGATAATTGGTACTAAAAGTAGATACAAACTAAAAGGAAGGCTAGTTAAAAAATAAATAAAACTAAAACTTTCACCATAGATTGTAATGTAGAAGGTACAACAATGTATTGAATAGAAGGCGAATCGCCGTAATTGACTTAAATATTGTGCTTTGTCGTCAAATTATTTTGGCAATAAACCAATTGGGAGTGATCCAAAGTGTATATGATAACAGTGGCTAGATCTATTCTACAAAGTCTTATCTTGCTTATTTAAGTTGTTCTATTTAAATTATTTAGGGAATATTCACTCATGGCTAAATAAATTCGTAAAAATATATCATATGTACGAGGTGGCCCAAATTCGAAAGGTTTAATGAAATTAAAAGTAAGTTAGAAATAGTTCAAATAATTCCCTTTACTATTAAATATAACAAAAAGGACGATAGCTGCATGGAAAAAGAAACCTGAAATTAAATATCACTTCCGTCGCAAGTTGATCAATGGTGAATCTAATCATGAAATCTATTAGAAAAAATTCGAATGAAACAATGAAAATTAATATCTTATTTGCGCAATAAAATCGAAGCTACAAAATGTATGCCGTTGAAAGTAATGCATTTCATTGTTAAAGGGAACAAATATATCTTCTGTCAAACCCATAGCTTTCTGTAACGTCGTTCTCTTTAAGCTGACTTCTCTGCAACATTTCCGAGATTAAGCAAATCCTTTTATCCATCCCTATTATCCCGAAGCCATTCCTACTTCCTTATCTTCCGGTATTCAATTTTCTCTCAGTCATATCTTTTGTCAAGCATTTCTTACTGAGGTAGCATCCTCTCTTTCCGACCTCTCCTACAATTTTCCATATTTCTGCGGCTTTTCTTAGACCCTTCTCATTTCCGATCCTATCTATCCGTTTAATTTTCTGGATTCTTCTCCACGCCCACATCTCGAAACTTTCCGGATTCTCAATATTGCTCTTGTTCATGCCCCCAAGTTTTTGCTCAATGCGCAGCCCAAGATTCTTCCTCAGGCTTTCATTGATTTCAATTGTTAAGGTCAATTTCTGCTGAGAAGATTCAGTTTTTTGTATATTTCGCGGGAGTTTCATCGAGGCAGGAGAAGTCAAAAGATAGGCTGAATTCGTTTGGGATTTTAGAAGAATGGGAAGACAGAGTATCGACAACAAATGAATTCTAAATGAGGGAGAGTTATATCTTAGGAATGATAATGGAGGTTAAGCCATGTTGAGAGTTTTGATGATAAGGTTTAATGATATTTTTTAAGACGGAAGGTTATTTAGGTTTGAATGGAAAGAGGATACGAGATACCCTTGTTGAATGGAAGGAATAAGATGAGAAATTTTGAGAGACCAATTTGAACAGAAGCAAAGGAAATACGTGGGAAGGATAGCAACTGCTATCTTCGTGGGATTCAAGAAGAGTTTTTAAGTGTTGTAAATCTATCCTGGAACGTTTTCAAACTATTTTCCTAATAATGAATTGATTTTGATGAAAAACATTTCAGAAAGAGGTTTCACACTCATTGAACGAATAGGCAAGTCAGTTTATGTCGCAAGCACTTCACGCGTTATGAAAATACAATTGGGGACAATGTAAATATAACGATACATTCCAAGGAAGAATTTGGGAGTGTCCCAAAACGGAATCTTTAAATATTCTGGCTAAATAATTTAATTGAGTAAAGCATCCACCCTGAAGGAAAGAGTCCCGGTTCTATCAGAATTTACTCATGTTTTCATTGGGATTTTATAGTTGCACGCCTTTACGTGTAAAAATACATTTCATCCTTTGCCTTGTAAAGTTCATTTATCAAAATAATGGCAACTGTGTACCCAACCCAGCCATTCGTAGAATATGCATTGTTGTTTCATTAGTTAATTTTGATGATATAGGTTGTTTGTTGATTAATTTTATTTGTTGATTGGGGAATTACTGATTTGAAATAAAATTTACATTAGCATTTATGATGGTTTTTTAAATTTTTGTACAACAACTTATACTCAAGAATTTTATTATTTTCGCTAATGATGTCTTGTGACGTAAATTTGTAACGGAATAAGTAGTATAAACATTGATAGCTTTCTACTTCCAGTAGAAGTTTTGCGTAACTTACTATTCTAAGCGTGGGTTAAATCATGCATTTTTAACTACTTTAAACCGGTCTATTATTAAGTAAGTAGAAAGAGGATACTACAGCCTACATTCACTACTTTACCCACGTCCTGAATGGAGAATGAATTGCAATGGGATAATCTCTTAGACATAATTTAGACTAGACTGTAAATCTTCGGGTTAGAACAGGTGAAAATTACATCAGAATGAAGCTAACATTAGTGACCGTCGAAGTTCACGGTAATCCTTGTTTGTGCCGCTTCAAACCTCATGCAAGGCCATATCCAACACATCGAATTTCACTTGCAAAACGCAGTTGGGAATTAATCCACCCTTTCCGCGCTTTTTTTCTCACTGCCTACTTATCCTTTAGCGAATGTTGTTTGCCTTTGCGGAAGAAATCCGTATTGCGGCCAAGCGCGCCGTGTATGCTGGACAGCATTGCACCACTGCATTAAACTTCCCTCCGACCAACTTTATTTCATTCCTCAACAACATTTCTAATTCTGTTTATAGTCTCTGTCTTCAGCGCCCGCGACCTACATCCATTTAATCTTGGACCCGTGTAAAAGGGTACAGTGACTGAAAAGTTGATTCCGTGAACTCGACGGTGTTTCTAATCCCGTCGTAATGCTTTTCTTCAAAATCCGCTCCATAAATCCTCGTATGATTAAACACGGCGGTCGTGTTGCTCCCTTTGCTGGTTTTCATCTTTTTCTTTTTGGGCTCGCTGAGTCTTAAGATGGTACGTATCTTTCATGAGCTCGCGCACTTTGTTGAGCCGTTTCCTTCCCTTGTGCGGTTTCCATGCCTTATTTGTACGTAGGCAACTTTTCCTCGTTAACCTGCTTCCGCTGCCTCAATAATTCCGCCCACTATGTTACCTCTCGCGTTACTCAAGGTTTCTCGTAAACATTTTCAGGGCGGTGATTTCTTTGTTTCCGGTCGTTGCTGCTGCTGAAAGCCGTCCTATTTTATCGAGTCTGCGCTAAAATATCGTCTCTGATCGCTTTTTTCAATCGATCGATTACTTTCTAGGTAGATAAAATCCGGTAAGTTTCAACACCCTATACTTTATCGCCTAAACTAAAGGTTTCATGAAAAGTAAATTTCCTGTTTTTCTCACAACATTTGCTGGTTTTCTATTCGTAGGAAACTAGTGAGGATATTTACTTTATAATGTTAACGGTAATCAAAGTAAGCAACAAAAAATGCGTAGTTTCATTATACCTAATTTGTGGATTGATCAAATTGATAGAGGTGTATAAGTATAGTAAACTTAGTTGTTTTGAGCGCTAGCTGTTATCCTTTATTAGCTAGGTATCCAATTCTTAAACTTCTCTTAGTCAACGCAAAATGTATCATTCTACGATCGTTATAATTGTTAACTATTAAAACAAAAAGAAGGAAAATACTGTAGTAATTGTCATGAATTTCTCATAAATTACGTCTCCCTCAAAATTATTCAACACCTTTGAAAACATTTTTGCAATTGCAATATATTATCTGATATTAAGGAACAAATCCGCAATACTTCTCAATGGTAACGGACCTAAGTTAAAATTTGATTTATGAGGAATAAGCGCAGAGTAGAGATTAGAAGTGTGGTTATAGAAATGTTGTATGATTATCGCAAGTGGTTCTCTGATAATGCGCTCATTTATGCGTGTACTTAATAAAGAAATAGTTTTTCAATTATCAATACGTGTATGATTTATTGTCATCGTTAAGAGCATGGAAGCAATGAACCCTGCTAAAAATGTAACCTATTCTTTTTTATTTCCTTTTTCTTTTAAGATATATAATGATATATCCTTTGAAAATAATTTACAGCGAGAATATTATGGGCATTACCACATGTAATTTCGCCAAGGGAGGTAGCTATAGGATTTAGAGTCGTGTTTGAATAGTTTTATTTGTAAATACTATGAGTAAACTTTCCTTAATTATCAATAATAACTCGAATTTTCTATCACATTCGTAGCTTTAGAAAGGATTTTAATATAAGAGTATATTCTTCTCCAAGGCAGTGAAAAACAAGTATTTTTGGCTCTCGAAAACATCCAACAGAAGGAAACAATTATACAACCATATATAGCGCAGTTCTGGTATTTGAATTCTGCAGGAAGGAAATCTCTTAGAATTAAAAGTACAGAATGAATAATCGAGGAGCTTGTTGATTCAAATAAATGAATTCACTGCAATAGGAGATTTAACTCGAAAGGGGTTAGTTATGTGTTAATTCAGCTGAAATTCAGTAATTATTTCGTGATGTATTACGAGCAAATGAACCCTCGAAAGATTAAATGAATTAATCCACAAGTCTGAAATTGAATCGGAATTCTGTTGAGGTATTTGCAGCGTTATTCGACACGTTAATAGTGTTGGCAAATTTTTCTTCGGGTGTGTTGATTGCAGATTATAGTTTTTGTTCATTTAATAATTATGTTACTGTCGAACGATTAATTCGATCGCGTGATCGAATATGTAAATCATCTGCCGGTGCCGTAATGAAAGTAAACACAGCCTCGTTTTCGTTAAAATCGTTGTTTGATACAGGAAGAAGTTTTACTTTAGAGAATTCATGTGCGCACACATTTATGTACATATTTAGCGTACTATGTCCGAAGTAGAAGTCAAATTCTTTACAATGTATGTAAATACCTTCAATTGATACGCATTATTTTCTTCAATTTACTGGTTAAAGAAAGAAGTAATTCAGCCATTACCTCCTATAGATTAAACATTTACTGACTCTTAATATTTATAGACAAATAGAGCTAATAATGATGGTAATATTTCAATTTAATAGTAATATTTATAGACGAATAGAACTATAAGAATAGTATATGAAGTGAAATATGAATACATCGAATGAATATGAAAGTGAATACGTCGAAGTTACGCTGTTATAATTCTCTTAGCAATATTTTCTCGAATCTAAAGAACTTTTATGCGAAAGCTCATTTTTACTATGAACGATCTCGTTATTTACTACAATCGGAGATAGAATTTACATTTTTAATCTTTATCAGTTTATATTCAACTACTATTTATCGATATATCGATTAGCGAGTTAAAAAAGTTTTGGTGTTTAGGTAAAAGAGTAATCTTTAAAAAAAGTACTTAAAAAGTTAGTATTTCAAAAATAGTTTTACAGGTACACATTCTAATTTCATTATTTCTCTAGTACTTCCGAACGTACATTTCCCAAGATTGAATATCGCGAGCTGTATGAATATACATATTCTTGTCTATTAGATCATTTCATTTACTGTCCACAATATGTTCTTGTTCGAATTATTCCTTCAGTGCTATTTTATTCGATGTACGTGTATGTTTTCAGAATTTTTAGTTCAAATTATTACTTATTTTCTCTTTCTTTCTTACAAAGCTTTTCACCACGTATTAGTGCTAATTTAAGGCGCAGCTTTTCATAAAATTTTTCCGCCACGAATGTTTGCATTTCATCTCTCATTTCTCCCGGTGTTTCCAACTATTACATCTATTCTCACTTCTAGGTGCTAAGTCTCCCATTAGTTTTCATTTTGACCATAAATTTTGAGGTACATGCAAGGAAATGGGTTAGAAGAGGCCTTGGCTGTGAACGATGCCGCTTTGTCGGACGAACTCACGCGCCCAATACCTATAAAGTCTCCCAAACGGCATGGAGAAATGTTCTGGCGGGATAGCTCAATGGATAGAGCAACCGACCGGCAATTGGGTGACCCGGGTTCGTGTCCCGGTTCCGTCAGACCCCTTTTTTCATGTCCGTTTCTCCTTGGGAATTGAGGTACATGTATCGATTCATAAGTTTACTCATTAGTTTGAAGGAAAGGGAACATATATCTTACATTATAGTTTATCTTACCTGCTTTTTAAGTTTTCTCATCAAAGATTATTTAATGTCAAATACATGATTTATTAAGTTCAAGAAACGAAAGAAATTGAGAAGGCGATATTAAGTCGCTTAATCCTTCCGAAAGTTGAAAGAACACTTACGTACATTATTTATTTTATTCTGCTCTTATTTTATGTTTTGAATGAATTAATGCAAAGTATGTACATGGAAGATATAGTTTGCACTTTTGCTAATAGCAATTGATTTTGATTCGGTCTATGTAGGTTATATCTGTTAAAGTTTCGTTCCAGATTAATTACGCACATGGTTCATCGTAATACTGCGTTTTAAAATTTAACTAAAATTTTCAAAATTATTTTGCACGCTACTTTTCCCTGTTTATTTAACAGTTTCCCATTAAATTCTATCTTTACTTTAAGCGTTAATGTCTTTGGCCTTATACGTTTTTATTGCCGCATTTGGTATGACCTCAACAATTTTGCATGGAGGCATACTTTTAATATGCACGTTAAATGAACAATCGAATTTTCCGATTGTTGCGCCATCTCTCAGCGGGTACCGAAACCTTGTTACCGTCTTCCAGGCTTACCTTTTTCCCATGATGCTCTCTTCCACCAATTTCGCTCGATTCCCTCCTGGATTTGACCCACCCATTTCAGCCCTCCCTTATTAATTTCACCAATTAAAATTCCCTCCTTACTCGCCATGTTTAATATCTCTTCTTCTCCCCCATGAAATAATCTTCCCCGATCCGCACCGTAAACCGCATCTCAAAGGCTTTCCTGGATGATTAAGTCTTCCCAAATTACTCTTTCCTTTTGACTCGTTCGGACCACTCGGCCAATGCAGGAATTACCGATGCCATTTGCATTCCTAGGAAGTTTAAACAAAGATAATTTGGGTGCAGGTTTCGGTATGAATTATAGAGAGAAACAGGGACCGAGTAATGAAGGAACGCTAGCTTCCGGTGGCGTTCCAAAAGCCCCCCATGCGAGCAGAAATGGTAGGTAACACGAGCAGCGTGGTAATTGGGCCCCTCGTTCTCCACTCGATGATCGAACCTAATAGCTTATTAGATGACAGAGTGGCTCCTTAGGAGGCTGACATTGTTATACCTTTTGTGAGGCTTTCCCCACGGCTTGGTTCCTCGAAGCTAATTTATTAGTGTTTCCTGGATATTTTTCCGCCTTCGTCTCGCTGGTGTGTTGTTGGGAAATAACGATTTCCGATAGTAGAAGTCCGTTAATTGATGTGACTTTCCGTACTTCACTTTTCGAAAAGTGAATGGCGGAAATGCTTTCATCATATTGGATCGTGCACGCTTGGAGGTTTTGGATTTTTATTCGCTAGTCTTATTGACGTTGCGCTTCGCAGATAATCAAGGGTTACGTCTGTAGATGGGCTCTCATTCTCTCAATTTCTCGTTAATCGGACTCCAATCTCTATAGTGCGTACTATATCCACTGGATAACCTCGATAAACATTTCCATTGGTATTTGCAACGGAAAGTATAGCTGAACGCCCTTTGTTACAAACATATTTCCATCAAGTCTCTTCTCATGGTTATCTAGTGATTATATTTATAAGTAACATCTATCTACTATTTAAGTAAAATAGTTAATAAAATAATCACCGCAAGCTCTCATGCAAAAAATATTATTATTATTATATCGCGCTTTATTCAAAGTTCTACGTATATTTATTTATTAATATTCTTTCAGACTATTAATAGGCACCAGGCCAGGTGGTAGTCATTGTTGGGGGAGATGAAAAATAAGGCGTTGCCTGAAACAAGTATTTTTGGCTCTCGAAAACATCCAACAGAAGGAAACAATTATACAACCATATATAGCGCAGTTCTGGTATTTGAATTCTGCAGGAAGGAAATCTCTTAGAATTAAAAGTACAGAATGAATAATCGAGGAGCTTGTTGATTCAAATAAATGAATTCACTGCAATAGGAGATTTAACTCGAAAGGGGTTAGTTATGTGTTAATTCAGCTGAAATTCAGTAATTATTTCGTGATGTATTACGAGCAAATGAACCCTCGAAAGATTAAATGAATTAATCCACAAGTCTGAAATTGAATCGGAATTCTGTTGAGGTATTTGCAGCGTTATTCGACTCGTTAATAGTGTTGGCAAATTTTTCTTCGGGTGTGTTGATTGCAGATTATAGTTTTTGTTCATTTAATAATTATGTTACTGTCGAACGATTAATTCGATCGCGTGATCGAATATGTAAATCATCTTCCGGTGCCGTAATGAAAGTAAACACAGCCTCGTTTTCGTTAAAATCGTTGTTNTCCTCTTCGAATTTTTCCCAACCAATTCGGCGAGGTTATATTACATCTAACCTCTGATGTCAAAGATTGGACAAGCAAGGTTTATAAAATTAGAGAACTACAAAGGTAAACAAAAAGCAGATTAAAAACTGAGGGGTGGGAGGAAATTTCCTCAGCTAAAGGCTTTCATAGAAAAGCCCACGGTAGGGGAAAACGCTCACACATGAAGGGGAGCGAAAGAATTTACGCGATAACGCATAAATGTTAACATAATGTTTGATTATTGACCGTGGACGTATCGTTCCCGTTCCCCCATGAATTAGTTAGGTAGCTCTTCCATACAGAGTATGCGAAGGAAAGACAAAGTATACTAGATATTTTCAGATAGAAGTTCTTGCACGTGTGATTTTGAGTCAGAAGGAGAGAAAATAAAGATTTGCAGCAATTGGTATATAATTAATGGTTAATGTCATCTTTAATCTTTGTCGCACACTGACATATGTTCTATTAATTATCCCTTACGTGCGTTTTCGGATTTACCAGCCATTAGTATAACCGGTCTAAGGACATGTGTCATGAATAGCGATTAATCATGAGCTTACAAGGGCTAAACTTCTCCAGGATAGTGTATGTCATCTGCGCAATGCATAAGATGTAGAGCTAAGTCTTGCGACAAAACCATGTCATCTGCTGTTTTCAGTTCAGTCGTCATGAAAAGAGGTCGCCCAAGTGCCATGTATTGCTTTCAATCTCTGCTTGCGAACGATTTATATTTCACCTCGTAATTTTTCAGACTTACCATAATTTCTTTCCATCGTAATAACCTCTTAATACATCGTAATAACGGGATTTTTTTATAAGAATACTCTATGCATTGACAAGGATTATTTAATCAACGTGATTAATTGAAAAATATATTAAATTTGACAGGATCGGAGCTCGAACCTGGGTCTTCCGCTTTCTGGGAAATGCTCTGACGATTGAGCTATTTTGCCAGAACATTTCTGCATGCCGTTTTGGAGCCTGTAAACAAGGGCGAGTGGTTCATGTCCTTTTTGCCTCGGGATTAATACATTTGAGTTCAATTTCTAAGTTGCGAACAACTTTTCACGGAAATATTTAGCAATAAATCTTCTCTTCCTCGACATAAATCTTGCATTTGCATTTCCCTTTGTAATTTGTTTTTAATCCCTTATTTAATGCTTAACGATTTCCTTGAACTCTATTGGGCAAGTATAGGCGGTGCAGAAATGCAGCATTTCGCTCAGAAACAAATACGGAAGCGTCCGTAATAAAGTTGTTCCTCTCTAAATAAAGCATTCTCTACAGGTGAATATTTATTCTCGAAAACATTTCTCGAGTGTAATCTCCAGCTTATGCTCTTATCAGCTTAGTTTCAAGTCCTTCTTCGTATATGATGCTTCTTCTTTCTCCCTATTAGCACCAAAGGCAGTAAAATAATCCAGCTCTTCCATCATCGACTTCCTCGCAGCATCCTCTTACACTAGCAACAAAAACGTACACTCTCCCACACTTAAATCTCTCTGGCGTATTTAAATATTTCTCTTCCGGGCATTTCTAAATGCCCTTCTGTTGTCTGTAAAATAATCTAATTCTGGGGAGTGCTGCAGTAAATGAAGTAAAAGTACAAAAAGACACACCGCTACCGAAAAAGCGAGGCAAATTCTTCCTAATATAAAATGCCAGTTGATGATTTATTTCATAACTGCAACTTCTGCCGTTTCGATCGATGGGATAGTATTAATTTTTCTTTTTCAAAGAGGGAGAGAAAAATGTATCTTTCGTTTACTTTTTCCAGTCTTTTTCATTTGTATGTTAACATGGAAGTTATTGATGGGCGAGTGCTTCTGAACGCATCTTGGTCCTTTATTGAATGCCATGAAGTGTCTTATTTATAGGGTCCTTGTGATAAACTTGTACATTGACTTGTTCCCCTTTTAGAAATCTGGATTATCGAGGAAAGTAAAGGTAAACTACCTCACTCCTCATCTTGCCTGGCACACCTCATTCCCTCTCCTAACTTTTGTTAGCTAATGGTGGAGAGGATGAGCATCCAACCGTGTGATCTGATGACTTTACCATCTGCTAAGCAATTATATATGTAGAAAATAACTATATTTTTACTACATACGTTTTGACAATGGGCCACATGGCGTAACTTCAACCCACTTTGATCCCTCAAAATCAAATGAGAAATTAATTTAAAGTAAATATAAAGTAATGTAAGTATTAGTCGTAAAAATGCTAAGTTAAAAATACAAGCGTTACAAAAATGGTATCACACGCTGATGGGGAAGCTTGCGTGGTTGGGAAAGAAAGGAAGTTAGAATATAAGCTGCAATTGCTTGATAAATTCGGAGGAAGCGCATTTTCGGAAGACGTAATCGGTATTATGCGACCCCCAGTGACTTTGACCTATCCGACAGTGAGCGTAAAATAAGAGAGAGAAATGCGAGGACAAGTTCTTTTAGAAACTCATTCTTTCCACGAACGATACGCGACAAAAATAAGCTAAAGAGGTAACTCGAACGCTTAGTGTTTACACCCCCTGCCACACCCCGTAAAGCGGCTTGTAGGGTATTGGTATAGATGTAGATGTGATAGCTGCGAATACGATAATGAACATCAGTGCAGTAGGTGTCGATACGAGGTACTGGCATATACCAGTAAGGGTTAAGCATTTTTAATGATACTTCAATCCGTTCTATAAAATTATTTTAATGCTTTTGACGTAGATAATGCTGATAATATTTCCCAGGTGCTGATGTAGCAATGCTTCGTAATTGGAAGGACATTAATAGCTCAACATTTCATTTTAGTTTAGTCTTTGTTATGTATAAGATAACGTAATTGCATTACAATATAAATTATTTTAGATGATAATATTTCTAAATATTTTCATGTAGCCGCTTCTATAATGAGGTCTACAGAGAACTATAATAATATGAATATTTGTAAAATTTGTTAGAATGGAGCATTGACCCTGAAAGATGGGATGGAAAGGATGCAGTTAAATAAATACTTACTCTAGGTTTTTTTTATGTTAATTTGAATATGCAGGGATAGAGTAGAATATACTAGTAGAGTATATATACTTTCTGATCAGAAAATGTGAAGGATTTATTTGAATAAAGGTAGTATCTAGCAGAAAATGAATAGCGTGAAAATTATTATAGAATGTCTTCATTTGATATCAGAATAATTTATAACATAATCACTTTATTAATCTTATGGTAAATTTATTTTCATGTTCATCTATATTTAGGATATGTCACAAGAAGAAATATTCTTGGAATTACTTTGTAATATCTACAAGAGTCAAAGGCAGAAGTAAGACACGGAGACACTTCTGAGAGCTCCTCTCGCTTGACTGATTGATTTATTAGACCTATATTGCCATGATTAGACTCAAGTGAGACCGTCGCCTACCTCATCTGTGTAGTGTTTGAGGAACTCATCCGAAGAAGAAAAGAAGAAACACAGAGAGTTTAAGAGATGTTCTTCGCATCGTAATAAATTGGAATTAGTAGACATTTTTGAGACGAAATAAAAGGATATGTAAAGTAGAAAAAACTCGTGTTATCGTATATTCCAGTGTAGAGTACATTATACTAGTATTGTAAAGTCCTAGCGCAGCATCCCTTTTAGGGATTTAGGTATAGTATTGTATATTATGTAATTACGAACAAACTACAAACTTAACGTGTTATATGATGGATAGTATCTGGTAAATATTTGTAAATTACAGAATATTACAGAACACAGAAATTTTTTTTCGATCTGTAACATCAGATTTATGTAGCGATGTATTATTAAATAACAGACGTAGCAAGAAGGGTAAGCTCTATGGGTGTGAAACATGGACCTTAAGAAAGAGCGATTCTGAAACGCATAAGACCTTTGAAAGTCAAATTAGGCGTAGCATAGTAAGGAAAGCTTGGTGGATAGAGAATAAACATATTGTAGCTTGCAGGAGAAGAAATGGTTTCATCGAAATTTTTTATGAAGTTGAGGAAATGTGCGGGTCAAATATATAGAATAGATGGATTACTTAAAGGAACAATTGAAGGTAGGATGTAAGGAATAAGACAAACTAAGGTAGGCGTTTGTGTATCTTATTAAGGGAAGGGTTTTTGGCAAAAAGATTGGAACTTCAAATTGGGAATATGGGAACTTACCGTGAGTTAGTGAGTTAGAAGACTCCCGCGTGTGTTATGAAATACTCCTCTTAGACAAGCATATTTTTGTGAAGGACAATCACGAGGGTCACATGACTGCCCGTTGCAGAGGTTTCCATTTATTTATATGCATCGGGGGAGAGATATATACGCCATTAGTTTCACCGCAAATCCGATGCTTTCATTTCCTTCCAGACGCATTTTCGAGAAATAGGATAAAAAGGAGAGCATTAACTCAGAGGGGTGACTCAATTTCCATCTTGGAACGTACTTCCCCCGGAATACGTCCCCAGTCAACAGGAGAATTTTTCCTCAAAGTCCCGCAGTATCAAAATAGCCCGGAATTTATAATGGCTGAATTGGAGAAACCGAGGCGTATTCCGAGAATGGAACGAGAAGAGGTTGCGAGATTGTGGGTGTCTGTTTGTGGGAGTGGAAAAAAAGAATGGAGAAAGCAATGCGGCGATTGGTTTGGCCGGGAAAACCCTATGCGTTGGCGTGAATTAGGTCGCGTGGGTGGAATACTCAATGGTTCCTGTGGTTTCTATGTGGGGAGGAATTTTCTTTCTCCGAAAGAACTCGGAGTGCGGAGGGGGGAGAAATACTGCTGGACTGGCATCGGTAAGATGGTCAATAAAATGAATTCGGAGACGTCGATGGTGCGTTTAATCCTTCGGAGGCGGTTCGAGCGGAAGCTCTTAAAATTGCAATCCCGTTTTGTGGATGGAGCTGAAATGACACTCGTCATAGACGGAGTAGGAAATAGGTGAATGTCTGAAGGGAATTTGTCGGATAATTGTTATGGGTTTCATCAAATATAACCCTGAGCTTCCAAATTAGTGGTAATAATCTTCTACATGACTGAAATACTATTTAAGGAATGAGAATATATCTATTACACAGGCCTGTTTAATATATATTACATATTTCTCAAGGAAAAACGGACATGAAAAAGTCTGTAAAGACGGGGATTCCAATTTCCGGGTGACTGCTCTAGCAACTTGAGCTATAAATCCTAGGCGCACGCCTTAATGTGCTACGTCACCTTCCGCACTTTTCCGTATTACAAAGTTGAGATATTATATCTATGGTTATAGAAGAGGTAGAAGCCAGTAATTATAATAAATTTTATGGAAATAAATATGTAATAAAATATCCGCATTCCTTCTGTATGGCTTATGGCCAATATGTTTCGGCCTCCTACGATGATTTTATGAAAAAGAATAAGTTAAGTGCGTTTTTATGGGATGTTTCGATTCTTAGACCGATGTTATTTTTCAAGCGTTTAAATAGGCGTGATCATTCTACTTCAATAGTTTTTATAGTTGTTTGCAATTCAATTAATATTAATTCAGATATTATGGAATCTCCAATTAATATGGACATTTATTTTGTTATTTGCTATGCCACAATTGTTTTGCATAGCTACCAGTTCACAGTTGTCTTATTGAATTGGATACCCCTATGTAAGAGAATTGATAACTACTGTCGTGCACTCTCAGTAGCACGAGGCTAAGTAACATCTCAGTTTTGGGTCAAAGCAATTTGTAAATTATTAACCTATGCGTAAGGGCTGTTGTCAATGACAAAAGGCTTATGCTAAGTGCACTGTTTTATGTATCATCATTGTGGGTAGGCAATTCGAAGATTGGTTTGTCGCTGCTCTCCATGCCCTCCTGTTCTCAGCCAATCGCTTAATTTCTTCATAATTCATAGCCTTCATACTGACCGCTACCTGCCTCTCAAAATCTAACCAACATCTTCCCTTTTCCCTCAATTCCTTCCAATACTGTCTTCAGGAGATTTCCGTGTCTCAGTGCATATTCGATTATCTCCTCGTAATTTATGTTTATTTTTGGGATTGATTTATGTGTAGATATGAATATACTGTCAGAGGGTGTCATTTAGAGGCGTTACAGTCACATTTTAGGGTAAAGGCCCAATAAACTATAGAAATATCGGTTAAATTCTTAACTTATACCTCTTAAAGTAGTTATAGCTAGTAGTAAAGTTATTCCTCCTCGTAGTGAACTTGATTTCATTTGTGTAAGGCATTTTCACACCTTTCTTTAGATGCAGTTCAACATCTAATAATAATTAGATGATCCCAATCTAGTATTGAGAGTTTTAGATGTGCTATTAAATAAATATAATAAATATCTGCACTGATAAGATTATACGAATGAATAAAAAAGGGAAAGGGTCAGATAATCTGATAAATAATAAAGTATGGTATATTATCTCAAATCAGTAATAAAAAATGCAGATTATCATTTACCGCTTCGCTAGTTAAAACCACTTTCCTTAAGATAGAAATTTGTCATTAAAAGTAATATTTATACCTACCATCACTAAGGGGTGCGCAGTCACAGGGCATACTGTATCGCAGACCTTCGTTTTTACATTTTCTACGGCCTTAACAGTTGCATTTTATGTCATTTGTTAAAAGATCAAATTTAATCGAAAAATATGTAGATTGAAGCGGACGTAAAAGAGTAAAAAAGTCACTATGAGAGGTAAAATTAAATAATTCTGATAATTACGTAATCTTTTTGAGGAAACTTTTTAAATAGATTTTTATCGCATTACCGATTGTCGGAAATCTTGTAGTTATGGTTAGCCCTTCAAGTAAATATCTAAAATCACAATGTCAACCATAATAACGTTACGGAAGTAGTTGTCGATTACTAGTTGAAGTATACTTAAACGTATGCTATGAAAATTGACTATGATCATGACTTATTGTGTTTCTCCAAAACCGCTTATTGAGTACAGATGGAGATTTGATGGTTTATAGGTACGAGTACTATGCTGATGTATGTTGTGATTCATTGTGTAGTAAGAATTCTGCCAAAGTAAAGAAAGCTCAATGTGTGGCTGGGAGATAATTATCAGTTAACGAGATTAATCTGAAAGAAAATATTAGCAAAGAAATACAACATTAAACGAACGTAAACGTGTTTCTCTCATATCCATCTACACTACATCTCGTTGTTTAGGCTCGTTTTTGACTACATTTAAATTAAACAGAAAGGTGAAAAGAAAAAAGCATTTCATAATGAATATGAATTCTATTTTGTAAATATTGCGTCAGCGAAATCTGTTCATATTTTTCTTTTTACATTCTCAACATTTAAATTTAACAATTCACTTTGGGAATATTAACATACAAACTGTTTACTCGCATTTAAACGTTAAAAAATGTAAAATAGCGGGGCCTTACGAAAAAACAAAGTTGTTTACGCACAATTTTTTTCATTTACGGAAAGAAAATAAAGATTTATTTGCAAAAGGAGATTCCGAGGTAGCTGCTTTAAATTTCTTAGAANAACATCAATGGCTTTTGCCGGGTATATCAGTCTAAACCTTTGTTGACTTTTAATGAAATCTCTTTCCCATTGTAATGAAATTTCACCTGGCAAAGAGAAGAGTAGACTATAATGAAACAAATAACATGTCATTTTAACGAGTAATATCCCATGTATAACTTTTCAATCAATCGCTACCTGTCACACAGTTTATTGTCAGCTCATAAATATTTTATTCATTATATTTTTAAACATAGTATTGCACTCTCATTCGAGCATCTAAAATTTATAAGCTAAAATTCCGTAAAGTGGCGAGATTATAGAAAATCCGAGAAAATTGATGTCGAAATCTTCTTATCTACTTTGTTTCGAACATAAATCGAGGGCGAGGCTGAGATTTTCCTCCCGTAAATCTAAATTAAGAATGGCATTCGCTATTCGTAATTGTTTTTCCAGTCAGCCACTTCCTCATCAAGAGCATTCATCCATTATCACAGGGGTTCTTTCTTTTTTAATCTTACGAATATTAAATACTCCACATTTCAGAGAATAATTTTGATTTTGTTTTTACACATTAACCGGTTCCTTTTTTTTAGCTGAATTAATTCTGTTTGAGTTATAATTTGAGTATGATTAATTGTATGCTAAAAGAGAATTTCTGTATTGGTGTCTCAATTTTCTTGAATAGAATATTCTTATCCATTTATTTTAAATTTTTTTTGCAATAACATTATTCAATATAAAGAAAACTTTTTTTAAAACTTCATTATAAATTTTCAGATATTAACAATTTACAGGTGGAAATCACTTTCAGATATTCCGTCTGCGATTAATTAAAGTGTATTCTCTCTTAGTGGCCAGATTTTTCATCATTTTAACCGTTACAGAGATAAAGTCATTGTCAGTAATTATAATGGTAGCAGTTACAATAATACGATTCATTAATGGAATAATTGCAGTTACATTAATAATATCCTTATTATTAATAAAAATCAAATACGTATGAGTACCATTACTTAATGAAGAATTTCTCTAAAGACATAATTACGCATGAATTACGAATAAAAGACGCATAAATGTCAGTTTTAACGTAAGGACTTGACAGGTTTTAATAGGCGAGGTATTTTGGAAAACGGTTCAGTAATATTTTCAGTCAAATTAATATTTAATAATTATTTCTTTTGGAAGAATGAGTATCCGCTTGTTGATTTAACCGATTAAATATTTTTAATAGATTACACAGGTTTTTATATTCTAACATTTTTGGATTTAACGAACGTTATTGTTATAAAGTTATAAATACTATATTCTGATTGCGAAAGTTTATGAAAAGGGACATTTCTGTTTGATTCTTTCACATTCAAAAGATATACCCACCGTCAGAGTCGAACGGTGCTCCATTCGAATCTGTCTCTCGGCTATCGATAGAGTAAACTGCGGTTTCTTATTTCTCTTTGAATCGGAAAAAGACCAGAGTAATGATGCTTTTCTTGTCACTACTGCTTCTCAATAAGCATCCCGTTCTCAAAGATGGCCAATAAAACGAAGTCGGAGACGCCATCCTAGGTCTAATCCTTTGGAAACGGACTGAGCCTGAGGTTTTTAAAGAAGTAGGGCACGGTTAGGGTAAATTGTGGTTCCATTTGGCATAGATTCGAGCGATAGAAAAGACTTGCTTTTCATGTTTCAAGCGGCGTTGAAACAAGCAGCCGAATCTCAAAGATGCGGGCAACGGAGGTGGAAAAGACGGTGCTGTAAGAATGTGAAATTACAACTTTATTGCGCCTCGTGCAGAAGACACTGGAGAGGCTGGATAAACTTCAGTAGTGCTGCAGCAGAGGAAAATTGGGAATTGAAATTGCGCCGTTCAGTTAATTAGAGATTTGGAGGGGTGAGTACGATGGGTCGAAGCCCAATCTGCTGCTGCTGTCGAACTTGGATGATGCGAACCTGAGAGGCGAGAATTTCGATATCTCCTCCGATCCAACTTGATGCTAACCGCATGCGTATGACACGAAGTTTTGTCATAAAGAGGGAATGGTTGAGGAATAAACAGATGATAACATTGCTGTGAATTCGAATCATTTGTGATAGGGAATTTGAAAGGCAATCAATGCCCTGTTGTCTGTCATTGGAGGGGTAAAATAAGCTGTTATTATTATGATTAAATTCCACACTGCACGTATTATACGTTAATATAATCATCCGGTGTAAATTTTACATTTTACATATTTCTTAGAGAAGGCCGACTTTATATTTCAGTAAACCTACTGCACAGGAATTTAAAAAATAGAGCACCACTTTAGTCCTCAGCAGGAAGCTGGTAGTTCACATTAAGGAATGAATATGATTGGTTTATTGTGTAACGCCTTGATGATATGTTTCTAAACTTTATTTAGTGTGAGATTCACGCATGCTAATTAATAATATACTTCATGAAATGCATATTCCGAAACGTTTGCAGCCCTATAGTTCTGAATCAGTACTTGATTGATACTTGCTAATTGAGACAAATTGATCTTTGGAAGGTTATTTCTTTAATTAATTTTTGAATAATTTCATGATTTCTTTTAGCTCAATTCTGCTTTTTTATAGAATGCAATAGTATCTCATTTCCTTGACTTATTCATAAATTGTGGTTAAAAGAGAAAGATGGGCTATTAGGAAGATATTAGGCATTCTCAGTGGCAAGCAAAGAATTATTAAGTAAATGTAACGGAAAATTTAACTTAAATTCTATTTATTTCTTGTATTCAAAGAACATCAATGGCTTTTGCCGGGTATATCAGTCTAAACCTTTGTTGACTTTTAATGAAATCTCTTTCCCATTGTAATGAAATTTCACCTGGCAAAGAGAAGAGTAGACTATAATGAAACAAATAACATGTCATTTTAACGAGTAATATCCCATGTATAACTTTTCAATCAATCGCTACCTGTCACACAGTTTATTGTCAGCTCATAAATATTTTATTCATTATATTTTTAAACATAGTATTGCACTCTCATTCGAGCATCTAAAATTTATAAGCTAAAATTCCGTAAAGTGGCGAGATTATAGAAAATCCGAGAAAATTGATGTCGAAATCTTCTTATCTACTTTGTTTCGAACATAAATCGAGGGCGAGGCTGAGATTTTCCTCCCGTAAATCTAAATTAAGAATGGCATTCGCTATTCGTAATTGTTTTTCCAGTCAGCCACTTCCTCATCAAGAGCATTCATCCATTATCACAGGGGTTCTTTCTTTTTTAATCTTACGAATATTAAATACTCCACATTTCAGAGAATAATTTTGATTTTGTTTTTACACATTAACCGGTTCCTTTTTTTTAGCTGAATTAATTCTGTTTGAGTTATAATTTGAGTATGATTAATTGTATGCTAAAAGAGAATTTCTGTATTGGTGTCTCAATTTTCTTGAATAGAATATTCTTATCCATTTATTTTAAATTTTTTTTGCAATAACATTATTCAATATAAAGAAAACTTTTTTTAAAACTTCATTATAAATTTTCAGATATTAACAATTTACAGGTGGAAATCACTTTCAGATATTCCGTCTGCGATTAATTAAAGTGTATTCTCTCTTAGTGGCCAGATTTTTCATCATTTTAACCGTTACAGAGATAAAGTCATTGTCAGTAATTATAATGGTAGCAGTTACAATAATACGATTCATTAATGGAATAATTGCAGTTACATTAATAATATCCTTATTATTAATAAAAATCAAATACGTATGAGTACCATTACTTAATGAAGAATTTCTCTAAAGACATAATTACGCATGAATTACGAATAAAAGACGCATAAATGTCAGTTTTAACGTAAGGACTTGACAGGTTTTAATAGGCGAGGTATTTTGGAAAACGGTTCAGTAATATTTTCAGTCAAATTAATATTTAATAATTATTTCTTTTGGAAGAATGAGTATCCGCTTGTTGATTTAACCGATTAAATATTTTTAATAGATTACACAGGTTTTTACGATCTATGTTTGTGTTCTTCAATCACGGATTTGCCATCATTTTTTACCTTTTGCTCGATTCGAAGGTTGTTCTTCATTTTTTTGCCCCTTTGTTTATTCATTAGAATGTTTTGAGAAATAAATTTCCTCTGATTATCTTTATTTTCAAATCGGCACGTTTAAAGTCTAGAAATTGCAAGAAAAAGATTCAGAAATTATGTATGTAAAGAGAGATCCGTATTGCTTTGATAGCTTATCACCATGAGTGTCCGAGGATTAGTTTGCTGCAGCTCTCCAGGCCGTTTGATACAATTGTTTCGTTCTTAGTCTCTAGTCTAGTAGCTAGTCTCTTTCAATTTCCATTGCTGGCTATAGCGTAATTCTCAAGTAGTGTATACTCAAGTAACGCTGAAAGAAATCTCGACGCTGATATTTATCAACTCCGCTGCTAAAAGTTACATTCGGATTTCTTGTAGAGCGACCGAGAATCACAAGGATTCCTAATTTCACGAGAGCGTAATTGAAGCTCCTTCATCATCCCCACCTTGGCAACAAATCGCATTACGGAAAATATTCATTTTCTCTCTAATCCCCCTCTCTATCCCGAACAGAATAATACCGGAATCTCCTCTCCGGAGAGTGGCAAACAGCTTTCCCCTTCGGCCGAGTACCCCAGGTTATCTTCCTAAGGCCATAATCGCGAGGAGAGGAATTTCTCCGAGCCAGAGAGCGAATCAATTCTGACGTCTTTTCCTCAAAAACTAAAACCTCGCCTCTCGAACCACTTCTGCCTCTCGTCAGCCCGGTCTCCATGGAAACTCCGTGTGTGGCGTTTGGGATGGATGCTGCGATCCGTCCGAGGCGAAAATAAAATTGCGTTATCGACCAGCGAAACGTCTGCAGCAATTTCTCTCGAAGAGTCGACGAGGCGGAGGAACAGATACCGGGAGACTAAGCAGAGGTTGTGGGGGGAAAATTTTCTGCGGTATAGACACGCTTTCTTCGAATGCCGTGAAGAACAATGACAGGTGGGGCTTAGAGTCGTGGGATATATCGGCGTTGGGAGCTTTAGATTTTAGGGAGGCGATGGCGCGCATGACGGCCCCGGCGATTTCGGTCGGGCGAATGACGGAAAGGGTTCGACATTTGTCACGGGATGTTTTCGGCGGTGGTTTATTGGCGACGTAATGATTCGTCGAGGGAAGGGGCGGTTGACGTTTATAGTCGTCTTGCGATGAATTTGATGGATAATGATGTACGATACTCTCGTCGGGTGATTTTTATTTAGAATAATTACTCGACTCCGTATACTACGATGAGTAATGCCGGTGATCAGGGCCACAAATAATTAACATCGGGAATCTTTTGGTAAGATTTTAACAATTTATTTGAATTTTATTCCCTCTTATTTGAAAAAGTTATCGAAATGGGATTCACAGAAACAGGGATTAGGAAGGGAATTTTAGGACAATGAACCTACTGCTGGGTAGAAAATATTTGATGATAATTACTTGCTTAAAATATTTTGTCAACCAATTATCATATTTTGTATAGCTTTAATGACAAAATGCTACCCTACCTCTGGATCTATAAGAAAAAGGTGCACGGCTGCGTTAAAGCTTTAGTTTTGAGCACCCACAGTTTTGAGAGGTTGTAATTTCCTAACGGTTGGTTTACTTGCAAACTGCTGCTTTTCGATTTTTTTTAAATCCCTAATTTACCTCTGGATGTAATTAGTGCACTAGAGAATACATATGCGCAATGAATGAACCTTTGAATGAATTTTGTGGGGTGTTGTTTCCTCCCACAGCCAAAATTTTTTATTGATTCGCTTAGATTTTGTTATGTATTTACATACTTTGATTAATTTAGTTAGGCGTAGTAGATAATTTCGTACAATTTTATAAATATTCTTGTCTGCATTAATTTCATTTTTACCTCATTTTCAACGGAACGGCGCCTTCATAAACCGCATATTTACTCATTTAATTCTTATTTTTTTGAAAATTTTATATGAAATATCGAGGTCCTAAAGATCCTGGTGAGCACTCCCTTATGGCGAGGCAAGCTGGCGGCTGAAAATATCTTACTAATTCTTCCCATTGAACGGGAGCACCTGCGGTATTTGATAAATCTGTAAGCGTATGGTTTTCAAGGCTTTTTCTTTTGCTCCTGAATAATCCCGCATCGTTATCCCACTTGGAAGGATTTGCGATGAGTACAACGCAAGCTCTACCGTTCACATTCGTCTTAGTAGTCATGTTTAGAAAGAAGATATATTTTACCTTGACTCCGAGGTACTGTTAACTTGCCTTACTCATGTGCTGGGATTGTAAATGGGTGAAGAAAGATTATGAGTTTGGGCAGAATTTTCCATTTTAAGGTTCCGGTTATAATATTTATTTTATAACACATTTTAATTCTATTTTTTTGCGTAATTGAACCTTCTACACTGAAAGCTGCTAATCTGAAGGTGCCTGTATATGAAATTTGAACTTGTTGACATTTGTGTTTAAAACTATAGTGAGTAACGCTCCCAAATAACATACATATATGGATGAGCAGTACAAAATATAATGAAAAGGACATCGAAAACTAATGAAAGGTACTCCAAGTCAGATACAATATTAGCAAGATTTATTATTTAGATATATCTAAGACATTTTTAATCAAAAGAGGGGAATCCTACTCTTTCTCTCACAAAATGCTTTCAAGAAATCAATAAAGTTTTGGTTTGGGATATTTTTATTAAGGTTTCTGTGGCTTTCAGTAGCCCTCTATGCCTTTGAATTTGTGCCCCTCAACGTGCAAGAAAAATTTCAAGGATGAAATCAGTGTTTAAAGTTCTCCCTGGGTTAAAAATCTGTATTATCATTGCTCTAATACATCATAACATAATGTTAAGTTAAATGTTATGAGATGGTATTTAGAGAAGAACGATCCAACTCAATGTTTTCTTGGAGAGGTAATAAATACTTTGTACTCAAAGCCGTGAGCTCTAATGCTTCATCTCCTAGAATAAATAGCCACCTGTTATAGTAAGGGATTGTATCAATTAGAAAGGATGTTACGCTCACCTTTACAGCGAATGAATTACCTTTTCGAGGTCGTTTATATTCCTCGGACCTTATGCGAAGGGGGAGTCGCACAGTTGTCCACTTTATCGGGCCATTGGTTGAAATGTCAGCGACAAAGATGTCGCGATAAAACATAACTTGGGGTTCCTTTTTGCGAAGATGTTTTATGAAGCGTTTCTAACGTCCTTATGGATGCGAATGTCGACGCGTTATCGCAATCGGCGACTATCGAATGGGGAGCGGCCGTTCTTCGGGTTAATGGCCTGTAACCCTTCACCAATGGGTTCTTCTCCGACTGAGGAATCGTCAGATGTGATAGGATAACGAGAACGTAGAGGAATGAGGTAGAGAGGGAGGGAATTTGAAATATAAAGCGCATTAAAAGACGCACTCTATACGGAATGAGTTGAAAATGTCGATGAGTTGGAATGGTTGGGCTTTTTATGTCTTGTGCTTCTTCTCTCATCGCCCGAATTCATGTTTCATAAGTGACGTTCCCGTCACTGTGCGTGGTTGATATTTAGTCGATTAGTTGTTGTCGCAGAAATGGTGGTCAGTAATGACTGAGTAATGAATGAATTTGAGAAAAGTGGAAGACTGAGTGCTCAGCATGAATGGGGTTGGTTTTAGTTGGTTTGAAAAGAATGGACAAAAGCAGAGCCGCAAAGAGTGATTGGTTTGTTACTAAACGGAGAATGAGAATCAGAAAAGCTAGTAAAATATGGCGAATGGGATCCTGAAAAATGCGAAGGAAAATAAATGTAAGGTAGCGGAATGGTTAGCGTGCTAGCGATCCGTCGGTAAGGTTCCGTGTTCGAGTACTGCCTATTCGGAAATTTCCGGTTAGGGAGTGGTTTTTCGTGCTCGCAAATAATATTTATTATTAAAATGGATGAAATCGAGGTTTTCTTGTTTCCATTGCAGAAGTTATTATTAAGAGAGAGAAATAAAAAATCTAATGATGACGCTATGCGTTGAAATCTAGGTCGTGGTAGATTAAAATTCAGTGGTAACATGTAAAAATTGTTTTTATTCCTCTCTTATTAAGAAGAACAACAACAAATTTGAGGGTGAAACATTATTAATATATGTATAAAAAGATTGATAGATGTGTTTTACGTGAGGTTTATGCAGGAATAGATAAGTTTTAAGGATCACTTGGTTCCAAGGCTTTCACCGAGTAGTAGTTCCATTACGATCGTTGATACTTCACAGTATTCTACTTCACAGAAGCTATGAATGTTTATCATGTTAAAAATAACTGGAATGGAATTCTATACCAACTCACCGAAAGCTATTATTCGATGTATTCTGGTTGTCTGGAACCCTGTATTTCTGAATTTTGGAAGAAAAGATCGACTATGAGATAACATTCCCAAGCGCGCCGCTTTCCCCTTCCGCCCCCATTCTTCTTTCGCCCATCAAGATTAACACAGCGCCCCCCAGGGGAGGGAGCGCCTACTTTGATAGGCCAAACTGATCTGTTAGAGACAAGTCTCAAATTTTACATTATTTAGTCGCTGGCTTTATCAGCATTTCTTATGAGATAAAGCATTTATTTCTTATGTCTTTGAAACTGATATCCCGACTATCCGGTGCTCGAACTCAAATCTCACACTTTTTCCAGACCGTTCTTTTGAACAAGTTAGGCAAAACATTCATATTTTGATAATACTTGTTTATACTTTCCAAAATCTGTGATATGTAGTTGATTTTTGAAAATTCAAAGTTCATTTTACCTGAAAGTGTCTTCAACCGAATAATTCATAACTAATCACTAGTTGAATCCAAGAGTATACTAATCATTTGACTACCGATTTCGCCATTTTCGCATTCTGAAGTTATTGTAAAATCGTTAACTATAACAAATATTACATCTTATATTTAATTATGTAATGCAAAGGTTAACTAGTGATTCAGTTTTCTCAGGAAAGTGTAACAAGGAAAATCTTTACAGCGTAAAACCCGCATTATTCCTTTTTTTTACATTTTCTGTGACGTTTCTGGTTTTTTTTTTAATATCCGAGAATTCATTTCCTGGTACAATCTATGATTTTAATTGCCATGATTTTAATTGGGGATTAATGTAACAGAACTTGGTCTCTCGACGCTTTTAATCTCTGGATATGACGGTGAAATTTATATTTAATCCTCTTATGAATTAAATCCGTACAAGCTTTCCTCTGAAAATATTGAGGACCCAATGACGTATGGAGGACTATTGACCTCCCAATTTTTCAACGAGTATCTTCAGATCTTTAATTCCTCCAATTACCAAAGATTTAAAACTTCGACTTCTGCAAAAGAAGGAAATTATTAGAAAGTTGAGTTCAGTGGGCTCTTGCGGAGGAGAAATACTCGAGTCAGCTTAAAGCGCGGAAGTGGTGGTGTGAGATGGCAGCAATTTTCAGCGGACTTGGAGACGAACTCATATGGAAGGGAGTCGCCTGATCGAGAAGTAATTTAGGTAAATTAGCTGACTAAATCCTCTTGATGAAGGGGATGAGATGAAGTTGGTAGTACATTATCCTACGGATTCCATAGAAGTATAAGTTTACGATCTCTTACTCGTTTCTCAGTAAGGCTTAGCTGTTGATTCGAGCAGTAATCATTTCATTGTTTATCCTGCTTTAAATTTAACCTAACCGAGGAAATAAAGTAATTGTAGATGAATGAAAAACGGAAATGACTTTTGATCACAAAGGAAGAAAACGGCGAGTTTTTAAGAATAAGATATCCGTTCAGAACTTCTCTGGAAAAAAGTCAATTTAAGTAAGATATTTTTCTTTCAGTTTGATGGAAATCGACTTTCATTTGTTTCAAAGGTAAATTTAGTTTCGTTCCCTATAAGTGACAAATCATTCCTTAAATATATCCACCGCAGATATTGGCATCACAGATGTTGGCATCATAGATGTCTAAATTGATATAACTTCATAGTTGCTGGCTTCATAAATATTGGCCAATGTACCATGACAGGAAAAGAGTTTGCGATGGACTTGTAATTTGAAAATATGTAGATAATCGCGGCGGTACTGTTACATCTGTTAACAATTTTCCGCTGCTTTTTATTTGTGACTCAAGAACCAGCCAGATAACGAATGTAGGATAATGCATGAGTATCTGTATATGAGTATCCGTCATTTAAAATTGCTTCATTGCAAGAAAAATCTTTTATTTTGACGGTTTAAGTGAAGTCAACAAACTTAGGATTCACGTTAGATATACACTTTACCTCAGCTTTTATTATTATGTCCATTGCGTTAATAAGAGTAATGCGTTAACTTGATAATACAGTTTAACAACTAAGCCTCCATCACGCTTACCGTAATTACCGTGTTTATTGATAAATCTCATGTTTATGAAGGCGCATATTAGTCTTTTTCATGTACAGACAATAGCACCGTAGCTTATACTCGTTTTTCGAGACGGTTTCTGTAAATTTATCTCCATTATTCCTCCTTTTTGTGACATGTGTGCAGTTTCATCCCTCCTTTAGTTGTTAAAATCGTGGGTGTGAAACTTGGAAGAAAATGGCCGCGGGGCGAGCATCCGGATATGCACCGATTCACGAATTGGAACGTGTTGTGGTGATGCTGGAGCGGAGAGAAGCTCCAGACCCAAATATCCAGTTTGCTGCATTAAAATGCTCTTAACAGTATAATTCGGGCCCAGAGAGCGTCCAACGGGAGACAAAGGAGTGTTGAGGTTGAGGGAACAGACGTCTCTACGGTTCAAAAGAATCGTTTCGTATTTCAGTTGAATATTACAGGGCGCGAAACTTCCAAAGGAGCGGGTTTGAAAAGCGGAGGGGGAGAATCTCTGAAAGTTTTTTGATACGAAAACTATTTAAGGGAATAAAGGAGGGAAGTTTTCCAAAGGTTTCACTGATCTGAATCATTCATAGTTTTTCTACGGGGCTTTTTAATCATTGGAGATCCAAAGGATTCGGGTTGTGTTACCTCCAACAGAAGTTTCATACTACCCATAGTTTTATTCTCAAACTCCGTTGGAGTGGCGCAAAAGATAAGGTTTCCTATTTGTGTTTGCGCGCTATTAGCCGGAAGTTCTCTCTGTGCTATACGTCAGGACCTCCTAAGTAAATTTATAAAGCAACATTTTGGCTCATAATAGTCTCTCAGAAATTTCTCTTCATATGATAGCTTCCATAGCACTATACAAGAATCCAAAATTTTTGTTATAATATATTTATAGTTCATCTTTCGATTGTGCTTCATTGATCAGAATTATGAATTATAATCATGTTTAATTTTTTCAATTCAGTAGTATTATTTCAGCAGTTTCCTTAAAAATGCGGGTTAATATATTGACAGCTGTTTATTACTGGTAACATTATTCTTACCATTAAAATGTTTTTAACAAAGGTAACTCCATCTTATGAAATATTATTATAGCATTAAATCACATTAATATCGAAAACTTATCTTATGAATGTATAAGCTAAAATTAAAGATACAGTCTCAACAAAACTAAATTGAATTTGTGTAAGAGATAGCAAGGGTTCATTACTTTAAGATCTTATTGAGCAATTATAGTTTGATGTGCATAGAAACTGATTCAGCCCACCCTTTTATTAGGACTGTAAAGTGTAAAAGAAAACCGACTAAAGCAAAGTTTTAGTATACGTTTTAATACAAGTTTTAGAATAAGTATTTTAATGCGTTGTCCGGAGAACGCCTAAAATAACAAATGTTTGTGAAGTTTAAAATATTTTTAAAACTTTTAAGGCCAAGCACACGTATCCTAGGTAAAGTTAAAATATAACGAAATGTCTATAGTTATAAACGACAATTTAACGAAGATAATTTAGATAAAAGAAATAGTTTTATGCCAGATTGATAAAGAATTTATGTAAGTAGTACTAAGAAGCCAGCTATGTTCTTTCAGCCACTAAACTGAAATGTTCGGTCCCTAAAATGAAATGTTTATCGCAAAAAAACCTCCTAATCTTCGAAAGGTGTCCCAGAAACCCTTAAAAAAGGTAAAGAACCTTTCGAAAAATTTTATTTCGCATACTCTGTTCCGTGAACGTCGAAAAGTAAATTTCGTTAAAATATCACGACGAAAAAGTGACGGAAACAAGCCCATTTCGCCTCACCTCTTCCCAAAGATTTTTCCAGAGCTAAAAAGTTTCACCGTACAATTGAATAGAGGAAAACCGACATTACCGTTAATTTCACCGGGAATAAATAATTTTCGATCCCTACCTCGATATGGCCTCTGTTTTTCTATCCGCGATCCTCATTCCCTTTATATCCTTTGACAAGAGCCCCACCGCCTCGGGCGCTTAATCCTCTCCGTTAACGGGAGCGCCGAAAAACTTTCGGTCGCGAACGCAGGAAATTTTCCTGGGAAAAGAGAGAGAGAGAAATACACGCGAAAACGACGGGAAGACCTTAATCCGCTAGACAAAGCACTCGAAAAGACAATTTAACAGACAACCACGAGGGAGAACCTTATAAGTACTAGCAGGAAGAGACGGGGGAAAAAACTGTCCCGTTAATGACGACTGGAAAAATTTGATTTTTTCCTCCTGTTCCCCAAAGCCACCCCACCGTCGAAAGAACATACTTGGGACAATTGTTCGCTCGTTTCGCCCTCTTTGCCATTCATCACGGTTCCACCCCTTACGCCGACCCCACCACGCCTCTGTTCTTCCGACCGTCCATGATTTGCTGTTGGCAGGTGAAAGTCCCCCGAAAAGGAATTTCAGAAAGGCTTTTTAGCGAGAAATCTTTCTCTGTCAGAGTCAGAGAAAAATACGACGAATTCCTCCCCCTCCCTACCCCTTGTTGAAAACATTCCCCTACGAAACCGCCCCTCTAAAAAAACCCCTTCTTTTATCTAAAAATCCCCGAACTCTACTTCTATCCAGAAGCCCTCCTCCACCCATTCCACCTACCAAATCTCCACCCCCAGCACCTTCACTTTAACCCCATCCTTCCCTGCCATTCTGCACCGTGACCTACCCGCCCTAGTACCCTGCCCAACCCACCCAGTCCCCCCTAACCTTCCCTATCCCACACCATCCCGCTTTCCGCACCGGTCTCTCCTCACCACCCGCCATCTTCCTCCGCTCCGCCTCACTCATCCTTTTTATTAATTTTGAGAGAATCTTAAACACGAAATAAAGGGAGGGGTTAAGCGGAAAATACAAGGCTGGTAGGGTTTCTCGGCAATGAAAAGAAAGGGGCTTATCTGGAGTGGGGGAGGGGAATTGGCAAACTTCAAAAGGAGCGAGAGGGAAGGAGAGGGGGCAGTGGCAGGAGCAGATATCCGAGGGTGGGCGGAAAATACCCCCAAGACAATGAAATAACGATCGGAACCCCCCATCTCCGGGTGGAATAGTTAATAACTTTATAATGAGAGTATTGTTAGACGGAGGGAAGCTTAGGTCGGGAGAGTCGGGATCCTTTTTTGAGGGAGGCGGGCTGGTTAGAGGTAGGGCTACCATCTTTCCAGAATTCCGGAATACCAAAACCAGAGATGCGGACAAAGAGTTTATAGATATATAAAAACAAAAGAGCTCGGAAAGGAAACCCGGTTCGGCTGAAAGGTTCCGAGTTCGTCAGGATTACCGGTTTTTGAACTGCTCTCGTCTTTCATCAGGTTGCTATTTATCGGAAAAAGTTAATTTCTTTTGTGCTGGAATCCGCCCGCAGAGAAATCCCCATGGCGTCTCAACTTCTGTTTCGATTTTTCGTCCTCGGCGTTGAAATTCTGATGAACTCTGCGTTTAGGAATCAAAGTTCCTGAGGTTCGATAAGACGTAATACGCAGCCTAAAAATGCAAACGAAAAGTATATGCACAGTTATGAATTGTTATTTTAGTGTAATTACGTACTTCTCGTTACTTTTCGTTTGGTTTGTGTTCCCCAAAACAGTGCTTCCTACCTGTATGCCAGCTCTTAGTGCGTCTCGTCATTTCCTATGTTGAGATTTTTCTAATTTCGTGATACATATGCGTTATAATATCCGGAGTGGTTTCACGTTAGAGATTGAATTTTTTCCCCACTTAATTGTTTTACTCCATAGTTGATGATTTCTCCTTTTTTGATTTCTAACTAATCTTTTCTTCTTTTTTAATTTCTCCTTTTTTGATTTCTAATGAACCTGCTCGAATTAACAAGTTTGTAATTTGGACCAGTGTTGCCCACCATATATGGTGTAATCGAAGTCTCATTTTCTGTGCACTCAAGAAAACCAAATCCCATCAATCTACCGAAAGTTCACTTAACTGACTGGCGTAAATTCAGGAAGATTTACTTGCAATTAAGCAAACAATTAAGAAATTAGAAAGCAAATGAAGATAATGAAACGACATGAACCTGCTCGAATTTACAGGCGTGTAAAAAGAGGTGCCACTAGTGTCACGTATCCCACTAGTTGGGAAACTGGTTAAGAGTTCGCAAAATTGGAATCAATACATAAGTTTTCGATGGAAGACAAAACCCTAAGAAGTACTGTTAAAAAATGCCCAACTTAACGCACTTTCCTTTAATTCTCGAGGAATATTTTTTACAGTGAATTTTGTCTTTATCCACCTGCCTGTCTTTTCAGTTGAATCTCCCTTTAAAACTCTTCCTTTAATGCTTTCCTTTCTTTCAAACGCTTTCTACCAATTCATCTCAACATTTGACTCAACCAATACCTCTCCCTGCATTTGGCTCTTCAATTAAAACTCTCTTTTCTCCACCGTAACCCCTCGTGCTCCTCGTTTTTATTTCTTTTGATATTGCTTTCTTGTTTGCCACATTTTGTTTCAAATTTTCAATTCTGTTTCATTTTCATTCAAATCAATTTTGTTTACACATCTCAAAGACCTCAACAGTATTTCAGGCTCACCTTCCCTCTGAGTCCATTTTACACACCCATACGAAAAAACTCTACGCTGATACAAGTTTTTCCCAAATTTCTTCCTAAAAACTTTTCGTTAAATGCTTCTTTTAGTAGACTCATTATCACCATGAAATTTTTAAATTAAAACGTCGGTCTTATTATCTGCAATATGGGTGATACGAGTAAAGTAATTGTCCAGTAACCAAATCAGAGCTACCTAATGTTCATCGCAAAATAAAGTTATCTTTGTCTTAATAATTAGTTTCCTGAAGTATTGGAACATCAATATCACGAAGTATTAGAATATCAATGGGTTAAATAAAATTACCATTATAATGTTAAATCAAATGTTTATGAATTGTAATACGAATAATTAGGACCACAGTTTTCAGTTTAAGTGCTGGATAGTACTGAAGCATTGGAAAATTATAATCTATTTATATTTTACATCCTGTTAGGTTTATGCATAAAAATAACTTATTTTTCATCGGAAGATTGGAGACGCCCGTAAAATAACAGGCTGTACAACTGGAATTTAAAGTAGCTCCTTATGAAAATTCTTTGCGACGAAATGCCGCAGCTTTTCATCAACATGGGTGAGTTGGTAGCGAGCCTTATTGGGTAGGGTGGGTGGGAAAGGGGGCGTGAGGCGAAAATGAGCCAGTGGGAGGTCATGACGGGGGCGGAACTTCAAGGAAAGAATGATTCCAAGAAGGAAAGGACTAAGACGCGTTATGGGAGCCTTGTTTGCGACGATTATTCCATTACTCGGAAGCGGGACAAAAACAAAGTAGTTTCGTTCTCGTGCGTGGTTTTTTTCTTCCGAGAGGAATGCTGCATGTTTTTTTTTCTCCGGGGAACGGAGTGAAAATTTGAGTCGGCGATAAATTTTTTCGAGATATTGCGCTGCGTGGGCAAATATGTCTCAATTAAAACGTCAGCCTTAAGGGAGGTTTGGGATTGAAATAAAATGTGAGAGGAAGGGTTTGATGGTGAGTTGCTGCGCTTTGAAAACTAGCCTCTGTGGAAAGTGGAAGCTGTTGCGGAATTATGGCTTTCGTTTGTTTTTCAGACATGGTTTCACTTCCTGGCCCCGTCATCAATCTTGCATTATTTGGTTGGCCAAGCAGCGATTACTTCTGAAGCAATGTTGACGCTATTATAAACTAACTTGGTGATATTTACTTCTAAAAGACTTTCTCCGATCCCAGAATTTGTGCTTTATACGGCTTTAAATTATGCTTGGAACGTTTTTTTGTAATCTTTTTGCCCTTTATTTCTCACCACCATCATCAGCAATAAGATGGATATTCATTTATAAAATTATATTTAGTCACATGGGAATCCTTCTGATTTTTTTAGCCAAACTTTTTTTCATGCTTTCGATCATTTGACAAGATATATTTTTATATTATTCTTCTGGTGACTTTCACTCGCGATATTTTAATTCTCTTTTACTACTTTGAAAACGAAATATCCGGGACAATCGGGATATAACCGGGAATTTACCGTTATATATCTGTAACAACGTTCATGCTCAGTCATTGTTGTAGCTAGGGGTTTTGAAACACTAATGAGCTCCTTGCTTTTATTTCTTTGTTATTTTAACAAAAATGAGTTTCCAGTGAATTTACCGTTAGAAATTTTTAAGTATTGAATGAATATTCTCGCCCGAGTCTGGGGTCTACTAACATTGCAGTTAGTGATTTGACTTTTGTAGTAGGCTGTTGCACTTTACCAGCCTTATGCAATATATCCGTCGAACAAATAAATAAAGAGAAATGTTTTGCATGATTATATTTATGCTAAAATCTCTTCTGTGTGATTATATGAATCATTCAATGTTACAAAATTCTTTTAGGAAATTCCGAAGTAAACGGAGCAACGGAAAATGTTTTTTGGAGCACTGGGAGAGGTGATTCAAATCCGGGACAAAACCTGGAAAAACGGGACGTCTGGGCATCTTAATTATAGATATGTATTTCAGGAAGTTTATATTTACTCGGATTCAGTTTTTATAGCACATTATTCAGGTTCTGCATAAAGTATTTTATTATGCAATAGCTTTTCCACTTATACTCGTATTTTGTTTTGATTTCCTATATTAGAGGTACTAGAGATAGTCGGGCAGAAGAGGGTTTTAAATGAAGTAATTAAAAGTTCACAGAGAAAATGGATTGGTCGAATATTGAGAGGGGTAGGATTGCTAAAGAATATAACCGAGGGTAGAATATAAGGGAAAAAGTTGAGGGGAAGACAAAGACAGAAATTGTTAAATGATATAAAGGGTGGATTAAGTTACCAATAAGCGGAATAAATGGAGTTGAATAGGGAATATTAAGGCACATGAACCTACTGAAAGGTAGGACACTTAAGTATGAGTCTTCAGTTCAAACATTTTATTCCAAAGTCAGCTTAAAAATTTTAAATCTCGATAATTATGTGAAATATACATCAGGGTGTAAGTAATATCACACAGATTTATCAGATATTAATTTTATACATATATTAATGGCAATGAGAATCACATAAGTATCCAAATAGAGTGTTTCTGCCGTATCTATTTCTGCCCCCAAGGTTTGTATTCTAATATATTTTCAGATAAGTTAGAAATTAATATCACCAGAGCAATTACGAGTTTCATTAAAATTTTGGCTTGAAAAATTGAATATGATTAGTGAAAAATTTAGGGCTCAGGTGTTAGATACTGCAAAACGTATGGCAGAAATTATTAACGAACCGTATATTAATTGAGGCTCTACATTAAGGTGTTCCATTTAGGTCGCACTTAATAGGCCCCATTCTGATTTAATTTGACTCTCTTTCACAGATTTATTTCATTTTCCGAAAAGCACAGATTCTCTCAGATTTCATGTATGATTTTCGTTTAATTCATCAAAATTGTTAAAATTTTGAAGCAATTGAAACATTTGATCTGCTTTTTGAGGAAAAATCATACTCTGATTTTTATATAAGATATGGGTTTTTGTTTCCAGCCATTAAAAGCAGATAGTTTTATTTGAGTGTACCATCGCATAAATACACCTTTTATATCATAGAGGACACTAAAAATAGATGAAATTAGTAAAGACATCACGCTGATGTTTAGGAAAATACATTTATTTAATTTGTAGAAATATGCCGCAAATAAAAATCGTTTACGTTTATTTAGAGAATTTGTCCTTTTTATGGAAGTTGCTATTTTGTTATGTGTCTCTTAATGAATTGTATCCGCATTTTCTAATATTAGTCTTTCTAAATTAATTATCATTTGCTACTCCTATACAATCCCACACATACAACGGTATATATGGCATGGATGAACTTTGTTCAACTGAAGGATTCGACTGAAGTATAGAGAGTTGAACAATTATACTCTTCCTTTAGTATTGAATAGAAGTGGGTGTTGGTCGATTATTGTAATAATAACAATAATCGCCATTAATTGTAATTCAATTCTAAAAATTTATTCTGTTAAGTATATGTAATATAGTTAGAAAATTTCTCAACATTACTTTAAATAAAAACAATAATAGCATGCAACAGTAAAATTAACCCAAAAAGTAAAATAGTTTGAGACTATCCCTTTGGCGAAGTAAGCCCGGGATAGGTGAATATGTTCAGTCCTGTGACTAAGAAGTGATAAGTTCAAAGAATAATAATACTAAATCTATTTGTTTAAATTATTACAGTTTATATACGGTCTTTTTATTTTTCCAATTGAAGTACAGGTACCCTATCATCTTTGCCTCCTGTATTGATAAATGTGTAAATTTCTGTAGGGTGGGTGTACACTAGAAGGTTACAAGACTATAATTTTCGATATAAAAATAAATGTAGTGGAAATAATGTATGCTTTATGCACGAAGTTAAGCGCTGATACTTCAGTTTCCTCGTTTATAAGCGTTTATATTGATGTCAGATAACCGTAATGGTTTGCCGCAAGAAATATTTATTTTCCGACGTGATCAAGATTCCAGCCTTGAGGCAGATTCTAGCCTGACCTTTCTATATTGCCCTTCCAAACTTTTTCTTTTCATCTTGTCGTAACTTCCATCCTTTTGCGCCTTTCAAAAATCCCCTTCCATCTCCCGTAAAGCCCTTTCACGACTTACTTTGGCAGCCCACGACCTCTCAAAATCTGACCCTTCCACTCTTCCGCTCTCTTCCCAATTTCTGTAATTAAACTTCTCTATTAACGTTCAAATTAGAATACCTCATCATCTCTTTTTTACGTGAGATTCTATTTAAATTGCGTCATGTCATCACATCATACGTTTACGACGTGCTTAAATCATCCCATGTAAGACACCTTTTCCAGCGGACTTGAAGCCTCATTTGAAATATACACGTATTTCAATATTTTAAATCCATAACGTACCAGTCAGTTGAAGTCGTTTTCTATGCGTTCCAAGTCACATGCTTTTTTCTTTTTGAAGAATGAATACGATGCATATCATGATAGAAATGTCTTTACACTCGAGAAATTCTATGTATCTGCTATGTAAGAACAATGCCTTCTACCACGTACATTATTTTCTTATTTTAGGATAAAGAAAGCATTATTTCTAATGTTGAACAAAGGTTTCTTCAAAATTATACAATTGCTTATTTTTTAACTTTTTCATAAACTGGATCATAAAGATTTTTATCCAATTATTTATCTAATCATACACATTCATTATTATAATAATAATAAATTTGAAATACAAATANTTTACTGAATATTGCACAATTTTTCCTATCATAAATGTGCAAGAATGGAATAATTTTTAGTTGTTTCGCCAAAATCTAATCATGCGGAAAAGAAGCTTCCCTGTCAACCGAATGCTAATTTTAGCTTCAGAAAAAGAGAAAGAAATTAAAATTATCGAGAATTTAAGCTTTCATTTCCAGAGAAATCTGAGCCGAGATGGTTCTAATTAAGGTATTGATTCGAAATTTCCGATGATTTTTGTTGTAATAGAGTATTCAATGAAGGGAAGAATACGATTCCACATCACAAATTCATTTGTTTATGGAAACTGAGGCTAATTTATAGTATAATAATTTTTGCATTAAAATTAATCTGCGACTGCTGTAATTCGTGAAATGCCATAATCACAGCCACAAGCCACGAGAACAAGGTTACAAGACTATAATTTTCGATATAAAAAGATTGTTTGAGTTATAGTTATGATTTATAATCTTCGATAAAAAATGCACAAATAGCTGATAATTTTGAGCGTTTTATTGAATTCGGTTTCCCCGGCAATAATCACTAAGTGAACGCAATGCCTTCCCATCTATTATTATCATTATCTAGTGTTTTATTCTTTGTAACCTTGTGGAAATAACAAAGAAGCCATGAAAGTGCACCCATTTCTATTTGAGAAGAAAACCTTTAATCTGGATGGATTCCTTTTACTTTCCTTTAACTATCCCATCCATCCAAGCTCCTATCCAGAAATCCTTTCCTCTGATTTCCTCTTTTGTTTTTCCCCCCAGCATCCTCCTTCCTATGACTTCCTCAGTCCATTTCCTCTTGGAACATGACCCGTACATTCTTTTCAGCTCTCCTTACTTGCCTCGATTGATAATCAATCCTTACTTGGATCTTCCATTTCTTCACTTTTGCCTTTGTTCTTTCATCCAAAACCTTGTCTCTTAGTTTCCTAATCAATTCTCGGAAACTTCATCTCCTTCTTCGCCAGTCTTTCTTTATTGGTCTTTCTCTAATTATCTGTTGGTGAGTTCTATTTTTAGCGCCTCGTGCTACCATACCAATCAATGGAATATTTTTCAAAAGTCCGTTTGTACAGAATACAAAGAGAAATTATTATTTCATGTTCTTATATCTTCGTCTTGTGCGTGGCTGTATTGATATTAAGTTACAGATGTATGAGCGCTGCTGAATAATCACATTCATCTTGTTCACTCGATATTGAATGCTATGAAATTTGTTATTCATAGTGTCATTGAGTTACACTTATGAGGATTTAAGGATAGGTGAACTTCTTTGCACGATGAAGTCGTGTGGTTGATCCCATCATGCCGCATCTCTTCCTCATATTTCTTCGCCTTGCTCACAAAGCATTCCCTTAACAGTGTGGAAGAGACGCGGCATGTGGTTAGAATACCTGCCCGGAAAGTGGGAGACCTGGGTTCGGGTCCCAGTCATGTCGCTATTTTCACACTTGTTACTCTTTTGAGTTACACTTATGTTGACGTTTATCAGATTGCTCACCCATTGAGGGTAATAATAACAAACTACCTGCCCCCGAACCTTGCCTAGAATGCATCATTTTCCTTTCAGAGCTTTCGGTGGGGGTCTACAGTGCGAATTAAGTTAACATTCCTCTTTTAAGGAAGTCAAAATAAAATATGAAATTATTTGTAAGACGAATGATAATTATGAACATTAGGTATTTAGAACCATTCAGAGATTCTAATTGTGCGTAATCTACTTACAATTTAACAAGGAATGGTTACCTGAATCACTTTTATTGGTATTTTAGATAGGCGACCCACCACTCTCAATCATCTGCAGGTAAACTTTCTTAGTAGTGAAAATTATTTCAATTCGTATATTTTTCAAGAATGAAGCAATAATTTCTTACTTATGAATCAGTATCTCCCGAAATGTTCCTTCTGAACAAATTTTGATAATTAACTAAATTATTTCCAGTTATTCTGGAAACCGGTGCAGTTTTTATTTTACTGAATATTGCACAATTTTTCCTATCATAAATGTGCAAGAATGGAATAATTTTTAGTTGTTTCGCCAAAATCTAATCATGCGGAAAAGAAGCTTCCCTGTCAACCGAATGCTAATTTTAGCTTCAGAAAAAGAGAAAGAAATTAAAATTATCGAGAATTTAAGCTTTCATTTCCAGAGAAATCTGAGCCGAGATGGTTCTAATTAAGGTATTGATTCGAAATTTCCGATGATTTTTGTTGTAATAGAGTATTCAATGAAGGGAAGAATACGATTCCACATCACAAATTCATTTGTTTATGGAAACTGAGGCTAATTTATAGTATAATAATTTTTGCATTAAAATTAATCTGCGACTGCTGTAATTCGTGAAATGCCATAATCACAGCCACAAGCCACGAGAACATTTCTTACTTCTAAAAATAAAATGTTTCCTCGTGGAACTTACAAATTTTTGTTTATTAGCCTTCTTTGTGATAATAGATTTGTTTTTCGAAGTGAAAGTATGAATATATTTTCTATTCTAAGTCCAGGATACATTATGTGTAATAAACTTACTATATTATTAGCTGAAATTTTAGTCATATTTGTATTCCTCGTGACCCCACAAAATTAGGTTCCAAAATTAACTTTTGCTTCTATTAGTTTGCAATTGAAAGGGACAAAGTAGATTGAATGCGATTTATTTAGTGTATAACCGGCGGTTATTTAGTGTATAAGCGGTTTATATAGTATATAATAGTTGTTATTTTGACATTATTTTCAGTGCAGCTAAGTGCAGATTTGAATCCAGATGATCTGGCCTGATATTATATAATTCCATCTAATTAACTCACTATAAACAGTTCTTCGTAATTTATTATATCTTGATTAGATTTATGGTTTCAGGATGATGACCGTTGAGGTCGAAACAGATCGAAGTAGTTCAAAATTTTGTAGAAAATACATAGAACTGATTTATGGGAATTTTTTACTGCTTTTTATCGTAGTTAAATCTATATAATGCAAATTTTTGTTCATTTTCTATTAACTAATACCCAAATACGTGAGTGAGAAGCTTTCCTCTGGTCACTTACCTAATTTAGTATTTGTTACACGCATTTTTGATAATTAGATCCTGACATTTGAAATGGTCGAATCTTCCGTTAGCAGTTCTACAGGTCTTCTAATGGATTTGGTTTTCTTTTAATCATTCTACAACAAATCAGATCATTTCACATACATATTACGATCGTCCTAGTTAGTTTATGTTTCGGATAATAAAGAGAAGGAAGTGTCCATACCTTTCGGATTTTCTGCCAAGTAATGTTTACATTTTGCTACCGACAAAGGCCGTTTCGTAAAACACTTATCTTCTTCTAATCTGGTCTTTACGTCCGAATATCTCTAACAAACCTCGTCTGCCATATCGGCATTCCTGTCTCCAGCCGAAGAGTCATCCCGCCAACCCCTTTCAAGGAATTTCATGACCTCTTCTCCCGATCAAGATCTTCCTTAATTCCTCCCTTTATGTTTCCATTCCACCTTTCGCCGTAATTTCCGCTTCTGAAACGCAGATCTCTTTTGATATAGCAATCTCCATTTAGTCATATTCAATGCCTCGAACAAGAGAGGCGAGACAAACAGTGCAACCGAGAAGGAATGAGAGAGGGAGAAAAGATGGCTGGGATTTTATTAGCGGTGTAAGTTTGGATTCAAAAAGAATTGAGGGAAGTGAGGAAGAAGACAAACGAAGATAAAGGGTGTCGATTCGGCAAAAAGGACCTTAAGCGGGTTAATTAGCAGAAGGTGAAAAGACTTTTATCCCGAAAGGAAGAACTGATTGACGATTAAGAGGGGAGAGAGTCGAGAAGGATGGGATTCCGGTAATCGAAAATCCGCAGGAGATCCAGCCCGGATCGTAATAAATTTCTGACGTCTTAATTTAAAATTATGCGTCCAGCGTCCACGGGACGAAATGGAGGGGCGGATTATTAGCAGGGAAAGGATTCGAAGTCGGCGGAGCAATAATTCAGACGTTGGGCGTAATGGATTGATTTCGGACAGTAATTAGGGAATGCGGCCATTGGCACGGAGTTGTTTGTAGCGCGTAACCGCGCAGTTAGCGCGATTTTCGAAAGCGGAGAGTACGTGTCCGTATCGCAATTCGCTCAATCTGTACGCTCGAGAGCAATTAACTCGGTTGTTTTTCGCGACGCTTGATGAATTACTTTAGAATGGGGAGGCTAATTGATTGTATTTACGGCAGCATCAACAGTTGCGACTTCACCACTGTGGAGATTCTTGCCAGGAACAAAAAGCGACGAAATGGAAGAATACCGCAGAGGTTAAATGACCTTAAATCGCTGATTTCAATTTTGTTTATAAAGGACAGTTAAGTTTTACGTATATTTTTTGAAAATGTGCATATCTGCAAGGTAGTCGAACTTTAGGGATACCACATTTTAAGAATCTAATCTGATCCTAGTATACTTATTAATTCCCACTTTTTACTAAATGAGTTTGAACTTTCTGTAAAAAATACTAGTAGCTTCGTGATTTCACGTGAATTTATATTATTCTAATTTCATGAGTTACATAACATAGAAACATAAATAGTAATTATTTCGTAGAACGGAGTTGTTATAAAATTAATCACAGTGTATTTAAAAAGTGGTTACGTCAGCATAGTCATTTTATGAAATATTTAGATCGAGTTAAAAGGTTTCTATGAAATCTCTATTTCAAAAGCTTTAAACTTATTCTGGATTTCCTTTATTATCTTTTTAAAGTGAAGATAATAAAAAGTTCGAGTACGGTATTCTGAATTGCTGCTTAAGAGTATATCATCAAATAATCTTAGCGTTTTAGCGAGTTCGTGCAGATGTATTTGAAGTAGTTTATTTAATAATTTTGCATTAATGTTCGCATTAATGTTTGCTTACCTGGATCTACCACTATACCAAGAATATTAATTTTAGGAAATAAACAACCTTCAAATTTTCATAATTATTGGTATATTTCTACATATCACAAAAAGAACCAATATAAAATATATATTTCTACAGTGAAGTTTCTTCAGATACTACTTTTCAAATGTAGCACCATGTTCTTTAACACCTGACTCTATTTACGATTTAATTACTGGAGAATAAATGTAAGATTCACAATCGTTAATTTGCTCCACTTCTTTGTCTGGCGATGATTGCAAAATATCTTACGCGAAGGAAACAGCTAACCCTCTCCTTGAGTTTAGACCCATAACTGCCCAGCGGTACGCCGGAAGTAAGCGGGTTGCAGAACGTGCAGGCATCGATCACGGCAGAACTTAATGAAGTGCAATAAACAAGGGCAATTAACCGTGAGATGCTTCTTAGGGGGAGCAAAGTTACTTAGGAGAATTAAGTTCCTCTCCGTTGAATGGAGCTTACTTTAAGAGTTCATACGCGAAGGAGGGGTAAGGAATCACGGTAACCATGAAGGTGTCTTTTTTTTACTTTTATTTTTATTTTATTTATTACTTTTTATTGGATGCGACACTTTATTTATTCTGTCGTGATGAAAGAAGACTAATGGAATTAAATGGATGGAAATAACTCCATCGTCTTATATAATTAGGCAAAATCTTGTGAAAATGAAGTTTAATTGAAGTAACATTGTTGCTCATGTGTACCAGTAAGATGTTATCTCATTAGGTTTCATTATATTCCATAATTCGCCACCAATTAGGCTATAAAATAATAATTTCTTTTATACTAAGAACTAATAATATATCTCTATTCCATAAAAATTGGCTGTTTGAATTTTCGAGAAAATTCTGGGCAATTTTAATGAAGTGATAAAATAATGCAGAGAAATATTTTCGAGATAACTTAGCAGTATTCGGCATGTGAGAGTATTAAATCGCTTGATCTCGCGAGGATTACCCTTCTATAAGTTAACACGTGATTTACAATATTACTGAATAAGTACTTTCACGTGACTTTCATATAATATTCTTATATATTAGAGCTTTTTGTAAGAATTATATTTCAAATTATTATATCTAAAGTAATACATTTTTGTTTATTAGCCTTCTTTGTGATAATAGATTTGTTTTTCGAAGTGAAAGTATGAATATATTTTCTATTCTAAGTCCAGGATACATTATGTGTAATAAACTTACTATATTATTAGCTGAAATTTTAGTCATATTTGTATTCCTCGTGACCNATTGTAATGTATAATGTAGGAGGTAACTGGAACCCTTGGCGTTCACACCCCCTGCCACACGCCGAAAGGCGGCTTGTAGGATGTAGATGTAGATATATATTTAATATCTACGTGTAAATCCTTATAAATACCCTGTAATTCGCCTTTGGGCGTGTAGCAGGCGGTGTGAACGCCAAGGGTTCCAGTTACCTCCTTAGATTGTTGTTGCCGAGTATAGTTCACGGAAAGAATTACACCCTAAAACGAATTGCATCTATTTTCCTTATTAAAGCTCATTGTCATTGTATTTAGTAAATCAAGATTTTGTGTTATTTTACAATGATAGTTTATTACAACATTATCACGAAACGACCAGTTTAGTATAGTAACGTAAGCGATACCGTTTCATACTTTTGATGCTTGAGAAAACCTCATTCTTTTCTTAAAAATATAACATATAATCTTCAATAGCTTCCTTCAAATGAAAGAATTAAATGATTATGGGAAGCAAGGCCGTTTACCTTTTCAAAGGACCGCTTGCTCCTGAAACTCCATCAATATGCGCATATACGTTTGCCAGATGATGCACTCTGACATAATGATGCAGTGACGCAACGCTGTTACGCTCCAGCACCAAGGAGGTGTCCGGAAAATTTTGCAACCCCTTCTCAATCCGTAAGAATTAAGGAATCAGCCACTCCTCGACAAGATAACAAACGACGTTTTATGAATAAAATATTATGAATCACGCACACGTAATGAATAACACTCTCCCTCACTATCCGAATTACCATTTTACTTCGATAAAATCGCTGATGCGTCTTATGCTTTTTCGTCCCACGTGCCCACCCCATTCGCCCGACCCATCCATTTCTCCCCTGCAGCAGTCAGCCCTTCCAATAAGTCCCTGCATCGCCCAACATTTTTCCCCTTTTTTACTATCCGCCCTCTATCTCGCCATCTCTCCCTGTTTACCCGCCGTCCCCTCTTCTATTTTCGTGCCTTCCCTCTCCCAAGCTATCCGCCTCTATTAAACTCCCTATCTGTTCCCCTATGCAGAATTTCCTTCATTATCTTTCCGGTTCTATTGTTGGACTGGGATTCATTATAGCCATGCACGTGAAGGTGCTATTTTTTCACTCGGACGGACATAATTGCTTTATCCTTTATTCCGAACGTGCTAGCACATCCCGATGGCTCTAAATGATTAAAATTTTTTGCATTCACGAGAAGCTACACACCCGGCTTAATTTTAAATAACTTTGTGCTAATGTGACCATTTGTTGGATAGAGGGAAAGGAATTCAGAGTTGGGGAAAAAATTCGATACTTTTGTATTCGAATTAGTCGTGAGGGTTTAATCAAGAAGAAAAATTCCGAAGAGCGGGAATGTCTCGGGTAAGTTGGCCCAGAAACAAAATTTCTTCTACCTTAAGGCGTATAATATAACAGCGTTTCTAAATTAAGTATCAAAATACATTATGAATCAAAAACATTTGATTATATTTTAAAAAATTTGATTTTATCGAGCTAATCATATCTGATTTCTGGAAAAGAAAAAAAAGGCAAGAGGAGAAATGTTAAAACTAATAAAAAACGAGTGAACTTTACTCGCAGGTATTTTCCAGGTATCTTCTAAGTAGGTTAATTAGTTTTGCATTCTTTGTGGAATTTTAAAATTATCTTACCTTTAAAAGTATGTGAATATTCCCTAACTTTGCGGATTTGGATGAAGTGAATCGTGAAAAATTGGGATATGTATTGTGCGGAATAATTTTCTCCTTATAATCAAGAGAAGCGAATTTTAACTCTCATAACTTAGAAAGTTTTGAACAACTCATAAATTTAATAAATATACATCTTCCACTTAATTGATGTTAAGATATCTTTATAAATAGTCCAAATCGTTTGCGTGAAAGAATTTGCATGAAAATATCTTACTCTGGTTTAAAGCAGACATTTGCTCATCCAACACTGGACCAGTTTCCACGACAGTTAATCTAGATTCTGCTTTGTACTCAAATTCAAATTCAGTATTCAAAAGTTACTCGCATGTAATTAATTTCGCAGCGTATTGCGGGAAATTCGACAGCACGATTATTTCGGAGTTTTTACATGGAAAATATGCATAATAAGCTCCTTTTGGAATATATTTCCCCATACTTTCTCTCTCGTTTCCTTGTTTACCCTCCGACCCCGCTCATTTTTGTCCCCTTCCTTCGTGGACTCACCCTCCTTTCTCTCTATTCCTATCCATTCCCCTACGACGACTTTCCCTCATTATCTTTCCAACCCTATTTCCCCACCCCCTTCGATTCTCCTCGCTCTCTGACATCCTCTCTTTCTCTCTCTCCCTCTGGGAGTAGCCAAATGAAGGCGGCAACGGGGGGGTTGCCAGGGGCAGCAGCGGCGCAGGGGGGTTGGATTCGTGGAATCTCATTTCCCTCCCCCCCGCCTTATCCCCCCACATCAACGTTTCCTAATCGAATTCCCAAATTGAGATTTATATATAGGATAACATACGTTGGCCTAGAGAAGGAGGGGGACGCAGAGGTTTAGGGAATGGATGGGCGGGAGTTCTTTTCGGAGGGTTTTCTGTTCGTAATGAAAGAGCGTAGTTGCTTTTGTGAAGCCTTGCCATGCGCAGGGATATATTAGCGGGGGTAGGCGGTGCATGACGGTGGGGGAAATAAATGTATGAATGAATACGTATAGAAAAGGTTTTTGCGACACTTGATTACGTCTCGCGTCGTACACATCCTCTCTGGTCCCTGTGGGGATGTCACCGGAGTGGTACATCCGCGCCGAGTACCCAATTTCACTCCTGAAAGGGATTCGGAGGAAACCGCCGGTGCTTCTCTAACGTCTGGGCAAAAAAGGGATAAAATAGTGGTGGAGGAGTATCGAGATGAATCAACTCATAATGTCTCCATGGTTTCCCCGTTGGATTAGCTAAAGGGATTTCCGTTTTATTTTTTCGGCGGTCTCCGGGCAATCTTGACAATCGAATTCTAAGTAAAAGACGATGAGAACGTTGAACTGGAGAGTGGCTGGGAAAAATTATTGGTCTGGAAGCATCGAGATGAATTATCCGACAAAGTCTCCCAGTTGGATTGGGGAGGTTTTCGTATTTTTTTAACGAGCGGAAGTCGCAATAATTAGTTGACTTGTTAAAGCGTCGACTCAGAGCAGGGATTAACGATTTAAGCAACTCGATAAAAGGGAAAGCGACTCAAAATCATTTTTGAGGAAAATTACCGAAGTGGACTTTTCAGAGGTCCGTTCTACAAGTTTATAATCATTTAGTAAAAATTCGCTTTCCTAACGATAGTTTTTTATTTCGATTTTATAATAATACAGACATGACACCTCATTTATCTACGACGAGACAATTGCTTTCTTATGGTCAAGGAAATGCTGGATTATGATGCACATGACATGTTATAGTTCAATGAAGTCAGTTCACGAGTTAAAAGTTAAAGTATTTAGCGCATTTACTAAACTTTAGTTTGCATGTAAACAATCTAGTGGCATTTAGTTACCGTTCAAAGTTCATTAAAAATCTCAACCGCTATGCAAAAAAGATGGAAGAAAATTTTGAATTTACCAAAGCACCACTTTTCGTTGCTGTTGGATTTTCGTTTGAATTGGAGTAAATTTTTCGATAGTGTTTTTTGCAGTAGAAATTCTATTCTTATTAGAGTGAATAAAGTAATTCTAACAGGACTATTCTTCGTTATTTACAATATTCGATAAACCTGAATTAAATTCGACGACATTTAAATTTGCTGCTTAAATCTTGAGGATATAATATTTATCATTTCCGAGCCGCTCCGTTGTATCGGAGATGAGATATATCATCACGAGGTGATATGATAACCTCGATATAAATTAACTTTAAATTCAAAAACAATTAGATAATGAACAGTCATTATCTTTCTTAATGGTTAAGTAAAGCTGTCATTATGGAGTATTTTCTCTCCCACTTCAAAAAAAGTTAAGCCTGAACGTATAAGTTGTAACTTAAAATTGCTATATAATAAGTTATTAACGAATAATTCCTTCCTGATTATAAGAAAGTAGAAGGAGCTCGTACTGAACATAGATGATGTAAAATGTATATAGCTTTTCTCATGTTCCTGTAAGATCATAGCGCTTTTTTCTATTTTTTCCTTCTTTTCTCTCTTACTATTGTATCTTTTTATCTGTTACTATCGGTAGGTTTGCGCAGGTTTTTCACACCCCCCTTCTTTGCGGGTGTTTTCCTGCAGTGGATATTTTTTTCTATGATTCNGTCTTTCACTTCCAAACTTCATTTAGCAGTCCGGTGCCTCGCTAAATCCGATCCAATTCATCTCCCTTCCCTCTCTTCATTTCATCAACTAATTTTATTTCTCTCTCTCACTCCCGATCCACTCCTCCGTCGCACTCAGTACTTTCGAATCCTATCGCTTCATTTCGGGGAGATAAATAAAATTCAGTTAATTTTGCTTGATATTAAAATTATTTCTGTACCGTTATTTGATGAATTATGGTCATTCCTATTGATAAACGGCATTTAAAGCTGTTGTACGTTTTTTCGCCAAAGTTTTTCGTTTATTAACTGAAGTACTATAACACTTGAACTATAGTACATTACTGTGATTGGCTCCCCTATAAATTGAAGTTTTATACCCGATAATTGAGTTGCAGTTACTATCAATATCAATCCCTCTCTCACTCTCTTTGTCACAGAATCCTGCAAGGAATCATTAGTCTAGCAAAATCTCTACTTCCATGTTAGAAAGTTTTCCGACCCCAGTCTTTCATTAACTTCGAAACCCCAATATTTCATTCGAGAAAGAGATCAGCCGGAAATTTATAGCGCTTCGCTCAAAATTTGAAAAACAAAACGGAAAGACAAAAAACACACTCCTCCAGACTCCCACTCGCAGTACGTGCTGGTACACGTAATAAAAAAAATCTCTTTTTTTGCCCATCGGTAGGAATCGGATTCTGGGAAAATTGCGGGGAGATATGATGCTCAGAGCGAGTGACTTTTGTGTGAGATAGGTCGTAAAGTAGCGAGGAATATTACGAGGAAAAATGTTCGCTAATACGATCCCATTTGATTTTCCGCGCAAGGTTCAGTAAACTTGAAGTATCGCGGAAAACCAGGGTTACGAAAGATGGGATCCCTCAGTACTTCTTTGGAGTTCCCCAGGGATTAGTGCACTTACAGAAATTGAGTCCTTTTCCCAGAAACCTATGCCCGGAAGATTTCCTCTCCAATCATATTTAAATTCGAGGGCAAAATCCACCTTCTCGAAGATTTCCATCCATCTTTAGACGGCCCCTTTCTTCCTCTCCATACATCTCGCGCAAAAAATAATTCCATGCTTGGATTTCAATTTCTTAATCTTACGACAGGGAAGATGCACTTTCAGCGTAACTGCGCGGACGGGAATTTATACCCAGACTTCTCATCGATCTGAGGAGAGGATGTGGAGGTGGGTGATGCACTTTTTAACCACCAGACGAATTCTGGAGAGGATAAAGGAGGGATCGTGTTTCCATTGAATGGATTTGCTGTTGAACTCGAAGCCCGTCTTTTGTGTCCCTCGTATTTAAGGTGAGAGGGTTCCATATTTCATTATCTTCCTCCAATAGCGAAAGATTTTACGGGCCCACATCAATCTCTCGAATCACGACATTCCATAGGATAGAGGTACCGGTATTATGTGTTTGAATTTCATTTAAGGAAAGCCATATGTAGTATAGTTTGTGAGCGCGTGCTATTTTTTAAAAGATATTTGTGGTATCAGAATGGATCTATTTAACTTTGTTTACAATCTCAACTTCTTTAAGTGCGACTGCATTAAATATTATTATACGTAAAGGATAGAGAGATTAAGATTGTATTTTTATTATTATAGCAAAAATACTGCATTCAGCATTATCGAAACTAATGTAATAATGCCATCATGACCTGTAGTGCGGCGTTCGCTCCTTTTATAAGTCAGTATCTAGGCTTAAAATAAAAATGTCTAAAATTGATAAAATGTGTATTGTTGTTGATTCAGGTCAACCTTTCATGTGTTCATATGTGATTGGTTTTACAGTGGGAATCATTCGTGTAAGATTAGGGTTTGCTCTACTTCATGTATAACAACTTTCACGTAGAACTGTGAAACTTGTTATGATACAAATTTAGGAGTGTTACTCCTGAAAATTATTTTTTGCTCAAAATCTTGATTTGTTTTCAGTATAAAGAATTAAATTTTGGGAAATAATTAATGGAAATTTGGTTGATTTTATATTGTGTTACTCGAAGTTCGAATCAACTTGTCTTTGCGAAAATGTTTTATTTTCCATCTGTCAATCCTATCGATTGTAGAGGATGAACTTATACTCCTGATTTTTCCCTGTCTCAAGGAAAATTGAAAATGTTTGTTAGTATGGAGTATTAGATAAAAGCATTAAACATGGAATTTAATTAAGCTGTCAGTCAATGACATTTTGTCTACAACCACTATTAATTCCAATTTAAAACCTAGTTGTCGTTAGGATGTCGTAAATATAATACTTGTGTTATATACATGCACTGTTTGTAACTCTCCAGAAGAAGATATGGAAAATCTCAATCTTTCTATGGAGGATTTAGTCCTAACGAATATTCCAATAATATTCGGATATTTTTATCGTAGAACCTCAATTTGGCAGTGGCATAGGGAGGGTGGGTTTTACGTGTAAAAACCCTCCCTGAGCCAAAATGGGTGTCGAAAGTTGTGCTTATAGAAAGTAAATTCTAATTTTAAAAATATCCTTTACATTTGCACGCGTTACTGGTGACTCGCAGGGAATATTTGTAAATATACATCTGACTTCATCTTTATTATATCTAAGAAAGTTTTCCTGCCCTATGAAAATAGGGAATTTTGCGTTTGCCACTCAATGGCTTTGAACCTCCCCAGAAACACATATCCTGGCTTATCCTGTAAATGTATACATTTATATTTTATGCCTATAGAAATTTGAGATATTCTTTTCGAGAATTTCGTCGAATTAGCAGTTTTGCAGTAACTCTGCAGCTCGTTATCTCTTATGTAGCAACACAGCTACAAAACATGAAACAATAAAAACCGTTTGATCGTTTGGAGCTCGCAGATTAACCCTCGTTTAAAATAGCGTTGGGTAAGAATCACCTGAGCTTCTTTTCTACCTTTTCGAAAAACTTTCAACTTTGCTTGTTATACGAAAGAGAAGTGTCGAATCACGTAACTAGATCTCGTACTTTTCAACTTTTCTTCCGTATGGTAGGTTGCGATACGCCATTCAATAACCGGTTCTCCCAAGCTCCGTCCTTTGCCCTTAGTTATCTCTCCTCTTTTTCAACGCCATTCAAAAATCCCTCAACCAACTCCTTTGTCTTTCACTTCCAAACTTCATTTAGCAGTCCGGTGCCTCGCTAAATCCGATCCAATTCATCTCCCTTCCCTCTCTTCATTTCATCAACTAATTTTATTTCTCTCTCTCACTCCCGATCCACTCCTCCGTCGCACTCAGTACTTTCGAATCCTATCGCTTCATTTCGGGGATATATTTGTTCGGTAGGTTTGAAGGAGACTCTACGGCTGATGGTATTAAAAGAACGCGAATGTCACTCTGTCTTGATAGGTGATTTTACTTTGCAACCTTGGAATGAGAGTATCCCTGAGGTTTAACTCACATAAAATATATTTCATTGGCAATTGGCAAAAAAGGCAGTTTTCATAGCATTAAAAAAATGCGTTGATCCTGTTTCGCATATCAAAGTCAAGATATTATTAATCAGAAATAAACACTATTTATATCTTTATAATCTTTATTATTACACTGATTCTTAGTTCTCATTATTGAGATAAAAATTTTAGACAAAATTTAACGGTATAGCATCAGTCAGACATCTATTTTGTTTATTTTGATATTCACGCTTTACACTGCAGATTAAATGAAACGTCAAATTAAATTTCATCACTAAAGTACACTATTCAAAAATTTACCTGGAATTACTGTATTTGCTATCTGTAATATCTAACAGATTTTTTGGGTTATACATCAACTGTTCTTGATTTAATGTTTTATAATATCGGCATACTAATAATACAAGTAATTTTTGCAGGGTTTTGCTAGTGTTGGGAAAATAGGGGAAATCAACGTTTATTTTTAGAATTATTAAGTAATACTCTTTATCCTTTAGTCAAAGGAGGAATTATGTAGCACTAATATTGATAAATTAGAGAGGCTTCAGTACTCGAATACATCAATATCTATCTATTACTACATTAAAGATGAAACTCCCTTCACGAATATTTACAAGCAATTCCATAGCATCTTACAGAGATACAAAGCTGAAAAATGTTCCATTTAATTCCTTATATCTTTTACAGTGTTATTGCTAAGTGAAAATATCTGTGTCTTACATGATACGATGTACTTTCTTCCTCAACAACAAACGAAATCTCTTTCTTTATACTATCCTGAAATAATGCCTTCCCTCGGGATCATCTTCGTCTATCATTATTTATTGAAGCGCAGTCTACAAGCTCTCCTACTAATGGATTGTGACGCTCCTTACCTCCCTAAAACAGGTAAAAAAAAAGACCGGACTCCCTTTTACCAACCCTCCGTAGTTCTTCGTTTGCTTTTAATTACTCTCGAAAGACTGCTCGGGGATTGGTCGATATTTCGTTGCCTTTCTAAGAGCACAATGCAGTCCGGATACACAACGGCTCTGTACTGCCGGTTAATCTGAATGGAGCGGAGATAGAGGAAGAGCCTCCTAAACTGCCTCCACAAACCAATAACCTCTCTTTCCCTTCCGAAATCCACGCGAGGGGAGGCTGAAATCTCGGCTAAACGCTGAGAATCTAATTGTGCCAATGGCGTAATTAGTTTCGCAGGCGTTTAATTCGGAGAGAGTGGTGATACTCGGGGTACGGCGTTGCCAAGTGGGAGATATGAGTCACAGGGCACCTAGCCACGCCTCCCACTTTCCACCCCCGTCCGCCCTTAATCCGCCCCTTTTCAGGACCCCTAAAGGGGAGACAGAGACACTATTGCAGTCCGGGATATGTAGGTATAATGGAACCGTGAGTAATCGGTGGATGTGAGATGGCTTTTGCTAGGGCTGCGTAAACTTCTTATCGGGGGCTCGTGAGGGAAACGTGTAGAGGTGGATTGGGGAAATACCGTAGAAAAAATTTCTTCCGCTTTTTTCACTACCTATTGCCAATGCTGATTACAACTCAGAGGGTGACTTCACAAATGTTTCCAAGTCGCCGTGATAAAATCATTGAATATATCTCTATGAATATTTTAATTAATCCTTGCACGCTTATTTTGGTAAAGTAGAAAAGAATGTTCATATCACTTACAACAGCAAGAAAATAGCACCCAAAGTTGTCTGGTTCAAAGTTCCAGGGTCCTTGACTGGTACAAAGTGAATATATAAGTAATATTTTGAAGATTTTTAAATTATTAATATTTTATTGACCCCTCATAACTCTACTTGAGTTATGATGAGATTTTTCATTCTATTTCATGTGTCTTTCTCATTAAATCAATCAGATTTATCTTTCATAATATTTTCTCTATTTTTCCAGAATACTATTTCTGTCAGTGGCTAGTAAATTACCTTCATATTATTAATAATAATAATTAATCGTCTTTATTTATGGGCGAGATTGAGACGAATTAGTCTTTCTTACATCTAACCCTTATTATTAGCAGGCTTCCCTCGTTTTCCTTTCGCTAGTGATATTTTATTCATATTCTAATTGATGGAAAGTTTTCTTGCCAGTAGTAGTCGAAATATAATGCCACTGCACTATTTCAAAATTTCTAGTTTACTGAAATCAAAATTTGGCCATTCAGCTTATATTATCTGTTACGTTCAGGTAATGTCATCGATGTTTAGATTAATAATACTAACTTCCGATAGTTAAATTATCACTGGAGAATACGCCTGTGATCGTAGATGAATGTTAAAATGGGTCTATGAGGCTATAGATGTTGAGTAGTTTGTCTTTTAAAGATAGTGCTTATGAAAAATATATTTTGTTTAAAGCAATTTTGTTATTTTTTCATTTAGAGGATATACTGTTTTGCTCTGTATATACCCTCATTGGTTGCAACTATGAAGAATTTGTGCATATATAATAGAAAACTCTCTTAGAGAGTGTAATGTACATTCTATCATATGAAATTTACTGAGACCTCTAGACTGTCCTGCCTCTCGCCGAAAGGCGGGTTGCAGAATAAATGCATGAGGTATACATCTAGATGTTGTTTGAGTTAGCTTTCAGTTTAGACCTTCTTTACTTTTCTTTCCGAGAAAATACTGCTATTTATAACGGAAAAGGTTTGTTTCCAAGAAAAAGCTGTTAAAACTGTAAACACAGTTCAAGTTTTTCTATACAGTAGTCGTACCTTTCTGCAAAGTCTCCTCTGGGCATATATACTTTCTCAGTTGGTTAAAATGTTATACCTTTGAGTTATAAAACTTTCCATTATATATCATAAATTATTGGATTGGTTTCTTTAAGAAGTATTTCAAAATCCTCCATTAAAAATTCTTCGTGTGTCACGCGTGAGATTGCAAAAACTTTTTGAAGATATATAAAGAATTTCTTCTTATGACAGATTCCTTCAAATCCTTAGATGGAAAAAGAAAATATTGTATTCTGTTCCCTATGATAATATTAGCAATATTTAGAGGATGTTGGTAATTCCAATACAACTAAATTGCAACAATGCATTTCAGCATGTGAAAGTAAGGCACGTCTCAAAATTACTCTCGGTATCTTCCATAATTTGAGTGACTTCGTCAGTTGGTTGAAATCTTCAGGTGACACTTGAACTTGTTAACCTACTTGTTACTTAAGATATCAATCCATTGGCAAAATCGGTCAAATTTAAATCTGTTGTGAAAGTTACCAAGTGTTTTTTTTTTAAGATGTGTGTGCATTCTTTACTCCTGATCGTATCAGATTAATATGAAATTAATATCTTAGTAATCTACTCACTTTACCTCAACCATGTCGTATTTAAACTGTACATTCAAGATATTTTATATAACGGAACAATTGAGCTGAATAAATAAATTTGAATTTGAGTCAGAACTATTTGAACAACACCAACTGTTCAGATTAAAAATCATTGCATCTGAGTCAAATCTTTGAGGAGTTTTCTGCATCCTTCATGGGTTATAACTTCAAGGCACTAATGAATCTTTCTTCCTTTTGAAAATTCAAGAGTATATTTCATCAATCTTTCACAAATTAAATGATTGGCACCCTCCGAGGAATGAATCATCCTTTTTTTAAGATTCAATGCGCAGCGAGATTAATTATCTATATTTATGATCTGGTGGATATGTTTATATGTGACATTGATGGCGAGAGGATTCGTATTCATGGTGCAAAGACCGTACGCGCATGAGCTGAGATAATGTGTGGTCCACAACTTTGCATCCCTTTTCCTCTCTTTCATCTCTCTCTTGTTAACCCTCCACCGAATTTTCATTTACCTGAGGGGACGCTGAATCACAGTCTCGCGAGGGGGAAACCATACCTCTCCCCTCGTTAAAATGGAAGAAATTTCTAAAGTGATTGCGTTGATTGTTTACCTTGAACCTTGCGAGATCAAATTTAAAACCTTGTGTACCCATCTAAAATCAATTATTGGGGTAATTTTTCCCACCTAATAAAGAATTGAGAGGGTTATCAACTTTCTCGTACGATTTACCACGAAAGACAATCTTCTTTTCGTGGAAGTCTCATTATTTTTTCAAATTGAAAATTCAGTCTTGAGGAATCGCGTATAGGATGCCGCATATGTGAAAATAATTATATTTGGCCGTAGGGGATTGGAGGAATGCCTTCTTAAGATTTAAGGAAGTATGATGAAAAATTATGCTTCACTTCTCCGAGCATTGAATTTTTTTTCAAAACACCTGCCACATGTATATTACTTATTAGCCATTAAATAAGAGGCATCTTCTACCTCGATGACTCGTGAAAAATGAAAATAAAATTAGGTTAACTTTTCCCAGTCTCATTTATTGAAAATGAAATTAATAACGCAAGTTTTGAAGGATAAACTATTAATTTTTTATCTTATTTATGAACAATACTAAATAGGAAATCAATAAATAATAAACCTCCAATGTTGTTTGATTTCCTTAATTCATCTCTATGTTCTTAGTATTCTCTACTTATTCTTTATCTGTTCAGGTTAAATATTTGAATTCGTATTCATAATTACGGTGAAATATAACAAAATATTTCACCAACGATGAAGCTTTCAAGTGTGCCGCAAAAGACCGCAAGCGCTTCATAAATGGTTCTTGGGCAAAGGGTGAATAAAAAAAAACTCCCTGAGCTTATTTTCTCCTTGTTTTAATGTTATTCTCAGTTTATTTTTCTTTATTTGTGAAATCCTATTTCCTTCAAGAGAGAGTTAACGATAACGAATTTATTTTCGAAAACTCTCTTTGTGTTTATTATTGATGTATAATTAATCACCTTTTGTCCAAACTTTAAATAAACGAGAATATTTTTTTACATGAGCGACATTGCTCATCTTCATTAAGGAATTCGTAGGAATTGTGTATTTATTTTCTATCCATAGATGAACGATTTCCGGCCCAAAATTCTTTTGTATGATTTCCTGCGGCGGAGTTCTCTCTGACTGATCCGAAAAATTTCCAAAGCAGCAAACTTTCTTGTCCCTATCTTCGTTAAGTATGTACTGAAACTGATTTTTTTTATTCTTATATCCGTAATTTCGCTATGAATTTGAGATTGGACTTCCTGTTCACGGAGACAAGTCATCTGCCTATAACACTAACCTGAACCAAATCGATCCTATCAAGGAAGTTTAATCCATAAAGTCTACTTCATGTTGCCTAAACCAGTGATCTGCTTACATTAATTTGAAAAATAATTTAACGGTGTTTGAGTGTAAGGCTAATTCTTCTATTTTATGCTTAATAAATATTTGTATAATACTGTGGGGATTTGATATAGAAATAAATGCTAATCATTTGTATTGTTCCACAAAATGTATTTCTCTGGTGACCATTGGTTTCGAACACTTAGTCCATCTTCAGGCACTGAAGTGACCAATTAGCACTTATTTTTACATCGAAATTATGGAATTCCATCAAGCATCGCCAGATAAGACTAATTATTGTGGGAATTGTCAATAACCAGAGATGCTTTACTAAATAGTGTTTTTTTTCTTTTCGTATTGGTTGCACGTAATAATTGATATATACGTAGGCTGCAAATTTTGTATTGAGAAACGAAAATATCATTACTGACTGCAATAGAGGAATAGCTTGCATACTAGTCTTCCAACAACGAGATCTCAGGTTCGAGTCCCCGATAACGTGGCCTTTTCTGGTTAAGCTACTCTTTCGTGATACTTTCTAGGCAATTTAATGGAGCAGTCTGAGAAATTTTTCTACGAGATAGTTCTCTCAAATCGTGTTCGAGTTCCTATTTATTCGGACTTTTTTCACGTCCTTTTTGTTATGGGTCCACTTGGTGCACCCCTGTTGGTATCAATCACATAATCTTCTTTCCTCGAGAGCGATTTTCCTATTACAGTATCTTTCCTGCGCAAACAACCTCGTTAAGATTATAATCGCGGATCAGCCGCAATTGACCGTTATTTTTAAAAAATCTCATCCCTCAGCCGCGGTTCCCACCCCAAAAGTACCCCTCCCGATAATGTAACGTCGATCTTTCACTGGCAACAGATATGACGATAAATATCAGGAATTTGCGAGTTCACTCACATCCCCAAGCGTATCGTCAGTGGGCGGAAGTGAGGGATGAGCGAGGAAATAGCGGGCGGCGCGTGTTTTGTGAATAAATATTCCTATGACGAAAATCGAGGCTCTCGGCCTCTCATCCATGGATGAAAAAAGAGGGAACTTTCTCGACCATTGTGTTTAGCCAGCTTACACATCGGGGCAGAAAACTTGGCCGATGAATTCATGAATTACCATACGATAATGGGGCCATGCATAATGGGCGAAGAGAAAAGAAGGAATAAAAAGAAAGGGCGGAGATTGAAAAGGCGCGATGAAGTGGGTGCGTATAAAAGGGAAAAACACGGAAGTAAAGAAGTTGTGGGATGAAGTGAGTCCGAGAGTAGATTGCGGAGGAAAAAAGGTCCGGGGGAAATAGGCGGAAAAGTTGGGGCGAAGTGGTTATGTGCACGCGCGTGTGGGTGTGTTAATGCGGTGGGGGCTAAGGAGGGAGCGGATGGCCCCGGGCGTCGAAGCGGTAATGCTTCCAAATGTGCTAATTGGAAGTCCATGTTTCGCTACATTCAGTCATCGGAAGTTTCTTTCTTCCATGTTTGTTTGGGTTACAAGTTGATGAAACATGCTGATAAGGAAATCCAAAGTTTACATGTTTTGATAGACTTACGAAGAATTTCGCTAGCTACCTTTTTGCTTCTCTCGCGGAAGTTTTTATCGTAGTTTTAAGGAGGTTATCTTCCATGGGCTTCACGCGAAGGGAAAGATTTTCCCCGGTCATGATTTGTTTTAATAAAAGTTAGAAATATGAACGGGTATATGTTGTCATGAAGTAAGTTGATTAAAGATAGCTACAAGTCACTTGTGTTTTAGTTTAAGTTTTTTATAGCTCAAATTCTATCGTAATACATTATATTCAATGTGTTTTTCTATTTTTTTTCTAGGTGAGATTCTAAGAGAAGCAACTATAATGCTTGGTACAGCTGTCGTAAAAGATAGGTTGTTACGCAGAAGATTAAGGTAAAGAAAATCATGTTTTTTTATTAGCTAACAATTTCGTAAATAAAAGTGATTTTCTCGCTTTATCAAAATTGTGGCATGTTAATTTTAAATGGTTTTTACGCAGTTTTGTCATTATTATGCAGTAGACAAGGAAATATTCAATGGTTTAAAGCAATCCCGTCACCTATTGCAGGTAAAGTTACTGCATTTCAAAGCTTATTTATTTTAATTCATTAGCATAGTTTTACAAATTACATATTTTGCCCTCTATAACCTTGATAATCAACAACTCAGCAGTATATATATGCTAAGGTTCTCGCTATATTATTTTTTTAATTTTTCCATACTCGAAGTATTCAATACTTTTTTGGACTTGGGCCAGACGTACTATCCAAAAAGATATTTACGAACTAAACCGTTTGATATTCTAAATCTAAAATGTCTCTTTCCTCATCGCTTAGATTAAATACGAGTATCATAAATAATTTGTAGGCTGTATATTGATTCTACTGATGATGAAATTTTAAATAACGAAACGAATCTGCCTCGCAAATTATCTCTATGTAGAAGAAAACGTCATTATTTGCACTTGCTGATTTGAAGAATGACGAATATTTTATTGCATTAAAATAACCATCTTACAGTTATTGCTTTTCCATCTGAATTTTCACCTATCTGCATTTCATTTGAACAGAGTTTTGTGCGCGAAAGGAGCTCGTGGTACCCGATTTCTAAGTCGCCTATACTTCATCGGTGGTTTGCGTTAAAATTTCTCCCTGATTCACTTAAAAAAAACCATCCAGAGCGCCGTCACTTTCCCCGAATATCAAGCGAGAAAAATGATCCTCGATGATTTGCTTCTCGTCATAATTTAGTCGGAAACATAATCGCGATTATAATAAGCGATGGCCCGGGGAAAGAGGGCGCGGCCAACAGATGAATAACTCATAAAATTAGGGATTTCCTTCGGAAGAGGAGAGAAAACACAGTTTCTGCAATTCATAAATCATCGCACGAAAGCCATTTCATGGGAGGAATCGAACTTTATCGCAAAAAATCTTTTCCTTTAAGAAAAGGGAAGTATTTCCTCATGGAGAATTATGTCCATCCTTCCCTCTCTCTCTCTTATATCATCCTATTTTACTCCCCTCTTCCTTTTTGCCGGTTTCGCTATCTTCCCAAACATGCCCGCCCTTCCATTTCCTGCCTTTGCTCCTTCCCTTTCTTCTTCCCGTCTTTTCTTTCCTCTCTGCTGCTTTCCTCTTTCTGCCTCACGACTCTCCATTTGCCATCCTGCGCCCTCTCCGTTGCTATAGTAACCTCGACTTGTCGCCTTTTGCCTGGCTACCAAGTGGAAGGAAAAGTCCGAAGATTCAAGTTGACGAAGATGAGCGCATGCGCAGAATGCTCGACCATCTTCATCCTAGGCGAAAATAATAAAAATGCGACGCGGCTTTCGGTACTTTTCTCTTATAGACCCCGCGCTGGTTGTTCTAGCCATCGTTATTTTCTGTATTAGAAGTACCTTTTCCGTAATACTTATTATTTCTCGGGATATAAAACGTTTATAATCTTTAATAATTGTAGAATATTTAATCATAATGTGGTTACGAGAGCAAGGCCATCACGACAACACCTCTAGTAGAATTGTACAATGGCGATTATAATGCAAAAATTCCAAAACAAAGGCTAACACAACCTTTATTTTTTAAACAGTGGCAAATTATCTTGCTTGTTGAACGTATTGTACTTTCTGAGGTCAGGTTAGGTTATAGAGATTTATCACACTCCTTAAATCGTTATGCAGGCGGACGATGGCTTACGTTGATACCAGTTCAAAGAACACAGCAAGAAAACCCGCCGTTCTGAGGTTTGGTTATGTTAGTTGCTTGGTTGTTTTATAGGAATGTACAATGGTCACTAAAATAGAAGAGTCGCAGTGCGGTATATATAACTCACTGCTTGGAAAATTCACTGGTTGTGCTCTTACAAGTTGTAGAGATCTTTAGCCGTGCATGCAATCTGATGAGTGAGTATTGCTAGAGAGAGCTATTTATACGAAAAATAGGAATATCTAAATCCCGTGAATGGTTTTCTAATCTGATACAAAGAAAACATGGTCATTATTTAAACGGTCAAGTAGAGAATAGCAAATTTTAGAAGACTTCAGCTGGTATTCGGATCGAATTTCCCTGATGGCACTATTCCAGTAGAAAAACTAGCTTTAAAGAGTAAACCTGTGGAAAGTTACTGTCGTTACACTTACCATTACGACAGTGGATGAAGTAAATCCTCCGCAAATGGATGATATTAGAGGCGAGGATCCTTTCTTCATCAAAAGGCCGTATGTATGTCTACTGTTCGACTTCGGAAGACATCATGCCGCAATTAAGAGGCAAAAAGCCTTATATAAATAGTTAAACCTGGAAATCTTGTGTAGGGAAACGAATCTATTGCGAAGTAAATAAAAGAGGATACGATATTTTTTTATTTCAAAGCGAAGTGATAAACGATATTTGAAACCAAAATCATTGGAATGCGTATTTGGATCGGAAAAAAGGCCGCAATAAACGCTCGAAGAGGCCACATGTAACCCAAATGCCGCAGATTTCCCCAAACTGGATTAAACTGGATTTTTCCAAACTTGGATATATTACTGCAACTATTTATTTTTATTTAGTGGTTTAAGCAACCGCCACCATTTAGGTTGTTAGTGTAGTTTTCCCGTTGCATAGATGATGATTATATCTCTTGCAGGTGATTAAGAGACCATTTCCGGAATCCAGCTGGTTCTCTTTTTCGTAGAAACTGCTCACTAGGAGTTCCCGCTCATCAACTTGCGTTCACGGTCGAAGGATTTTCCCTTTACTCGCATCTTCATTCTAGGTGTTGGAACGCATCTATGTTTCTATCACTGGAATTGAAATGGAGTCACGCTTTCCGTGCTCAGTTCAATGTCTACGTTGGATTCCGAGGGAAAAATCGATTCTTCCCAGCTTCTGAGAAGGAATTTTCTTCAAGAATAAGTGGGGTGGAAAGGTATTCCGTTAAAATCGGCGCTGGTGGAGTGTCTTAATGACCCATGTCGCCATTGTCTGGTATCTGGACCCGTGTGTCCGATATTTAAGTGTGCGGAGAGCAGTAAAAGTGGAGGAAGGAGGCGAACGCCAACTTTCCCTTTGGAAGCTCAAACATTATGTTCACGCATGCGACTCCATGTTCCTGATTCAAGATACGCTAGACAAGTTATAGTGTCTTTACGAAGATATTTTAGGTAGATAATCGCTACTTTTTGCCATTTAATCTCAGCAGTGGTCACTTCATATATAGTCCGCAAAATAACGTTTCTCGGGGAATGCGTGATGACGGTGACCAATAGCGAAAACTAACATTAAATTGGGAAAAACTAAGGGAAACAAAGAATACGAAATAGAGACACAACTGCTGAATAAATGGCTGCGAACGAACTACACAATTGAAATATTGATTTAAAATGTATAAATGTAAAATTAATAATTACAAGTAGGAAACATTATCCATTTCTGTATACAGGTTCACAGACCTTTAATTAAAAACCATTCCCAAAGCATAACTAACCAATAACTTCTAATATCTGCTTCTCCCACTGTCGAACATTAAGTATTCCGTTTGAAATTTACCAAAAGAATTTTCAAAGATAGACGCCACTACGTATAGATGACACAGGTATATTAATAAACAACATTCGGATTTTAACACAATTAGAACATATTTAATCAGTAGCGAGCCCTTATCACCTTAATATCTTAATGCATATCACTACATAAGTACGAAATTAAAACAACAATTCAAATGCAAACTTTGTAAAAGTTAAAAGATTATTTGACGGTACTTTTTCAGTTTTGCTTCAAATTTTTCAATTTTTCCTTAATGTTCTTAAAACCCTCAGGTCAATGCCCTTAAATCATTCAAATATAATGTATTCTGCCTCAGAATTTAAGTGAATTTCGCTACAGCGCAGGTGATGGGACGAAATGGAAAAATGATTCGCTCAAGGTTATCTTAATTAAGTTACTGTACAGTACAATCGAGATTTTTCCTGTCCTCAAAACTACTGAACACGGAAGGCAGTGAAAAAGCACATGTGTTGTGCTGTGGTAGCAGTAAGTAATTGTTAGATTTTCATTATTGTAACTTCTGTTTTTACGCAGCACAATTTTTCCAATAATACTTTATTTTCTTAATTCAAATAATACCCTTACTCTTTTCTCCCAATGTAATTCTATAATTGGCTTTGCTATCTATCAAGCTTTATCACAATCAACTACAAACTGAGTGATTTAAACAATAAAACACTGTCATATTTTTCCAAAGAGAATTATATTCTATTGTTCTCTAGTGAGATATTTTTGGATTCCTTATATTTTTCAGTAATAATGTTTCGTTCATTTCACGATACATAAATGTAATTTATTTTCTATTGTGTTTAAATCTTAGGCTTGTTTGATACAAAAAATAGGCCATTTTATTTTAGTTTTCCGAGATGTTTCTTTCGGGTTTTAAATGCCTTCAGTCGTTTATATTTTCACAATGATAATTTCATTATTAATTTATGTTCAGTTGAAATGTAACCATGTTAAATTTCATCAGAAAGTAATTTTTTGATTCATTCATTCATAGTAGTCGGAGGCGTTTTAGAAAGGAAGCTAGTCCGAGGATAACGAGCCATGAGCTATCCCCCTAGCAACTTTTAACATTAAAGAGAGTGAAGGTGGGCATGCAAGTCCAAGTAATACTCGCCCCTATATCAAGCAGCATAAATTAACCTTTGATGTGCAATTATTCAGCGCAGTAGCTCCAAGCTTGTAAAGAACGACTGAGAAAGCAATGAGGGAGAACTAGGTGTGGCTAAAAGGAAAATCCCCATTGTTTATTCGTCCGCTCCATCTGTATTTAAAATCCAACTTCACGGTAGAATTTATTCTGCGAAGGCCATAAGATCTCACATTCCCGTTTATTTAGCAGCCGAGGATTCTGCTGCATGATGGTTTTGGATGTTGTTTCAAGTTTATCACCGAAGGCCATCACCCTTCACTTTCCGACAAATATCCATTTTGTTTATGACACCGATAAAGCATTTTCTCTGTTTTCTACTTTTGCCCCTTTTCCTGCGTTATTCTTTCCTAAAGTCCCATTAGTGGTCATTTCTTATCAGTAAACGGCCTAAAAACTTTGGCGTATCTTTTTCAAGTATTCCTTTAATAAATATAAAAGGTCCCCTTACTATTTAAGGATGATCTTGTTTTATTTTATGTCTGCCGTAAGACTGTTTTCTGCAGGTCCGATAACATTTATGCGGCGTTGTCGCTTGTCTGTTTATTATTTAATGTGTGTTTTGTCCAATGTTTGTCTAACGTTTGTGTTTTGTCAAGTGTTGTGTGTGATGCGTGATTCTATTTCAGGGAACAGAAAAGGATGCAGTTAAATATCAGTGAACTTTCAGTTTCATGTGTGCTGATCGTTTGTATTTGTACACCTTGTCTTTGTGAATCGAGTGCCGTATGTTGCCTAAAAGAGCTTTGTTTTATGTTTGGCTTTAGTCGAATCATAATATGTTTTGCTTCAGTGTGTGTCGTGTCCGTATTTTCTTCATTGTTTTTCTTTGAGAGCTATACTCAATTGCTTTTTGGTTCCATTAAGTGATTTTTTACTCTGTAAGACATATTGTTTAATTCGTTTAATTTGTATATAGGTTGAATTTAATTTAATTTGTATATAGGTCACATTTATATCTAACGACTGCTAACATATATCTGTTTAGTATTAAATTAAACAGGAAAACAATGTCAAATATAGTGTCACATCATGATAATATTCATTTAAAATATCAATATTTTATTATTTCGTTATAAGGTTTGATTATATGTTTCCTTATAATTTCAATTAACATACTTCCTTAAAACACACGCTGTAATGGACTATTTTTTGATAAAAATGCATTTTACATTCATAATCATGCATGAAAATTCATTTTGCATGCGGGCCAAGCTAAGATAAACGAAATGAAAGCCGCAATTTGAACGAGGTTATTTTCTGATAAAACATTAACGCGCTTCATATGTAAAAACAACACGAAATAATCCTGCCTAACCTTTGATGAGCAAAATATCAGTTCCGTCAATTTTAATTCTTAGTTGCTCATAAATATAAGCAAATCAGCTTTGAGGGAAGAGGCGTTGGACATCTCTCTCGTCCATATGTACCTTTCAGATTAGCGCATAAAACTGAGAGCCTCCTTCCGCGTTTGATAGCTTTGATCAATACGCTTTCCATCGATAATTAACAGCCTCTCCACCAGATGGAATCGATCTCGAGAAATTAAAAAGGAAGCTCGGGAAATAATAGCCCCGCAAACGAAGAAAGTCTCTCTAATTCATCGCTTTTGCGAAGGTATCACACTTGTATAAACTCAGACCTCGTTCTCCAAACACCATTTTTGTTTGGTCTCCCCGCCCTTATTCAATAACCGACCATCAACAAATTGAGCCCCCCAGAAGAAAACGACCTCCTCTTAGTTTTCCCTATCAATTTCCTTTAGATCCTATAAAAGAATCATTCTTTCGCAGCCCTCGTTTTTATTGACCAAAGCTCTTACGTTTATGAACTAAGGTCGTCGTCCGTGAGTATATAGGAGCGTGGGCGGATACCTTTGTGATAGCTCCGAATAAGTCTCCAAACGTAATTGGCTGCGCGGCGAGGAAAACTCGTTCCGTCGGATAGTCTCTTCATCCTATTTCTCTTTAATCCTCCGCCGCACACACACTCTCTCATTTACACCCTCCCCTTCCCACGCCAGCGTCGTCACCGCCCAATCATCAATAATGCATTTTCCATCTCTGCGCGAAAATCAACAGTCGGGAATCGTTTGATTTTCCGGAGTCCGGCGCATCAAGAACTTTCTTCCGCTACAGTTCATATTTGCTCGCACGAAGCGGGCGACGGTCTCCGCAAAAGCTCGAGTTATTTTCTGGATCCCTTTCTGCTACGCCTCATCACGACCTCCCATCCCCCGGACTCTCATGCCTCCCCATCACTCACGGCGTTGCCACACTTGCGCGATTTTCCGCTGACGCTCCGCGGAATTTTTTTTTTCGCGGATGATTTTGCGATTGTGAATAATTTGGGGGTGGGCAGAGGTGCGGAAAATGCAGTTTTGTTGATTAATTTGTTTCGTGATTTCATACCGAGGTGCACTGATATCCCTCGCGAGCCTCGCGGTGTGGGGGCCTTCCGAGATTAGAGAGGCAAATTGTTCACGCCGCGCTGATATGGATTTTTACGCAGGAGTGGGCTTATGATCGGCAAGTTTGCGAAAGAAATATTACAGGTATTTAATGCGTATTCGTTGATTAATTTGTTTCGCGATTTCACCCTGGGATGCGCAGATAACTCCGCAAACGCCGTAGTGTGCGAGGGTTCCTTGGTCACGGGGCGAATTGTTCACGCCGTGCTGACACAACTGATAACGGTTTTTCGCTGTGTGGGTTCACGCTTGAAAATTCTATGTAAAAGCGTTATTAAAGGTAATTAAATTCCTTTGAGATGAGAAAATATTTATTAAGTCGTCCGCTGGTATTAGAATAGTTATTTAGCGTGCATCACGCGGGCGGATGACCCCAGGATTTGCGTTACACTCCTTGGTTCATAATACGCTTGAGTTAACAATTTTTTTAGATTAACATTTGGGAATAATCTTGCGTTCATCGAACGTAATTTTAACCCAAGAACTTTCCCTTGGAGCTTCATTTTGATGTTATTTTCATTAACGAGAAACTGTAATTTTTTTGTTATAAATTATCCTTTATCTTTTGATAATCTTTTTGTGATTTATTCTTTTTGATTTTAGATATGGTGATAATATTAAGTCGTGTTTCCTTATCTCTTAATATTACTGAGTATTTAATTTATATTCAGTATAATTTTATTTTTTTATTATGTTTATTATTAAATAGAATATTCGATGTGTGCTTCAGAAATTCTTCACTTGAAATTATTTTGTCTTATATATTAACTAATGTCACGCAAAGACGATTGATGAGACAGTCAATTTTTACTATGTATCATATGGTTCTAGGAAATATTGATATATTTAAGATAAATTATGGCGTTGACATTCCTTTTTACTACTTAAAAATTTACTTGAGTCATGATAAACGTAAGTGTCAAGATGATCTTTAACACTTATCATAATATGCTTTTCCCTCACGCAGAAAGTTCAAATATTCCTATCTGTTCATCAGGTTTAAATTTCCTACCATCTTTCATTTACCTTCTCAAGAGGTTATATCGGAATATTCACGACGATCAGTCTGTATTTGCCTTGCAACTTCTCTTTGCGTAGAAATCCGTAGGAATCCATTAAATTCATCCCAGCGCCTTTCCGAGCTCCGAATGAGAAAACCTCGGAAATCTTGTGCCGCTCAGGAAGATAAAATCAAACATCAAATTATCAGTCAATTTAGTGCACCGCGTACTCGCGTCTGTTTGAATATCCAAGAGGATTACCCTTACAGTGTCATACCTTCGTTATATTGACTCTCAGCTTTGATTACGAGACGGAATGCTTTGCATAAGGTCTGTGTCTGTAGGATTTCGACAAATATTCACATTCGATTCGTCATCAAAAGTCCAGATGAAACTCTTAGAATATCAGTCGTTGATTTCACGTCGCAATGAAATTGAAGTTTTTCAAACAGTGAATCTGTACTCAGTCAAGATATTTATTTCGCGGCATTAGGAAAATAGCAAAGAAAAAGGCAAGAGCCCAAAAGGCCTTTCAGGAGTGAAAAAGGATTCCAATGGGCTTTTCAGGTACTGCTGTTTCTTAAAAGAACATCTGCGTACAATCGCAGCCAAACAAATATACAATAAAACAAGTAGTTTTTGGGGATTTTCAGAATTTCACCTTAAGCTACTGATGAATGAAACACTCAATCAACAGCAATTTGTTTTCAACGAGGAAAATATCGTAATTGGCATTCTTGATCCCATTCCAAGAATGAATTTCACGAGGAAGTTATTTCGATTTTTGGCCTGCCTTATTAAAGAAAAAAAAAACTTTTATAGTCGAAATTCATAAGCAGATTTTGATGTAAACTACAGAAATATTCACGTAATGTATTTTGGAGCGTTAAATATTATAATTTAAAAGATTTCTCTCGCTTATAATGAAATTAAGCTTTCCTTATATCACCTTGAATTCTTGGAATCGTAAGCCCTAATTCTCTTCAGATTCTTGTTCTGAAAAACATTATTTGCTTTCACATTCCAATTATTTTGAGGAGAGATAGACTGCGATGCATCCAATTAAAGGTTTTTGAAAAAATGGCATCATTATAAGAATTCTACGTAATTACAGCTTGCTCCTTTCGACAGAATTTTTATTCTAGCTGCTGGAACGAAAATCTCCAAACGAAATGAAGTATCCCAAGGATTTTTTTTGTCTAGAACCCAACGATGTGTTTGCCGTATTATCTGCAATTTGATGCTTAATTCCTTCGTGAAAGATTTAAAATGCAATTTTACAACACAGATAAAACAGAGATGAGAGAAATTCATTATAAAATGGAATGGTAACTTTTGGAAATAAAAGAAAAGTTTAATTCACACCACATACTTGTCCCTGAAATTCCATATAATATACATCTTGACTAGGCCTTGGCCGTCGCAGGGCTATTTTGTCATGAAATAATTTTATTTTTTTGTCCCTGAAACTCAGGTACTTCCTTATTAATTATGAGAAAATTGATGGAATGAGAGGTTAGCAACTCACAGTTAATGAAGTAAACAACTGTGCTCACTATACTTGCTCCTTTTAATTTAAAAGGAGCAAGTATAGTGATTTCCTTTTAATTTAGGTATAAAATAAGAAGAGTATTCCCTTCATTTTAACTTACGTATTGAAATTTCAAAAAAATTACTTTTAATTCGAGCTCCTAGTTATCCAAGTGGGCAACGCGTTCGACTACAATGGAAGCTGTCCCGGGTTCGATTCTCGGTGGGGGCTTAGTGAGAAATGCGACCTTAGCGACCATAGCTGTCGAAGCAGTTACAACAATACTACTACTATACTATACTAATAATACTACTACTATACTATACTACTTTTAATTCAAAATAATACGAGTCCTGAACTTCGGATTCATTTTGAGATTATTCTCCAGAGTGTGAAAATTAGTTCAATGTCGTTTGATAGTTTATGTTTTTCACATTTTCCTATATTATTTTTACTGTTACGAATATGATATTGAAAGTGAAAAGTTGTATAGATTATAATTGAGGAGGATATTATTTCCTTGATTATTCTGCCCTTCATCTCAGTTCTTCTAAGGACGCAATGACTTTTTCAACACTGTAAGCAACACCAACCCAAACTCTAGGACGGATCTAGAAACTTGCAAACGGAATGAGGGAATATAAAACAATATCCTTATAACTCACGCTCAAACAATTTTTAAATGCCATTTTGTTGCAATAATTGCATCAAAATTAAAGTAATCGTAGAGAAACTTCAAAATCAGATTTACCTTAAGCTGCTCGACAGATGTTAGCCAATTTGCTAATTCTCAATGTCATCAATTTGGGTGGTGATCGCCCATTCCCCTCTTTTAGCACCCAAACTTTCATGTATAATTCATGAAATACGTACCTATCTTTAATTAGAGCTGTGAAATGAACGCCAATATGACAAGGATTCTAACGATTTACGTAGCATATCTTTGCGGGTGTAAGATCGTTTAGTATCTTCAGTAAAGATAAAGAGTATTTTGCAGTAGCATTCCTCTTTCATCTTTGTATACTCACCATTTGGTCGTTTTCGAATCAACGACTCAGGCAATCTCAATAAATTTGCGATGGTATTAATTATACCACTTCGGTGGAATTTCCAATTTTCATTAACTGGAAACACTCTTATCTCCTACATCTTTTCGTATCTACTCCAATCCCTTGGAAGTTGATAATGAAATCCTGTATTTCCGCCAGTATCTTACAAGTTGAGAAGTATTAGGAATCGTTTTACAGCAAGAAGCATACTTTGGTCGTCGTTCATTCTTTTCATGAAGTTGGCAACACTGTTGTTTTCATCCTTTTTTCGTCTTCTGTTCCTTCCTTCTCGAATACTGCCGATTTTGAACGAATACCAAAAGTTACATTTAGTGTTTCTTTAGCAATAAGTGAGCCTTTCTGCTAAGAATTTTAATTTTTATATTTGGCAACACTGTTATTCCCATTCCTCTTTCATTTCCTCATCCCCCCTCCTCTAATCTCCAACGATCTCCTCTTAAGCCCGTCTCTCGCCTCTTTTTTCCTACGCCCTCCTTGGGAGATCCCTTCCGGGAAATAAAACGTGTGCAATAACACGCATCGTTTGGACAAGGTCGGTATGAGAGGCGGGTTCACATCCCCCGGGCGCTCCCCATCCCTCGTAACAGTCCCGTCGCGATAAATCTCGCAGCCGAAAATAAAATGGACGAAATTAGTGCTAACGCTCAGTTATTGAAAAGCCATTCGTCGTCGGGTAAAATTCACTCCCGTCACCGGATCGCAATAAGGTGTGGCGTTTTACCCCCACGGACATAAATCGCACTTTCGGAACTCATTTGTTTCTTCCGCCTTCCCTCGCGCTGCTTTTCGTCATTGCTGAAAGGCGTTATTAACTTCGTGATGTCTGTCTGTCAGTCCGCGGGAATGTGTGGGAGTTGAAAAATAACTCACATCAGTTTTGGGGAAGATGTGTTGACGATGTTTCCCTCGAAAGTTATGAAAATGTAACGTATTGGGCGGGGTTCGACAGGGGCGCAAACAATGTAGTATCGAATTGCTCGATGATAATGAAACTAGGGATGAAAAATGTTAGCTGTAGGCCCGTCGCATAAATAAAACGACCGACATGTTCGGAAAATGCGCGCACAGTTCACAATTTGAACGATGCATAAACACGTGAATTTCTCAGTAATTAACAGAATTAATTTCGGCTAATGAAACTAGAGCCGTACCTGCACGTGATTTACGAAAGGAAGTACACATCTGTATCAGATCGGAGAGAAAAAGAAGACTAATCACCGTCAATTAATTTAGAATTAATTGGTTCATCTAATTTCCGAAAAATGTATTCCGTCATACTTCTGCGTAGATAAATTGCTTCGATTAATTGACGAATTTCGATTGGCAGCGAAATGGCTGAAGTTAACCAATTCAACGAAATAAAGCAAAGAATAATAATGCGAAGCATTTTACTCACATAGGCACCAGCGTTTGAAAAGGAAAGAATGGAGGTGATGCATTTTGTACCAATCTGCAGAATCAATTTCATCGGGTGAAATAGGACGATGTGGAGTATCATAAACTGGAATCATTCGCAGTTGCTGATTTCAGTGAGATGAGAAACGCATGTTTCCTTTAAATTAACGGGCGAATTCATGTTGTCCAACCATGGAAAATTAAGAGGTGTCTCAGGAACTCAGCATCAGATGGTCACATTGGTATCGGTAGTTAGCTTTTTCGAAAAGATAGCTCGGGATCACAGACATTTTTTATGTAGAGATTTCAAGAATTTGAACACAAGTACATTTTTTCCGAAAATGTGGATATTTAATGCAGAACATTTCTTCTAAAAGGAGATCTTCGGTAAAGAGGCTTCATTTTTCTAACGAAGTATGGGCTTGACTCCGAAATACATCGCTGGTAAATAAAAGTTTAAGCATATCTAATCTCTTCCTCGCAGTTGCTGATAAATATTGAGCGTGGCAAGTACGGCGCGCCTAAGTGTCTTCAAATATTCTACACCTCCACTGCCTTCAGTCTCCGTGATTTAGTAGTTAACTATATCTTATTTAAAACCATTCAGGGGGAAGGAAAGGCAAGTTAGCTTTCAGTTGCGAGTGTTTAATCACCCACAAGTTCTGCAGTCTCTCAAGTTCTGATGCATATACGTCAACATTTTCCTTAACTGGAGAATGTTACCCGAACTTTCGTTTTTAAAATACAGATTAAGCTCTGTAGCAACCGTAATAGTTGCCAGAATTTCGACTAATGGGGTTATACCACTGCCACCAGGTAATGCACCGACGTTCAGTGAAGACTTTCTAATAATAATAATTTT
>KZ308804.1:106638-309442 GCA_000376725.2 Ladona fulva
TGAAAATGAATCAATTCTATCGATTTCTCTTTTTATTTACTTTGCTCGGAAATATCGAATATCTTATGTCAGATACTTCTGAAGAGAAAGGTACAAAATCACCTTCACAGTAATTTTCCTAAATCTTATTCGGAATTCAAAGTCACTGAGCACCGAAAGGATGCCGAAGATGTATCTATCTCGCTGTTGGTGGTATCTTTTTGTATCGACTTAGATTTATAAAACATACTTTTGAGAAGCACTCATTGCGAATATTTAATATATTCACCGGTGAATCACGTGAATTTCTTTCAAATATATCATCAATCTTTTTCATGGAGGAATTGGTATTTTTCTAGTCTCAGTTCCTTTGTGTTTAAACAGGCACTCAATAGTGGTGTAAGTCTTTTAAGTAGAAAATTCCCATTTTTCAGTAGATAAACAACGGTATGAATGTACTTTTGATTTTCTGCGACAGTATCATCAATGGTAAATAAAACTTTTGCTCCTTGGCTCTTTTGAGCACAATAGGCGTAGTGAAGCGATTCGATTCCAGCATTTCAACCCCGACGGAATACATAACCATGGAAATATATTTTGATCAGATCGATTCTGCACGGGTACCACGCCATAAAGAATAATGAAATAGCGCATTAGTTCATTTACGACTGTATTATACCGCGGAATTCGAAGGAAAGTGCTCTCATACCACAGGAAACTCGCGTACCCCATACTTTTTTTTAATGATTATTACACTTTTACGTCCGGTAGCGTGGCTGTTTACGCGTGCTTTTCACACCAGGGCGTTAAAAAGCGATGACTCACGCGTCATCTGTCGACGGGAGATGGCGACGTCAGAGTAAAACAAAAGAGCAACGAAAAAATATGGAAAGGAGCCTGGTGCGAAAAACTCGTCGTTGGGGAAGAGTCGAAACATTGATTCGGATATGAATAAAAGTGGCGGGATACTTTCCGCTAACCTCCCTCCTTTTTTTCCCTCCAGATCGCTCCCGTTAACGGCCACTTCTCTTTTCCACAGCTTGTCTCCATTTTTCCCCGTTCCAATCCGAAATTTCCGTTCGTCTCCCATCGCAATCCCCTTATTTCCATTCGACGAATATTTTACAACATTTTCATCTCATTTCCACGGCTTCTCTCATTTTCATCGCGCCCCCCTCCCCTCTTCCCCTCCCCGCCAACTCCTCCCCTACTTTCCTTTTCTCTCCCTCGTTTTTTTTTCTCTTTTATATTCTTTCCTTCCCTCCGTCTGTCACCTATCTTTCCCTTCGTGCTCTTCTGTTCCCTCTCCGTTCCATTTTCTCATTAGGTTCACTCACTTAAATCTGTTTGCTTTAATCTATTCTTTTTCGTACAACTTTGAGTTATTTATTTTCTGCATTGTAGTATGGGAGTAATATTTATCGATTTTTAATTTAATTTTTTTTATTTGAACCACACAATTACTCTTTCCATTATGATTTACCTCTGTTTCGTCAATCACTCTCAAGTGAGGGATTACATTGTTGCATTTTCATTGTCTTTTGTTTTCTCCTAGGTCTTTATGATGTTTTTTTATTATTTATTTTGTAATGGGTAATGTTCAGTATTGTATTGTGATTTTTATAGCATTACCTTGGAAATTTAAAGCATATCTTTGGTTAAGTTTGGCTTAGTTTTTGTATGCCCACACACAATTCTTACACTTTATAGCTTCCTTCTAATTTTTTAAATGTTTTTAGTGGTTAGGTTAGAAAGGAGATATAAATCTGATTGAGAGAAAAACGTTCTTAATTATTATCATTCAATACGCGATACTGCTGTTAAATTTATTTATATGTTTCTCATAAATTCGTACCATACATGTTTTCCAAAGGGCTAACAGGAAGTAAAGGATATCGTTATTCTTTTTCCTGTTTCTTTTTTCCGGTCTTACGTTTTTCCTTCATGTAAACACTTCTCTAGTTTGCCATTGTTTATTGCACTTAGTACTTAACCATCTATGATCACGGTACATCTTTTCTACCGCTAAATTTAATAACATACCAAGTCATTTCTGTGTGACTTTTCCCATTGTCTTTACACCTCTATTTTATTTATTTTTTGGTGATTTAAATAATTATTATCTGTTCATCCATCACTATGATAGTATTATATATCCAAATACAAGATTTTCCAAAGTTATGTAATTTTTATCTTAATTTTCAATTTACAATTAGGACAGTGAAAATAATTCTTTCTCGAAAGTTTTGTCAGGTTTTTCACTATTGCCGTTGTTATGTTTGTTACCTCTATCGAAAGGCCTTATGTTTCCTTTTGTATTATTTGAATTCATTTTTCTCTCAATTTTAGTGTTTTAGTAATTTATGGACTCTTAGTTTTTCTTTTTACATTTCTAAGGCCTATCTTGTTATCACTCCATTAAATCTTTTGTCTCCGCGCTTCTCTGATATATTTACTCTTTTTTTTTCTTACTTTCTCCCAAACTCTTCCAGCCTCATTCTATTTCATGTTTCCCTTCTCTCATCCCTCTTTAGGTCTCTTTACCTTTTCCTACCTGTCAGACTCAGTTTCCTCCTATTTCCCTTTCTTCATTTCTATTCTGTATCTTATTCCATTCCTCTCATATATGTATACATATACATACATATATATATAAATATACACACACATACATACATATACACACACCCAGTGCAACTCGAATTACAAACCGTTTCTCACAAGATTTCTCTTAATCATTTTGACCTCTAGAGACGAACTTAATTTTGAGATACGAGCTAAGAAAACCTTACAGATATTATAGAAAATTTGGTTTCTAGGTATGAAATTTGTCGATTTACGAACATCGAGGAGGATACATTATGTTCCTAAGTCGAGGTATCATTGTACTTAGATTTTAACGAACGTATTTCTTTAAATAATTTAAGATTTTATAATCGAATTCCCCATCAAATAATTAACTCGAGTCATTTTATTTAAAATAAATCTTAAACGACTCTTTTTAATTTCATCCGACCTTACCGTTCTTCACTTTATCTCTTTCTTCATTACCTTGAGTATCTTTTCGTGTTTTCTCTACTCTCCTTTTTTCTGCTTTCTCTCTCTTATCTTTTTCTACTCTCCATTGTTCTCTACTCCGAACTTGCCCTCGCTTTACATCCTTAATATGTCAACCTTTATTTTCACCCTTTTTCTACCGCCTCTTTCTTTCCTTTATTCTGCACCTTATTCTTATTCCCTCCTCTTCCTTCTCGTACATCTTCCTTTCATTTTACTCTCACCTTTTTCCATTTGATGGAATTCCTTCCCATTTTCCATTCTATCACCCCCATCCCTTTCGTAAGTATCCGAAATTATATTTTATTTATCATGATATTTTCTAAAGTTTTTACATCTTTGCATATTTCCTTCCTATCTTACACCCTATTCTCTTTAGGAGTGTTCTCTAGCTATTCCCAGTTTTTCAATCTAACAAACATATTCTATCCTTTTCTCTTCCTTTTACAAACTTCATGCATATTGGTAATGAATATTTTCAATGGTAATTTTTGGTATTTTTATACAATTGTATTGCATTTGGTGTTTCATTGGCATAATTTTCTATCTTCTTGTTTTTCTCGTATTTTATTGTTTCTTATTATTCTATAATATTATACTACTAGCTGAATTTCTCGTTAATTCTCAACGGGAAAATTTAGAGTGATAAATAACTGCGTACCACCTTTGGTTGCAAAAACGGATTCACATATGTAGGTAGGTGGCAAATAGTATTCAATAGGCAATTCTATTATCCAAACCATTAAACCATATAAATTCATATATGATTAAGTAAACAACACTACTTCAACTCAATATTCAGTCTGTTAAACGAACAACTTCTTCTTCAATTAATACAACATTCGTTTAATAATTTTGAAAATGTATCAGAAGATCACATCCAATTCAGGATGACCAGGACTACACATACTGAAATATTTCCTATAAAAATTGAAATGATAAAATTATTTATATCCCCTAATATTCAAATATACAACTCGGTTCTAATATAAGTGTTTTTTCAACTAAGCATATTCCTTTAAGTTGAAAATATTCTTCGCTTTTCCCTATGGAGGACAGGATAATGCAATGTAAAATGCAGGACTATATGGCCTCAGTATCGTCCGAAATAAAGGTATATGTATGTATGTATGCATTTACTCTTTTACTCTCTTTTTCTTTATTTCCTTCGTTTCCTCTTTCTCCTCACTTCCCACTTCATATTCGCACCCCTTCCATCATGTACCCCCCCCCCTCCTCCACTATTTACATTCCCGTCACCCGATCCAATCATATAGTCTATTCTCTCCACCAGCCATTTCGTCTTCCCGTTCCATACGCCGCGTTCCCACTCTCTCTACACAAAAACCGCCACAGCCTCTCTCCCCGTCCCCTTTCCCCTCCCCATCTCTCTTCCTCCATCCCAATAACCCCACATGCGTGTTCGCACACTCGATCGATGTACGGTCCCTCTCTCTCACTCCCCCCACTCTCCCCCCGCGTTGCGCTTGGAAGGTTAGCGCATGCTCGCTCAAGAGAACGAAGCCGGCGGGTTTGCGGTTGAGTTGCGTGCTTGTTACAATACTATATTAACGCATACATTATTGCCGCGTTGTTTATGTATACACGTTTTCACATATTTATCGTTCGCAGCATCATCCGCGCGTGGGTGGCTCAAACTAGAGGACGAGGTACAAAGACGTGATGTGTACAGTTGTGTAGAGGACGTCATAAAAGCACGCGGTATTCTGAATTAGTTTAATAATTAAGGCATTCAAAATAAGCCGCAGTCTTGTTTATTAACTAATGATACGTACTAATTAATGTTGCATACCTGTTTTCAGAGATATCGAAAGATGGCTAATAACGTAAATGAGGGTGCCAAATTATGTGTAATATTAATGGAGGTAATATAGTTTGATAGGCGGTGTTCTCTTAAATTATTAAATTTTAATGAATGCGTTTGCTTAATTTGAGGGAATGATGTCTATAGAAGGCATCGTCCTTTTCTCATTACATTAGCCGTTTTTAATAATTTTATAATGATCGTAGCTGCGTTTGTCATACATATTTACAGGGTCCGGCTACATGTTTTTTTTCTAGCGTAATATTTGTCACATTTACTTCAGTTCCAACCGAACAGTTATTGTGGCTGATCATTGCAGTACAGTATGAGGCACGGAAAGGGTAAACCCGTATCTAGGTAGTAATTCGAAACAAGGACTTCAAACTTTCTAAACCAGCTGTAACTATTACCCACAAAGACCTATTATACTTGATAAAATTTCGACGACGATTATGATTTTTTTTAACTATGAAGTAGACCATAGCTTTAGTATGTTAATCCGTTCCACAGACTCCATCGTATTGCGAACCTAGTGACAAACTGATTTCCAGTAATTTGTTTGAAATCACATATATTTGCTCTTAAATAGTTGTGGTAGGTTTTTAAGAAATTTAGGTTTAACACCTCTGAGATAGAATTATATACAACAAGGTTAATAATTTGTTAGGGATCCATAACTCTAGAACTTTGACGAAATGTCTGCCTGTCAATAAAGAACACAATATCGGAAAGATATCGTAATGCGAGTAAAAACCGTAATGCGAGGTGTAATCTCCTGACGAACGTACTTGGTAATATTATTTTATGGTATTGCAAATCCATCGATAAGCGTGAATCTACTGTACTTTTAGAAGTTTTATAATATCACACCACTTATAACTAACTCCACATCATGAAAATAAATACTTGCATTATTTAAGTATGAATTCGTGTGTCAGAATATGAAGATTCCAGGAAGGATTTTTGGGCATCATTTCAGAGATTCTCTTCGGCGCATGAAGCCCTGTCATCTCTTCCGGAATAAATAACCTAATCGTACGCGATCGCGCCATTTTTCTCCGTAAACGTTGTCCTTTCTCCTGATAAATTTCAGAAAGTGCGGGTCATAGATCAAAATGATTGGAGGGTGATAAAGAATAGGCGAATGCGGATCCGCTGTCATTGCTGCTTGTTTCCCTTTTCAATCTGCCGAAACTTTCAGCGTTTTCCATAGTTTCAGTTTGAATTTCGCCTTTAATTCCATTTTTGTACGTCACTCAGCCTAAAGTTTTCACAAATAAACTCTTAATGTGTATCTACTATTTAATATATAACAACTGAGGTTGTCACGAAAGGAACTCCTTATGAAAAAACTCAATGTTTTTCCATTAACACCTTATGAAGTTTACAATTTTTTTAAGTCACATCTACCGAATAATGCAGTTCTGAATAAAAAGGAATTTCTAATACATTCATGATATTCGATGTTTCCAAACGCATAAATAATACCCACAAACCAATATTTATTGATTTTACCGATAGGAAGGATACCAGAAACAGGAAACTTGTTTCAATTTATTCATCAAACAATATTGAAAGAATGGAAATCTAATTATGTTTAGATGCACTCTACTGAGAAATATCGGAATGGATTTTATGTTTGCATATGGAGGCACGTTTACGAACTCTTATTTTAATAAGAGAAAACTGTTATGGGCGAGCTGGGATGACTATTTTTATTTCTGAGTGCGCCGACATCGATAGAGCATTACAGCATTCCACTACAAATGTATTTTCAATCAAAGGTTATCGAAGGTCGACCAAATTCATTTCCTCGTATGAAAATTGTCCCCCGAAATTCGAAATAAAATAGTTGTTTGCTAGAAGGATTCAATTTACTTTGCTCTAAAGTATTTGTATCAACCAGAAATGATTGAATATTTGTTACGCAGACAATGAAAACTTCCGTGTTGGAACCAATTCATTAAATTCCGCTTTCTCGAAGTTTCAACGCTGCAAATACGTGAAACGATTCCGTAGGCAATATTCTTTATTCCACATGATCCGTATGGCATTTCTGATAATACATTCGCTCCTTTATTAATTTTATAGCCGCAGCGGAGTAGCTACAGAAGTTAATTTCGTAAAATAAATTAGCTTCAAAAGCCTTTGAGAGACGTTTTTAATCCAGATTTGATCTCATATTATGAAAAAAATTATCGGATTTTTCGTCCTCGATATTTTCATTTCCAAATGCCGAGTGTATGTGTGGGTTTATATGAATTCGTACGAAAATCTGTCGATAAAGAAAATGAGGGAAATGTAATGGATAATGATTCTGAGAAGAGAGAGGTCAAAAACGAATGAGGTCGAGTGGTTTATCCGAGAATCAGAGATTTTCACCGAATATATGGAGGAAATATTTGCTCAGATTCAGATGTTGGTTTGCTTAGTTTCCAACGCAATAAATTTCTAATAGTGATACGTTTTCGTATTTTTGTACCTAATTCATAATCATTCATAATCATAAGGAGTAAATTGAAGATGGAACTTCCTGGTCCTAATTTTATCCAACAAAGTCGTTGGTGTTGAATTTTTTTGTATAATAATTACAAGGGGTTTTAAAGAATTGATTGTTTTGGGTTTGGTCACGTTACGGGTGGAATGAATTTATCCTTTCGCAAATGTTCGTAGAAATATTTAAGTATCTTCCTAAAATTTATATACGGAACCATTGGTCATATATCTACACTTATTAATGTTCTCAATTGCCGTTTGATATTGCTAAAGTTTTTAGTCATAAAGGTAGCGAAATTAATTGTTATTCTGAAATAAAACTTCGAAAGTGACCGTGCGAATGCCACGTTTCGCGAGTCAGTAGTTACTCTTGTTTTGTTTCCTCAATTGTCAGCTCCGCATGGTAACTCATGTTCCGCGTCATCAATGTTTACTCATTATATGACATACGCGTCGGCTGTTTACAAAGATAACGAAAAGAAATATCGCAATCGCCATCGCGGATGTGATATATTCAGAGATGTTTCGTCGGCGGATTTTTTAAATCTCCCCTCTCGCTTTGCCCGTTTCCTTGTTCGGTTTTTCATACTCCCTTTTTGCATCTTTTTTGGTTTTCCATTGTTTAAATTTGTTTTTTTTTATCCACCGTGTTTTTCCTCTATATATTTGGAATAGTATGCTGTACTGTAAAATAAATTTTCCTATTCTGCATTCTTTTATATCCCCTCGAAGCGTGGCGCACGGGACTGCATGCATTCTTTTTCGATTACAGTGTTATCGATTTCTTTTCGTTGCTTTTGGTTATTCTACTCTTTGTTTCAGTATTTCTACTGTAGGTATCTGAGTTGTGACTCGTGCTATGTGTAAATTGTTCTATCCCTCAATGAAGTGTTCTATTATTCAAAAACGTTCATTATACACAGGCGGTGTCATTTTATATAACGCCACGTCTTTAATCATGGAAGAGAGTTTTTGATAATTGGCTACTAATTTAATTCTTTCGGCATTCGATTTGTGATCCACATTTTTTTCTTCCTCTGTGATGCATTTCGTATTTCTATCTTTCCGCCATAATTATTCGGAATAACCCATTATTCTGTTTATGAATAGCTTAATCCTCGTTCTGTTTTGTGGGCTAATAACGTAGTGTAGTTTTGTGAGTTTACATCACCGATGCAGCTTCATTGTTCACATCAAATGCAGATCCATTAGTTTCAGAGTAACGGAACCTTTTTCAGTGATGCATTGGATTAATTACGTTTATTACCTATATATTTCCTATCTGAGCCCCATGCGATAGTAATTGGAGCCAGTTTTTTTTCTCTCCGTAATTTCCGGAAGAAAATTATTCCCATACATATTAAATCTTCCATTACGCACGTTATTCGAGCTCAATGCCGGAGTAAGATATCGAGTAGGAAATTAAGTTCTTCGCAGAATATCTATCAAAGTTACTTCCTGAGAAGGTGAGACAGGAAATTGAAAGATTGAAAGGTTCGTATCGAATCACCTTCGTATTCCTTTGAGGAACGGAACCTTCATATATTATTCCGAATATCCTTTCCGATATCCTTTTATTTCACATCTTCTAATCTAGTTTTCTCATGTTGCTGGATATATCTTTGGTGTAGATCCATCACTTCAAAAATGAGTAGGCGATGATTGGTAGACAAGAAAAAAATTTGATATGGATTTTCAAGGTGCTCCGATTTGTGTATAAGAACTTGAATTTAAAGAGTGAAACATTTTTCAACTCCCATAAAGAATTGCATTCCGTTAATCCATTAGTGTAGTTGGTTGAGAGTTAAAAGTAATATTAATATTATTTATTCTTACGGCGAAGTTTGGCCAAAATGGCCTCCCTTCCACCTTACCTCTGGAGATATTAAATGGTATCACTACTAATATTACATTAATAACTAAATGTAATTAACTAAAATTAACTTAAATATAGAAAACAAAATAAAAAAATCTCAACAATATGACAAACATAAATACAAAAAACATGTTACGAACAGTATATATAAAAATTGCAAACAAAGTAATACATATTATTATATACAGATACGTATAAAAATAAAGACTTGGGTTGTAGGAAAATACTCCTCAACTGAAGGTTTCTAGAGAAAAATCCGTTATTAGAATTAATTCTTTAATATTATGCTGCGCATTCTTTGATGATGATTTTTGTGAATAGATTGAATATTCCGTCGTAAAAATTTACGAGGTTCAATAAAGTACTAAGATCTCCAAATTTTATTTTGAAAAAGTAATCTTTGCTGAAAGTTGAAAATTCTGTTACTTTCCGACGTAATCTCCATGAAAAGTTCAGATTTTTCGCATCGTGGTCGCCATGTTTCCACGGCGGCTGAGAACACTTCTTTAAGGGTGTGTTTTACTCACTGGACATCGCTTAAGCCTTTATGAAGAAAACCACAAAGAACTCTCCGCTGAGAGAAGGATAAAATGCCGTATCCTTGTAACTGGAATAGACTCATATATTCAAAGGGAAAATAGTTATCTGTAAAAAGAAAAATATTTTCTTTCTTTCCTTTCGGAGGTACGATGCATAACCCTTTCCTTTTCAATGCATACACAATTATTTTCTATCGCTCAAGTCGACTTAGTCGACGTTGTTTAGGAAATCTCTTCCTTCATGCGTCCAATTCTCTATCCTCAAAGCAATTACTTAGTAAGGGAAATTTTAGGAAAACCATTGAGGAGTTCCTAATGGCACATACGAGTATGCAATTTTGTGAAAGAAATGAAGCCCTTGAATTTAAAGTTAATTAGGATTGCATACGTATGTGCTCTGCTAGGCACCTCCATTCGGTGACATTTCTCCTATTTTTTATATTTCTGTATCTATTATTGCCTGTCTAAGGTAGAGATGGCGAACCTTTAGTCAGAAGAGTGCCACGCGTGATGAAATGAGAGACTTGTGTGCCGATGTGGTGCCAGACCATTGCTTGAATTACTAGCATTATTTATATATATACGTCAGTGATGGACTTAAGAAGTTGTTTTTGAGGAAAAATCATAGCTAATGAATTGAATTCATATTTATTTACTCGAGGCTTATTTAAGTGAAACATACAGTACCAGGATATCGCCTTAAGAGCACTGCATATCAAGATAGTTCTCCCACATGCCACTAAGGGCATGCATTCCATAGGTTCACCACCAACATTATTGAGCATGTCTGTACATCTACATCAATACCATACAAGCCACCCTTCGGCGTGTGACAGGGGGTGTAAACACCGTATGTTCGAGCCATTTCTTTATTTTGTTATTATCGCGTATCGTTCGCGGAAAGAATGAGTCCCTAAAACGACTTGTCCTAGCATCTATTTCCTTTCATTCTGTAAATCCAAGAATCCATTTCCCTAAATTATCCTGCAGTACTTTATCGGTCTCAATGGCTACTTGAACTCGTAGTATAAACTGCGTTTACCAACAACTAAAGCTTCCGAATTCATTGAGCAACTTTATTAATTGATTCATTTAATTAAATTGCATTAGTATTCTCCCTATTGAATATCCCAATCTACTCCAAGAAGGATATTGTTAAGGATTATCCATTTGCGTCTCTAACTCTTATCAGCCTTTCGCTGTATATTTTCTAGTCCAAAAGTTAGCGGCTTGTCTGCAGAGTTTGTTACTCTCTACGCATACTCCGGGTGGGATATAATTGATAAGCAATCGATGAATTCGAATTCTAACCAACAGCTGTGGGACTTTTTTCACAATATTCGAAAACTGTGGAACGTAATGAACGAAGAGAGCGTAGGTATATATTCGCGAGTAGAGTACGTTCGTGCGATCGATGCATTTCCGCACGTCGGTTAAGTCATATTCTCAAGTGACAGCGTCGTTCGCATGAGGAAAGAATGGCGATATGAGCGAGAAATGCGTGGACAGTAAAAAAGGAGATAAAAGAGTGGGAGTGAGGAATGATGGAAAGTATGTCGGAGTAAAGTGGGTGGAAGAAGGGAGAATGGGGCGGCGATGAAAGGCACATTGGGGTGAATGGGGTGGAAAGGGCTCGTGGAAGTATGCGGGGGAGAGAAAAAAATCCACGTTGCAACTTTACTAAATACGAACGGGCGCAGACCCTCTCTTGTTTCGCTGCACCGATGCAAACATGTAGAGTATGTGCAAGAATGCGGAGTATCCTGCGTTTTTAATCACACTGTTTTCGTTTTAGTGGCTCACATTTATGTCTAAATCGCCTTTGTGCTGTAGAAAATGTTACGTGATATCCTAGAAATGTCGTGCTTCAGCTTCGAATCCTTGCGGGGAATGCGTTTGCTATTTTATGTCGGAAAAAAAGTTACGTACCTTGCTTTTGATGATTAATTATTGCCAATTATAGGCAATTGCATTGATAAATGTATCATTTATGCATGTTTGATTGTGTTGCGAAATTTTCGAATAATTATTAAAAATTACGTTTTGTGTGCCTTTTACATGAAAAACTGAATATGTAGCACTATCACTCTCTGGTTTATTGAAGCATTTCGATAACAACATCAAATTGCGAAATATTTAGTGTACTTATTTATTCAATTCTTGGATTCAAAATAACGGCATTGCAGAATGTACCGCAATACAATATAACCTAAAAATCGGGGCACATATAAGTTATGCATATTATAATAACATAAGAATGAAGATTGAAATTAGTTTATTTTGAAATAAAATAGGAGAGAATAATGGATTGATTTGTGTTACATTAGTGCATTTGTGTGATTCTATAACTTGTTTTCTGTACGGTGTAGCCAAAATAATGATTCTTCTGAAAATTGTAATGCCATTATCATGCCATTAACAACATAGTTGAGTGGAGTACAACAATATGGTTATTAGTTGTATTTCAGCGGAGTTTAATATGTATTCCATTTATGACATTTTAAACTGTATGTTAGTTCACAAAATGTATCTATTGAGTTTCAACTTAAAGTACTGGTTTAACTTATTCGTTCAAATAAACCTAGTTGTGTTACTGTTTAAATTGCCTCGACATCCGAAGTTATTTCGCACGTGTTGGCTCAAAATGTGGGCTCCCAACGGAATTTGAAACCAGGACCGCTCTCACCAAAAGCGAACGCGTTACCCTTTTGGCTACCCGGAAACCCAATTAAGTCTCACCTTTCAATAAGTTACCATTCGATATTCAACATACTCTGACGTAAGTTCTTGAAATTGTGAGTTGCAGTTATACGGTATCCATTTTTATATAAGTATTGTCATATCATCTGGTAATAGTAATTTTTATACAGTAGTTAGATTTTGGAGAAGTACCTTGAACATGCCTTGCGGCATTAATTTAAAGGAGAAATTCTTCTGCAACGACGATATATGAAAATGTCCTTCCCGTAATCATTTTCACCGTAATATCCACCTTGTATCAACTTGGTTTGAAATTTATTTCATTCGAAAGAAGAGTCATTTCCTCAAACATAGGTCTCAAACATCACCTTGAATCGGGAGTTTAGATGGTAATGACGAGTACGAATATAATACGGGCCATACCAATGGCAGTTAAACGTAAAATAAATTCCCATTTCTATATCGAATTATTCGGAGATGCAGTAAACTTTTATGATAGATTAAAATGAACTTTTTTTTCAAGACTAGATACACCACAGTTAAATCAAAGTGCATGAACTTAATATAAACCCTCCGAGCCAATTTATTATGCTTTACTATTATCTATGGCTACTTTCAAAGAATAATCAACATCAACGTATAACAGGTTTTATTAATATTCACATTCGGATTAACAAATTTCCATAGCGGAGGTCCATTTTACCTTAGAATTTAAAAAATTAGCTGAATTCACTCAAAGTTATAATCATCGGTGTTTTAGCTTTGGGGATTTTGGTCATGAAGAAGCAGGGAAAGAGTTGATTTTCATCAAATTTCGAATAAAAGTCTGCAAATAAATCCTTTCTGCAAGGCTTGTTTAATTTTCCTTATTTCTTTAAAAGTAAGCATAACATGGTAAAATCCCTTCTAAATATATTTGCATGTTTATTCAAAGGCTCGAGGGGAAAGAACTCTGCTTTGTCGATTTTACGGAAAACTTCCCAAGCCCGCGAGTAAAATTTTTAATTGTTTTCGTAAGTTTACACACATAATTGTACGCAATGTCATGTTGTGATAAGCTGTGGAATGAACCAATATGAAATCGTTGGTTCTAATCGACAAAATCAGGACTCATTTCAAGTGTTTATTTTCGTTCCATTTTATCCGCGCAACGTTAGCAATGAGATTGCCATTTAATATTTCTGACTTTGGCTGACCTATTTTGATATGGACGAATTCCAAACATTTCCCATGGCGATGACAGTGTACAAGCAATTTTTGCCTACGACTTTATCAAACTCTGAGGGTAACGGAAAGATTATGTAAATCTTAAATTACCATGGTGATTTAAATAATCATTTCATTTTCATTGGTTTTTGCCATTATTTTACTTCGTAAAAGCAATATTTTACACGATAACTTAAGGAAGCCTGTTTAAGGAAGCCCTCCGGGTTCGTAGCAGAATTAAATCTAGGATATATTTTGTATCTTGTGTCATAAAATTCTATTTCTCTGATAAATTCAATGAAATTTTTTATGTTTAAAGGTCTAAGAATATTGTAGACTATTTAGATGTGATAATTGCAGTGAAAATGGATTAAAATTTATGATCAATTCCGAAACTATTGCTTTTTGTAGAAGAAAATTTCCATCCTTCATCTCATTTTTCAGTTTATTTAGAAGCCGAATGCCGTGAACATATACGTTTCTGTCTAATTTCATGTTAGGCCTCCAACATTAGCATGGAATTAAGAAGAGGGGTTGTACAGGTAGTAGATTTTTCATTCGGGTGTGTTTCTATCTCCCTAAGTTGCCATCGATGATAATGTATTACATCCATAGATTATTACTTGTTTTGCCCATAATTGGTTAGGAAAGTATTTCAAGCGGTTAAAAATGTACTATGTACAAAGAAAACAGTCAACAGAATTAACGAATTTTGTTTTTTTTTTCGAATCGAACCTCCAAAGAATAAGTCATATCCATTTACACCTGAACATCGCATTCCAAGAGATCACTTTAATGCCACTTTTGTGCCTCTGGATATTCGCTCCCACGAAGGAAGTTTAATAATTCTGAGTTTTTGCAGATGAAATGGAAGCACTTTTACCACTGCTTCGCAAAAATTGACTTTATGGTGTGATAAATTCAACTCTTGAAGAAAACACCTCAGTTTATTTTTGGCTTGACTCATTTAGGACAAATACTGCAAGCTATCGACCCTGATAGGTCAATAGCCCTCACGTTATTAGCGCTTTACTGTGTTTAAGAAGTGCTATCTGCTGCGATCATTTGGAGCATGGCTGTATTTTACGGTAAATAATTTATGAAATAACCTCCTCGGTAGCAACTCGATCCTCTCGTCTAACTTAAGGTGAATTGACTTCTTCGAAAACCTGATAAGGAATTCCGTTTTGCCGATCAAAATTTTATAAAACGGCAGAAGACGTCCTTAATTAACTCCAGGATCAACCATCAGATCCGACTCTAGAGTCACTATCCAAGCACTTGATGAATTAGATTACTAACGACTTCGTCGGGTTCGTAAGGAAAATAACTCGCGGTCTAATTCTCAAGAGGAAGCGCATTACTCATTCTCAATCACGAAGTCTAACGCGGCGCTCCTTTGGAAAATGCGTCGATCAAATCCGTCGCTTAAGCATTTTGAATTACAAGGAAGTAGGTGCCGCAGCCATGTCGCGATTTTCCGCTCGAAGCGATGTAACTGAGTGAGTCTAATCTTTTCGAAAGTGCTTTGCAAGTATTCAACACGGATATCGCACTTAAATTATTATCACCGCTACCTTTTAATCGAATTTCGGATGTCAGTAAGATCCTCCAAACAATTAAAACGCTTGGAGTCGACCACTATCCCCAGGGATATGAACTTCTCAGAGAATCGCCGATCCTGTGGAAAACGGCTGGAAAAAAGGATGCTCCGGTATCCTTGTATAATGGAATCACGGAAATTTTCTATAAGGCCGAAAATATAAGAATAAATCTTTCCGTAACTTATTGAAATCAACGCGTTTCCGGAAGAGACTTTAAGAATTCCGAATGGCTTCAAATGCCAATGAGCAATCTTATCTTTAATTAGCTGCATTTTCTTTGCGTTAACTCGGTGTTAATCCGCATCATTCGAATTAAAACGCAAAAATCCATAGGAAAATGTATGTATAAAATTTTAAATATACCACACTACAAGACAATGTTTTCTGGTGTAGTTTATTTTTATAATCTTATAAAAGTTTTATATTTTACATTGTCCTTTGGACTGTTTTGTTTTTCTTCAAATTATATCTAATATGAAAAGTATCTTTGGTTTGACTCCATGATTTCTTGAATAACTTACCATACGTACATCTTACGAGTACATCGGAAAGTCCCTGTTACTGAACTTCTTTTGTTCTTTAGAAACATTAAATAATACATACTAGTAATAATCAGTTCGTGAATTTTACACATTTTTAACTCTATATGGTAAAAGAATGGCATTTTAACATTGTTTCTTATGTTTTATAAGTGTTGAATACAGTAACGAACTGAAAAATTTCACGACAACTTAGGAATAACATAACTGCACGGCACTAATTGTATGCTCAGAACTCCACTGTTATTCTTGTACCTATTATACCCAAGTATAGGTATATAGTGATTATCACTAACATGTAAGATAAGCTGTATTTTAATAATTATATATCCGCGGCTGAGGAATGGAAGTAACAAAAATGACGCTTCTTAGGGCGTGGGGAGAGAGACCAATCAAGGATGAGTAGATTAGAGTTACCATACCTGATTCGTACCTATGTTATTGGACGTACCCGTAAACTCGGTTCATTATATATCTAGAGTTCCCTGAGAAATCAGTCTCTCTCTACTCTGTGTTGCCACGTGTAATATACTGCTTTCCTTACTGCTATCGACCCCCTAGGGGTCTAAATGATATTGCTAGGGGTCGTTTCGAGTTCCAGGGTTGACTGAAGGTGGATGGAAAATGTAAATTAAAAATTACGAATACGGTACTTCTGAAATGAATAAAAATAATGTATTAAATTTCATTATATATACATTAATACAATATATATAAGTGGCAGTACAGAGCTGAAAGAGATTGAACTCTCACAGAACTCGAGTGAGGTAATGAGTTTTTCCGTGTTTACAGATAGTTCGCTTTAATCTACTAATCTTTGACTGGTCTCCATCCCGACACCACAAATTAATAATTAATCGCTGCAATTTTTCTTGCTTCTCCCTCTCAGCCGTAAAGATAAATATAATATACCATAGCGTATGTATATATATGTGTATGTATCGCCAAACGCAACTGAACAAATATGTTGAAGCGGAATATAAGTACTACCTATAGCTGAACCGGAAAGAAGGTTATGTTGAAAATCCTCGAAGGAATAATAAAATGAAATTGCATAGGACACACGTTACGCAATTGTTGAAATGTTACGCAACATTTTACTTTCCGCAGGAATACCACTTGGGAGCATACTTTAAGAGAACCGCGGATGAATTCTTGAGCTTCGATCCATAAATCGAGATAATTCTCAAAATCTTCGAGCTTCCGTCACTTCGAAATCGATTTACTTTATCGCGTAACAAGAGAAATTTAAAATGCTCTCTCCGTCGGAACTTAGGATAAAAGCTGAGGGGAGAGTAAAAGTTAAGGGAATGATAAAATCGTAGTGGGCACGCGATTGAATGTGACGCTGGAGATTGAAGATATGGCGGAATGGCACAGTGGAAGAGGTGCATGATGGGAAGGAGTGGATGGATATGGCAATGGCTTTGGGAAGTAAAAGGAGGTAAAAATGCTCTCAGAGAGAAAATAAGGAAGATGGAAATGCTTTAAAGTGAGCACCAATCAAGATTTGCGTATCCAGACAAGGACGCACGCTGAGTTGAATAGTAGATAAAGGACATCTCACAAAATAGAATTTGACAAATGTCGCTCAGGCCAAATCATGCTAATAAAAAGTCCAATTTTTCTTGTTATGTTTTTCATTCTTGTTATTTTCGATGAACAATCTCGTCTAGGGATAAGGATTGTTGTCTTGACTCAGATACGTAATAAGCTCAATTTTTTTATTTCTTATTGTTTAGTTAGTTATTTTTCTATAATTAGTTAGTTCATTGTAGTTTAGTATAATTCAATATAAGTTAATTGTTCTATTAATCGTTGCCTTTTTGAGATACGGAGCGGCTTCCTGTTATTTAGATATAACGAAGTATAATAATATATCATATTCAGATTTCGATATTGATTTGTAATGTTCTAAAATGAAAGAAAATTAGAAAATGGCTGTTTATGAATTAGAGGTTTAAAAACACTCCTTAAGCCGTATGTCGGCAGATAGTACTTGCGTTGGGAAACGTTTGCGTTCTTCAAAGGTGTCAATAAAGGAACTCCTAAGAATCGGAAATATGGAACTCGCCGTTTGTTTGCCGACATTCAGCTTAAGGAGGGTTTCAATCCACTAATTATAATATTTTGTTGACTTTCAATGATGCTAATTAAAATAAAACTAGAGTTTACATGTTGCTAAAACTTGAAATACATAACATGCTGCTGAATAGTAATCGTATTTCCATATCATCCTGAAACCCTGAGGTTATGTGAATTAATTTGAGCGGAGAAAGCGTTTTTATCTAATTAATTTACAGACCCGAATGCTCCCTTTTCGACAATGTACACCAATGGAATAATAATTCGAAAAATTACACTCTTGGAATGATTCTGCTTTTAAATTTTAACTACTTACATTTGTATTATTCATATGGATTCCAACTCGTTTTGATTCCAGTTTTCGCTCCGGTTTTCTAATACTGCAAAATCTCGGTCCATTTAGAGTTTCGATTGCCTCAGTTTTATTGGTGAAACTGATGTCTGTGATTTTCAGAATTTTAAACTTTTTTCTGTTTCCACTATAAAAATTAGGCGTCATATCTTATTTGAGAAATATTTCATCCTGAAAGTTTCCTTGTAATTTTTGAAAAATTATTGCTGCTGCAGAATGCAAAATTCGAGTGAAACGGAATTGGGAACATAACAAGTGTCGGTTTCCGGTAAAGATTGAGTTCAAGAACCGTAGTTTTTATGCTCAGTTTTCACTCCGGAAAAATAAAGCTCTTTCCGGTTTCGGTTTACAGTTCGGTTTCGGTTCGACGCCGTGGTCATCAATCGCAGATTAGGCTTAATCAAAGCGATCAGATGTCCGTCAACGCGGAACTGAAGGACACTGTGAGAGTGCATATGCGATAGGGGATTTAATCATCGAGGAGAGGTATTAAATCCAAAGTCACCGATAGAGAACCGCCAGCGGTGAAATACTGCCTCAAGACCCGTTTGAGAGATGAGATTACCCATGATTTAATTACACTCTCCAACTTCCTTTTATGTCGCGACACATTTTTCAAGTCGCGGACCGACGGCGGTTTCATTGGGACGATGACCCGAAAAATGGAACACACTTGGTGGACCCATCAATAACGAAGTGGAGTTCGAATCAGGTCGGTGTCGAGACCAAGCTCTTTAGGAATCACGCGGTTCACGGCTCGAATATCTCCGTGATGCACGGTTTGATTTGATCACACAGCCGAGTTTTAAAACAATAACCGCGTTTAACAAATCGCCATAATTTCCACAGTCGATTTGCACAAAAATATTCCGACCAAGGTTTTTGTTTATTGTCTGCGGACAGGAAACTGAGAAACTTGATTGGTTTTGATTCAATTTCATGGATATGCAAAAATTCGGCGATTGCTAAATATCCATAGGTTGGAAAAAATTATTCATCTGGCCTTTTCGGCCCGCAAACAGATGTCGGCGGAAAATGACATTGAGCAAAATGTCAACATTCAAAATCGATAATTTGTGCGAGCAACCCCGAAAAAGTAAAAGCACTTCGGTAATCTGGTTACGCAGTCAAATTCCGTTCATTATTACCGTCGCAATTCCCCGTTTCGGCTTTCCCTTTTTGTTTGACGTAATATTTTTACATTAATGAAATCGCCCCCGATTTTATTCGCAAATTTTTCCGCAGTCGGAGTAAACACCGTTCGGGCTTCAAAGGGGGTGGAAAAAATAAGAGAGCTTTATTTGTGAAGCATAAAATTAAATGGAGCCGTTAATCATATTTGAGAAGTAATCGTGATTCGAGATAATTTTGCGACATAATTTACTCTTGGAATTTACTCAGCACTGTATCCGGCAGAATTTAGTGGAAATCAAATAATCTATAATCGCTCCTCAAGTTTAAAATTCCGAAATTATCCGTCCCGAAAGGCAATCACGTTTTGTTCATTAAGTATTTCTGAACGAATGCATTTTTAAAAGGAATTTCTAAAATTGAGCATTTCTAAAGTCAATTAGCATTTCTAAACTTTTCAATGAATGATCATTTACGTGTTACTCCAGAACGAAATACGTGAGTAGAAAGCAAAACTACTCCTTTATTTCCTAAAGATAAATAGCTGAAACGTAAACCCTATATGTTTTATGTTCCTCTCGAATTAATTATTCTATATCGCTTAATCCGTGAAACTAACGATGAAGATCGCCAGATTAAATTGACAATTTTTGTAATATATATCAACCCATCTACCCTCTCTCGTTTTTAAAATATTCATCTGCCTCGTTAATCAGTTCAGTTCATCAATTTAAGCGTTTTTTTTTGTGATTGAGATATTCGTAAATTATATTACCTAAATGCCTATTATATGATCGGAATAGATCCTTTATTCTTAACTTACAAGCTGTTGTATTCATTTTTCCCTTTAATAAAGGCAAAATGTATTTACGTTTGACATTGGGAATGATAAACAGTTTAAGATAAAATATAATCTTGCAGGAGAAAAATAACGCGTACTTGATAAAATATTGGAAACCGTTATTGAATTTTGCGCTTCATTTAATCATTCATTATCGAACAAGACTTATGATGCGCATTATTCCTTTTTTTACTTTTCGGTTAAAAATATTTTGCTTCTTTTCATCCTTTTATGAAGTATGCATTATTGGAAGTTAAATAGGCACAATTCCGGTTCTTATTGAAACGTATCGATTTCAGATTTCAAGGAAATTACCAATAAATGAGTGATTTCGTTAAAATCTCGAAGATGTCTCATCAGCAGCTTTACAAACTAATATTTCACGTATCGGATCAATGTTTTCGAAATTCGCAACGCTGGACTTTAAAGACAAGTTTTCTGGTCTCCTAATGAGATCTAGTTTTTGTAATTAACTATTCGTTCTCCCTTTTTTAGGCTGGATAACTGAAGTAAACGATATTTTTTATTTTCCTCTAAAATGAGTTATTCTATATCATTCAATCCGTGAAAGCACTTATTCATTAATCGTAGTCCTTTCTAGGAGCGGCAGTCCCTACATTCTTGGGAACGAATAATTCTGTTTCATGGGATAAGGATTTGACGTAAATCTTGGGTCATTTTATTGAATGTTTAATCAGAACTATTTTCTCGCTGCTATCTCTTCAAAATCCAATGTTTTTGTAAAAAAAGTTCATAAAATTTCTACGGTCCATAAGTTTTAATAATTTTATTGCAATTTTTTTTACTTAAAGTATTTTTAATACTTTAGCTGATAATTAAAAAGCGATAAAATATATTATCAAAGGCTACCATACCGTGTAAGTGCTCCTAAAATGAAATTTAGGAAAACACGAAAATATTTGATTGATTCTAGAATACCGCAACAATAAAATAATAATGATAACTGGTGGGCTTGCGACCTTAGAACTCCCGAATGTTTCATTTTATGGTATTTAGAGCTATTGAAGTTATAAAAATATTTCAATTGATATTTGCCCTACCCATTTTAATTTCCAACCATGTAACAGCTTCAGCTAAAATTACGTGAAGTTATTGTTTGGAAGCAGATATAACACGCTTCCTAATTAAACTGATGGAAATCCTGCCGTCCTTTTAAATGACGTTCTTTATGATGATTTCAAACGTTTGAATGATCTTTCATTCGGAAACCAGCTAGTAAAATTCGGTTATTGGGGATTTTGTTGATACTCATTCTTTGAATGAGATCAGATATGATAGGTTACCACATCGGAATCTTCTCGGTCTGGCCTCTTTCCAGCCGTGTACGTAGGTGTGCTAACACAGTGACTGGAAATAGATCAGTTGAAGCTTTCAATCAAATTAATGTAATTAGGCCTGTTCTACTTTGATTAGTGGCTTAGGATCACCGTTTCTGATTATATTTGTGGAAGATCGGCTCAGATATCTTTATCTTTCACCTATTAATGAAAAGATATTAAAGTCGGTTCAAATTATCTTCCGCAATGATTGCAATCAGTGATATGTTAAGTGTGTAGAGAGAAGCGTCGGTTTTATGTTTTAAAAGCGCGGTTGAATACCCACAAGTTAATTACGATAATTAATCGTCATTGAGTGGTTCAAATGATCTAAAACTTAAAAAAATACATCCTTATCATGAAAATGAGTGAGAATAAAATTACTTAATTTCATTTTTTATGTGCTCCTGGGTTTATAAAAAATTAAATCGGAATGAGACTTTCTTGATGCACCTAAATGGTTAAACTATTACCCGAAATGTTTGACTGTGGCGATCTTGGAAATACCAGATTTATCACCTTAGAGTTTGGTATGAAGAAGGTTTACTTAGAATGTGAAAATACGACTTGCAGCTAACTATTTTTAAGTAATATTTGCAGATTTAAGTGTAATGAGATATTAAATGTGTAAATTTAAAAGGTTAAAAAACTAACTTTCGGAAATAATATAATATTATGATGATTGGAGCGAAAAAAGAACTATTCAAACCGGTTCAACGTTGGCGGGTGGACAGAAATCGGAACTGAATTGATATTTTTTTGTTGTTAAACCGGAGCGAAAAGCAGAACGGAAAATGTCATGGTCATGAAATACGGTTTATTGCCCTGATATTGCGTTCCAGTTTTCCTAGTTCTTAATGATAGCCTGTGAGGGAATAACATCCTACATATTTTTCTCAGAGCTGCAAATAGCCTCACGCCAGGTCACATTAATGCAGAGTTCAACGATCCGATGAATGAAATTATGACTCTAAGTTCTAGTTCAAAGTTTCCAACTCCAAATAATAATAGAAAAACTGCAATGCAGTATAGCATTGATTTCTTCCGATATTTTGCTCTTCCTAAGTAACGCAATTGCCGGTAATAAAAATTTTATAATGTGTTGCATCATGGGTAGGCAACGTTATAAATTTTCTAAACATCAAACTCTTACTATCAAATATTTTCATAAAGCATAATAAGCATTAAATTCTGAGGTTTTTGGAGAGTTTCTATGACTAAAGTTCGTTTGATGATGAAATCTTATTTTTTTTCAATAGGTTCATCGTTCAGAATCAATACATTCCTTACTAATATTCATAATTTGTTGTAATATGGCATTACTCTGATTCTACCCATTAAAATAAATCAATGTGTGTTGCTAATGAATGCAGTCACAAGGAATTTGGTATAATATTAGTGATGATTGTAGATGCCATTCACGGGTGTAGCCAGGATTTTTCCATGGGGGTGTTTTAGAACTATGAGGTAAACACTACATTACTTACCATCAAGGGGCAGGGATACTTCCAGTCAAAATCTTATTAAAATATAAACTGATTTATTTTAACATGCATACCCTGCGAATCTCCAGCGGTGTTTGTATGGCATAATTGCAAGAGGATATCCTCTTACATGCTTTCGTTTATTGTAGGCTATGTTCTCATAGGGGGGATTTGAATCTCCAAAACTACCACTTTGGCTTCTCTGATGCCAATCATTGAATATATCGTAGCATTAAGTGGCATTATGTCAGAAATCCGATTCATACCTGAACTAAAAAACTTAAAAATGCATCCCGTTCCCGTTGTGAAACATTTACTTTGTTCCTTCCTTAATCGTATCTCCCCTTGAATTAAAAAGAATGATTTCAATTCATATACTAATTCTGATTTTACGTTCTCTCTCCAAGAGTTTCGATGAATAATAATAACATCGGTGGAGGATTTTAAGGACGCTTGAGGAGGAATTTACGGGTATTAGACGTACGTTTCTTAAAATCAAGGTATTCCTATGGTAAGCTCTCGTAGAATTTCTGCCTGAACGCGGGTCTTAATACTCACTTCTTAGCTTCCCTCGAAATTGCAAGAGGCTTTCTCTCTTAATCGTTTCTTAAACTTCCGCTCCCACCAATAATTTCCAACCGTTCGCATCTGCAACCGTCCGATCTCTTCCTGAGCTCCTCTCGATCCTTGAATTGTCTCATTTCTTTCTTTCATATCGTTGTCCTTCTCCCAGATTACGTAGAGGAAGAGACGGTCTTAAGCTCAGTCTCGCCGAATTGAAGACGCGATCAATCAATAGAGAATCAATACCTGTCCGTTGCAGGAATTTCCTCATTTTTATTCTAAAATTTCTAAGCGTATAATTTGTTTGTCGAGTAGCCAGTTCATGTTCAGCTAAGTATTATGTAAGTGTTGAGTCACTTAGAAATGGGAAATTCGTGTCTTCAGCAACAACCTAAAATGATGATGTAATAGAGCTATGAACCAGAAAAGCAGTATATTTTCTGTTTCTAAAGGAATTTTTCTGTATCTTTTATGCTGCATCTGTTGTTTCATTCACCCCTCTAACCTTGCTTTCAGTTATTTTTAATGATGCAAATTCATTATGATGAGAGTACATACATAGAAATAAAAGTTACAAAGATTTCTCGAAGGAAATATTTTTTGATGAAAGTTTAATTCCTGACTATCTGTAAAATTTCACAAACAAAAATGATGACCTGTTTAGAACCTTCTCTAATTTTTTATTTACGAAATATTCACTAAAATATTTACATATAACATTTGTGATTAACCAGTGTGTGTTAAATTAATATTATGTAGCATGTTGGAGTGAAATGTGAACTATTAAGTTCTGTAGGTAAATTAAATGATGACGTATTGACACATTTTCTGATTCAATTCACGTATACATCGAAAGTAGACATCGATTTCTTTTATTACCTCTTTTCGCGTAGTTCCCGTAGTAGAAGAGAGATAATTAACATTTCCTCCATCAAAATCTTTAACTTTCGGCAGTTTTCCCCAATAATTCTATTAGGTATTTTAAATCAGTGATGTATACTAGACCGTAAAATTTTCTATATTTTAGGAGAGAAAATTTGAAATTTGAATAAAATGCACTACAAGGAACTGCATCTTCGTCCTCGCCTTTCGAAAATGGCCTCAATATGTTGCCCAATAATGAGTAATCAGCACCCGTGAAAATTCGCTCCCACATTTCCAAGAACGTATCCTTTTTATATTCAGGGCAGACAAGCTCTCTTCCCCCATCCGCGCGCCCGGGCACTCCAAAGGTGCCGAATTATTAGCCCTTTGAATATCGTGATTTCACTCCACCGGTTTTTATCTTCCAGGAACATTATATCAGCGAATTTCCTCTATTCAAACTCTTCTCCGAACCAGCCTCCTTTTTCATTACTGCACCCCAAAGATATAGGTCACAAAACACATCCGCGCCTTTCCAGCGCCCCCATCCTTTCAAAATCACGTATAGTATCAGGGAACCGTCACACTCCCAATTAAGCGGAAACCGCCCAAAGAAGGCCTTTTAAAATTCATCGCAACCACGCGGGCCTAATAAGAAAGGAGCCCTGTTTTTCCGCCGGTCCTTTCGCGAGCGCCTTCGATTCCAAGTTTTCCCTATTAGGAGATGATTAAGCTTCGCAAGGCCTCCCACGTGTGGGGCACATTAGCTCACGGGGTATTAAAGTAGTGCGAGAGTACGTTGGCAACAGGTTCCATCCTCTTCTTCCCTCTGTCTATCTCCCGCTCTCAGCTACTTACCCATTCCTCTCTTCTCCTCTTAATCCGTCCTCCTCTGGGATATAACCCTTGCTCTTCGCTACCCATCACCACGCAGGATTGCCACTTTGCCCGCCGCCAACTCCTGCCATCCCCTTTTCAGCCCCTGAGATGTACCCCCCAACCGCCCCCCTTAGTGACTCCCCTTCTAACCTCACTTAACATCCCCCTTTTTAACATTTTCTCGTCTCTTCAAATCCTCTCTCACTTCCGATACTAGGATCATCCCTTCTCCGCCGGAGTTTAATCAAGTCTCTTTATTTAAATAAATGGAGGGAAGAAGGCGGGAAAGATTCTCGGGTGGGGGAGTGCGTGTTCGTGTGGGGATGGTGTAATTTAGGAGTGGTATCAGATTTTGTGGGTGTTCCTCGTGCTTGTTAATAATGCACTAGATCCAAATTAAGTCGATAATAGGTAATTTACTTTGAAATTTCCACTTTTAATTTATATATATATATGATATATCAAGGTAGTAAATCGATGGAAGTGTAATGAGATATTAAATGTGTAAATTTAAAAGGTTAAAAATCTTAATTACGTTTATTTGGGTCTCTGCAATGCTTTAGCAAATTTATTGTTGATGATTTGGGGACATTGAAGTGTAGGCATACTGTGGCACACCTTCTGTTGTTATGTGAAAAGTAAAGAGCGCTACGAGAAAATTATAGGAAACTTAAATAATATTTCAAGATAAAACTCTTCTGCTATAGATTTGAATCAATAAAAAGAAGAAAATCATCTCCACTAATTCATTATAACACACTGATAATTTCAGATATGCAATTGCAAGAAGTCAAAGTCGCGTAGTGTCTTGACCTTATTTATTTGTCTTCTTATATCTCCTTATATTAAATTAATTTTGATTACACTTATATCATGCCTTCACACTGCCGTATGTACGGAAGAGATATTACGGGTGGCTAATTACCTTGCCCATAGAGACACCCTTCATATCTTCATATTTTAAGACCTACTTCATTGTAAAATTTTCTTTATTAAATTTCCCATTAAATAGGATAGTAAAAAAATCAAAGAATTTTGTAATTTCCTCCTATGGTTTCTCATAAATCGGATTTTTCGGAGTTTTTCGCCAATGTCAATAGGTACTTTGAACACTGGCAGTTGCTATTACGTACACATTGGTTAATCTTGCCTAAGAGCGGATTTATTCCTTAAAGTAAATGAGTTTGTGTGATAAGTGAGTTACATAGTGTACATTCCCAAGAAATCAGAAAAACGCTCCTATAATTTTACGAGGAATTCTTGGGTCGTATCCGTCAGCCCTCTCTTTTCGCATTTAATTCAGAATTAATTAATGTTGGTTACGAAATTCGGCTCTGATATCTATGAAAATAATTTTTGAATACAGAAAATTTCCCCGTTATTTTTCTTCGACAAAAGCTTTATTATAATATAAATTATTATGCATAAATTTGCAGTTACGTATTCGATGAAGCACGAATTCCACCTAAAAGAATTACTAACTCATATTCTATAGCAAACTGTTGTATAAAACATCAGTGTCACAAACTTTTCCATTCTTCCTTTTAAGAAGTGGTTCTTTAAACTTTTGGAAGATAAATTTAAATGATCATACGTGAATTAGAAGTAATTAATTCTAGTAATAAGGAAGGAATAGAAGTGAATATGGTTTCAGATGTAATTTAGTGTGGTGTGGATTCTTTTATCAGGACGAATTATTTAAATTTTATTTACTAAGAATACCACACCTATCAAATAATAGCAAAATAAAAGATTTTGGTGATGATAATTGTCGGTAAAGGACATTGTTATATGTGTCGACCATTGAAAAATTTTAGTTTATGAGATACCTAATTTAGAACAGCCTCATCAAAGCGGTTAATACCAAGCTAGGGAAAGCGCATTAGAGAAGTTTTCATCGCGACTTTATTTATAAAATATACATCCAATCTCTTCGCGATCTCCTCTTTAATTAAGCGGTTTCATCTTTTTATTGGCTAATTCGCAAGTTCATAATATGATTAGAGGTTACGAGGGATACTTATAATTAAAGGAATGGACTATAAAATCCTTTGAGGTCTTATAGTTGTTCCTATGATACTCATTTACTCGCATTTTATTAGTCAAATGAAAACATCAGCGGAAGAGTCGAGTTCATTTCATAAAATTTAAACAAGTTTGAATAGCTCAAATTAGTCTTCAGCTGCGTAAACCATAGCTAATATTAGAGTTGAAGGAAATGTTTTCGGGCTCAATGTAGAATTTGTTCATGGTGAATAAAAATAATTTCGTGAAATAACCTTAGTGTTATTTAATTTAGCTGACCATTGCAGCGTTGCTGAGCTTCATCTCCATAAAAAAAACGTACATTGGAAGTGGTTTACATACAAATACTGAAGGTTTGAATGAAGATGGAGGCTAGGGCTTACTTTACGTGTTGAAGATTTAATGAAAAAGTATTAGGTCGTGAATAGGGGTTGAGTATAAATGTGAGAAACGGTACTACTAGTAAGTGCTAAAACAACAGAGGAATGATACAAAAGGAAATTAAATAGGCGACCCTAGTCAACGGAGTGAGGAAGTTTAGGATTTCTAAAGTGAACAGCAATGAAATAGGAAATTGATCTGATTCATTCCCGGAAGATACTAGAAGTTCTTCATGGATTCTCGGCCCGGTGATCTGGGTGATTTCTACTGACGTTTCGACTGCAAACTCCGCAGCCATTTTCAGAGTGAAAATCACCCAGATCACCCAGCTGAGGAACCGGGTAAAGTGTCTACATTTAGCCCACACATATAATACATAGTCAAATATAAGGAGCGGAAGGGGAATAGGCACTCTTTCAGAATAATGACATATCATCTTTCATTACCTCAGTTAGTAATATGCTCAATTGAATTCAGCACTTTTACTCCATATAAAGCTCTGCTGGTTACGATTAATTGCATGGCTAGAATCCTAAATGCTCCGCAAATTACGAGGAGTTGCATTTCTTTTTGAAATAGATTTCATGTTCATTAATTTCAATGTCATAACAGCTTTATTTATTTTATTTAAAGGACAAACGAAACCGTGGTCGGTCATACTGAAACATTTTGTGAATATTTACAAAATTACTTCCTTTTGTTAATATTAAAATTGCATGTGTGTGTTATGTAATATCGCTTAACTAAAGATTTTAAACTAAATCTGAGGAATCATCCCATTAGTCTTATTCAATCCATAACGATTTAGAGGGAAATTTAGCTTATTGTACATATTTCGGTGTTTCTTTTGTTTGTATGTGATAAATTACCCGGTCCGTCTTTTTTTACAGTTCACATCTGCTCCACTCAACTACGGTGTTAAGGTTAGTTTGTCAGGAGACAGAAAATATTTGATTGCAGGCCATTGTCCTCCGTCGGAAGCTACTGTATCTGGTATGCGCGGCAATACAGCCGTCAATTAGGAGAAATGAATACTTCTGATTTAAACCCGCCCAATTTATAACGTACAATTGGACGGGAGGAAGCTATTGTACTTGTTATCACGTGTTTTATCGTATGTGCCACACTCGCGTCGGCCAATTTAACGAACGGTATTCAGCGGATAAATTGATTATTTTCAGAAGGGTGCCCCCGATAAAAATCGCGCTTTATGTGTTTATGGAGTAGCGGCACGATTGGCCTCAAGTTAGCTCCTCCGGCGCGATTAAATTATTCCATATGGATTAATTTTCCCCGCATGGTTCGATTTTCTTAGACGACGTAGTCAAAGTCTATCTTTGAAACGCTCGTTAAGGATCCTCTCTTTTCGATAGAACGCTGCTTAAATTGAATTGAGTGTCCCTAGAATTTTAAGGTAAATTGAATAAAGGTCGAGGTCGGGAGCGACTGGAAGCGTAAGGGCGGAGGAACAGCAAGAGGAGAACAGAGAATGCGAGGAAGGAGGATCAATGAAAGAGTAGATGGGTGGTTAATTGGCTATACTGTTGCTAGCAGAACGTTTGCCGAAGCATGCCATAAACTAGGTGTTTGAATATCCGGGGAGGGCTAACCTTTTGGAAAGGTTATGCAGTTTCGGGATCGTTGGCGCGGTGGTTAGACTCCCAGTTTAAAATCGTGCGATTGGAAGCTAATAGGCGCATAACATAGGGTAATAGAAGGAATATATGTACTCCAAAACTGCGCAGTTTACCCTATAAACAAGGAGTTTTTGCTTTGCTTCACTAAAATGTGGTTACTCCAACCCTTCATCCAACCATCTGACCAGCTTTGCGTTCCTTACCTTAAGTGTTGAAACGGCTACTTCATTTTTTACCGAATTGGTCACGTGGTATTTCTGGATCAAAAGAAGATCGACTTAGCAGTTCTCTATATACTTTTACGTATCCATTCCTTTCCTCGTTTATCTTTGCTACTCCTTTCCCCATTTCACTTTCAACATGGCCTCTTTGCATAATATTTTAACAGTTACAAGGTTCTGAAACTGAATTCCCACATACAGTTATCTTCTAATTAAATATACGTATTCCAATATAATATATTTTACACATTTTCTAAAATATTATTATTGCGTACGCTGTTTCTAGTCTGTTCTTTTGATTTGATCGGCGCTACATCTTTCTCAATCAAACTTTTCTTCGACCTATTAACACCGCAAAGCATCACTCTTCAGGAGCACCATCCCAGGAAATATTCAAGATTTTAGCGCTACCATTGGCTCTTCCAAAGATGACAGTATTTTTCTCATATTTAGCTTGAAGACGATTCAAATTTAGTTGTGTCAGAGATTCCAGTCTCCCCATAAATTACATTTTCTTTGCCGATGAACTCAGTTTTTCCTGCATTTCGAGATTGGAAAGGGTTGAACTTCATCTTTAGGCGAGTAACATTTTTCAGAACGGGTATGTTAAAGGAAGATGTTTTAATGTAGAGTAGTCGTTTTTAAATCACTTATTAAACGAGTTTTAAAGTAAAATGTGAATTAGCGTATTTTTTTCATGACTCCGTATTTATGGGCTCAAAATAATAATTTTATATACCCTCTTACTTAATTAGCGTAGCTGTTATGCAAGTAAAAGCATAGTGAGGTTATGGAAACCTATATTTAGCTTTCGCACAGCTGCCTCTATTCCGCACCAGCGCTCTCTCCGACCCTTATACGTACTTCCGTGTACGCGCTCTGCTTATCAGACTTAGCTGCCAGACTTATGACTGTGCTCAGAGAATGAGATAGAAGCTGAGATGGTACACACGCTCATACTTGCAGACTCCTTCTTTATGGCATTTAATTTCTCTTTTAAAAATTCGCTGGTGAAAGTACATCTCTCACCCGAATAATATAAGCCACCCACTCTTTGCCAGTCTTGTTATAGCCACGAGGAAAATATTCCAAATCTAGTTATCTTTCCCTATTAAATATTAACTTTCCTTCCCTTAAAAGTAAGTAATTAATAAATTATGATGCAAAATATGATTAAGTTAAACCAAATGTATCCCTTTTATAATTTACTCGATTTTTCATATTTTCAACGCGAAGAATGCGTTGATTTTTCAAAGTAAGGGGGATTTAATAAAGGTATTATTATTTCCATAAACTCTCCCTAGGTTGGAATTTTATCCAAATTAGAAGAAACGGCAAGCTAAAAATATTGCCTTTTTCATTGATTGCGCTGATTTTTTTTAATTTCAAAAATCATTTTATGATTGAATGTTTAAGATTAACACGTGTGACTTTCCTTAATTTTAACGGTCACAATAACTGAAATAGCGCAATTAAAATATTCCCCATCTTTCTTTGTTAAAAATAAAAATTGTTCATTAATAATATTGTTTATTGGGAAGCTTTTATTTTCCCACAAGCGTGCGTATTTTTTTCATTGTTTAAAGAGGGTAAATTTTTAGAAAAATTTATCGTTTTCACTCTTAGTTGACGAAGTTAAATGTGCTTGTAATACACTAATTCTCCCATATTTAGAATTCCAGCGCTAAAAAATATAAAGTTACGTAAACTTTACCAAGCACACTTATCGCATGGCGATGATGGTGTGTTGGCTCATGTTAAATTAGACAAATTCTATAGTTTACCCGGAAAGATTCACAACTCAATATTTACCTATCTCGAATGATTCGTGTATGAACGAACGTGATTCTCTCGGAATACAGGCTTTTTTCAGAGTAGAAATTCCAAACGAAGAGAACGCTAAGAATCTCTAAATCAGATGGCTAAGCACTCGAACGTTCATCCCAACGCCGTGTCGTTGCGTCTGAAACCAGCAAGCGAAAACCCGTCTCTGGCCGCACAACGAAAAACAACGTAGCTTGAAAATATACGCCTTGTTGAGGATTGGAAAACAATCCGAAAACCGTGACCGAGGCGCGGAATCCCCAGCCAGCGTTCGTTACGAACCGCATCGCATATCGCCAATCTGTGCGCCACCATAGACTGCGTAAACCAAGCCTGACGAAGCCGATGGAGCAACGCCGAATAAACTGAGTACGAGAGGGCGTGAATTGGAGCTTCGATGAATGTTCTCAATCGGTTTCCGCGGGAGAGAAAAATTTTCGTCGGAAGTAAACGCATCTACCGTCTGTCGGTTACCACGGGGATAGCGTTCATAGATGTGTGATACTAATCAACTAATAGTGAAATCTTTAGGAGGACCTTTTTTTATAAAAGAATTGCTCAGAGGGAATTATGTAGGTCCTCTTAGTAATATGGAAGAGGTACCTCAGGGTTTATTTCTTGGACCAGATAGTTTTCTCTTTGATTTGGAAAGACCTTAGTGTTTCACATCTTTGCAGATACCCAGTAAAATTTCTCATTTTCCCATTTCCTTCTCTCTTTGTTGACTTTATCCTCTTTTTAAGTCACCCATATCTTTACCCCTTTTCTTTTCTCACACGCCCTACCTTCCATTACATTGCTTTTCAATACATCTTCTTACAACCCTCTTTCGATTTTTAATCTAATCGCTTCTTCTTCTGTTTTACTTCTCCAATAAAGATCTTATCATTTTCCACCACCTCCTTCGTGCCTACCCTTACTCTTCTTCGTACCAACATAAAATTTCACAGTTTTCTCCTTTATTAGAGTTCATAGTCACGCGTGAATACGAAACATTCCAGATATTTGAGATTCTTTCGGCATTCATATGCTAAAATGAAATTGAAGCTTGGAACACCATAGAGCTTAAGTTCTTGCGAATCCGATCGGATATAAAAGTATATAGTTAAGTAAACTTTGTTGATCCCGGTCTCATTATCTGCTTATTGAGTGTTGTCACACCATAAGTTTCATATAAATAATTCCATTGCTGAATTGAAACGTAGCTATTACAGATTATGGTATTTATCAGTGAATCAAGTAGTAGTAGTATTGTTAAAAGTGCTTCGACTGCTTTGGTCATTTCGCACGTGGGCTCCCACCGGGAATCGAACCCGGGACCACTTTCGCCGAAGTTGAACGCGTTGCCTACTTGGGTATCCGGGAGCCCTCAATGAATCAAATCCTGATAGTATGGTCATATGTTATTTGCGATATATTTGAATCATTGATGGACATAGGATTTTAATTAAAACATGAAATATTAATTTTTATAATTCCTACATTAACTTCGCTTTTTCCGGAATGAATGGAACTCTCAATCTTTATCGGAAGATACATTCAGCAATATGAGAGAGTTAAAGGAAAATTGAATACTATTTAATAATACAAAAAAAATCCTTTCCATCGTGTGTAATAGAATTAAGGAAATCTGACGGTTAAATTGTTATCGTACAGACTCAACTCTTATGGAATTAGAAATTTGAAATTTAACTTAGTCAGTAGGTGACTATAAAATGAATTGGGAGAATTTGAGGTAATTTAATATTTGTTCAATATGGAAGTATGAATAAATCGTTCTTCCTTTAGAGATGCTTTCGTTTCGATCTAGTTTTATCTCTCCTTTGATTGAAAAAATCCTTTGTGTTTTCGATTAAATTTTCAGTTCCTAAAAATGGCGTATTAGTATATGGTGACATTCAAAGTTCGTGTAATGAGAATTCAAGGGGAATATAAAAAATAAATTCCATCCAGAAAACAATTATTCAGGAAATATTACTGTGAATTTATACGCACTTGGATACGTCCTTAATTTTTATTGACCAATATTAAATTAAATATTCATGTAAATTTAATAAATTGCTTTTGTCAATAATCTTTAAATTATAGACATGTTATTTATTTTAAATTAAAATACGATTGATTTGGAAACGGAATTTAGTTTGAATGTGAGCCTTTTTCAGTTCATTAAAATTAGTTATTGAGAATTAAGTCTTTATTGGATATTCAATAGGCAAATCAGTCAATGTTTTTATTAGATTGTCTTCTTAATTCTTTATTGTTACCTCAGTATGCGATTAATTTATCGCGTCCTTTTTACAAGAATCTTCGCAATCTTCCAAAGAAATTTTAGTTTTGCGAGAAAAAAATCATTTTCTGAATAAAAGAATATCTTTCATAACGTACCTATTGAAATAGTTATCTTTTATTGAGGACATAAAATAACCTTCGACTTCTATCATTGAAGTGAAATAAAGTGAATGAAACTCGCAGTAAATGAGGCTTTCGAAATAAATTTACCAACTGTCACTGGATATTTACAACTCCCGATTATATTTTTATAATTTTCGACGTGAAAATTACATTCTATTCGAATATTATTCCATGCGAAACATCTATTCCAAAATTTACCAATAGTATGCAATTCTGGGAGTATTTAGGCGAAAAGTATGATTAGGATATTTAGTGGGTAGCTTGAAAAGATAGGTGTCAAGGTCCAGAATTATAAAAAATGCATTCCCACGGCCCGGGAAAATCCGATTCTGCAAGTTTCATTACCGCATCTTTGATTGCATTTAAATATTATAGTCAAACTCTTCTCGTTTAGCTAACGAAAAGTGTACGGATTGTAATGTAAGAAATTTCCACCGAAGAGGAAGAAATGAAGATGTTAAATATGACGACCTTTTGTGGAAGACAAAACTCCATTCGGATTTCATTTATGAAATTTGTCGTTAACGAACTCACACATGGGATTTGAAATGCTCTTTCTTGACGTATAGATCTTGGTAATATGTAAGATTTGATTTCTATGATACTTAAAATTCGAAAGAGTCTGAGAGTGATTCTTCCTTATAAGTTGAGGAAACATTTACGTAACCTTGTTGAACAGGTGAATTGAACAGGCGTTGAAATTCCCTTAGAATCGCTCATTGATATAAGATCATTTATGGTCTTTCAGAAACCTATCCATAACCCCTTTTCGTATTCTTTGGGTCGCAAAAGAGGAAATTTCCCGAAATGGAGCTTTCCTTTGCATCCTGTCATAAAAAATTCATATCGTACCTCTATTAACTACAACCGCTACTTCCTTTCGATCCATGCCTCCTAGAATACCACCGTAACTCATCTGACTCTAATTTCTTCTCCGTTTTTCACCTCACTGAGTCCCGCTATTTTTACTATTCATTCAAGCTCGCAAGGTTTCCTGCTCTCTCTTCGTTATTTTTACATTCCATGTCCCCAAAGGGAAATTTCCTCCGACAAATGTTTTCCTCCAGGGAGACCCCGAAGATCGGGCTGGGAATATTTTATCTCGACAGAACTCATCATGTCCAACATATAATCAATACTATAGAATAATAATATGGTGTTTTCCCCTTACTATCCAAAACGAGTTATACCAGCTAATGTCTTCGTGACCACGCCCACCGCATCTTTTTTGGACTCAGTAGGCTTTCACAGTTTTCGATTTTACTCCGAGTGGCACTGCGTTGCATTTTGAGGTATCAAATTGCTGCTTTTCCTTTAAAAGAGCCAGTGGCGTTCTTTCGCTGGTTATAGAGACTTTAAATTCTCTATACTACCAAGGTTTCGTCACGGTCGATGATTGAATTATTACGTGAAATAAAAATAGGGCACCTTAAAAATACGTATCTGCTGTTGAAAGGCGGTTCGGAGGGTAGATTTGTTAACCAAAATGCAAATACCTTCTTCTGAAAGCGGTTTTGAGGGGAAGTATTTTTGAATAATTACTTTTATTTAATTTAAAACTAATTCAAGAAATTTTATATTTTGAAGAACTTTTACAGAACAATTATTGTAATTCAAAAATACATAACTTTTGGGAAACCCAGTGAATACTTTATGAGACATCTAGACTTCCGAGTAGTTCTATAAAACGGTTTTCTTCCTCAGTTAAATCTGTTTCCCATGCAGAAGACAAACTTCGTAGTGCCGGATTCAAAATTCATACCGGAACGCATTACAGTGGGTCTATTTCATCATCTTCTGGACTATTTGAATCGTATTTTGCTCTGAAGTTTCGAATTTCACTTATTTTCAAGTTAATTTCGTATATAATACGTTTAACTGCGGTTGCGATTTCTGCAATACTGCTAGCATGCCAACCCAATACCTAACATCTTGGAGAAATGAAATTCCGTGATGTGTTATGGATTCAAGAAGGTTCGGTGAGTAAATTCTCAAGGAACAGCAAGAACTAGTTCCTGCTGTATATAGCTGGTGGGTAGGTTTTTCATAATACAGGCATATATTTTGAGTAAAACATGGACAGCGCATCGACTACGCTGCCTTATTGGCTATTCTGGATTGCAATGAATCCACCACCCATTAATTTAGATAGCACCCCAATTTTTTCTCGATGCCAGGTCAAAATCATAAACCTCATCAGAAATTGAACCCTGGGCCATTTTCAAAACATCCGCACTCTCAACAATGGAGCAGTTGAATAATAATCTAATTGCATAGTTATAGTATGCCTCGTCCTGAGTCATGTGCTATAGTGTTCTGTTTTGAACTTCAAGATTGTTCTTATGAGCATCGTGTCGGAAAAATGGCTCAAATATCGAATAAGTTCGAAAGAAAATCCGGTGTATTATTAATTACATACATAAAGAATTAGTAAAAGATGGGAAGATAATTAGGTAGTAACGCAGCATGAGCAAATTTTGGTTATTATAATGCAAGTTTAATAAAAGATACAATGTTATCTATGCCATTATATTAAAAATAGATACACGATCATTAGTATCTTATTAGGAAAATTTTAAGTAGTATTTCTCGAGGTGAAAGGCACTGCGTTGAAAAATGAACAACTTTTTTTTCCCAAGAAAAGTTCGGAGCGTTTGGATCACCAAAAAGAGAAATTGGTTCGTTATCTCCGAGGAAAAAATCGATCAGGATATCCTGATTATTGTGCCTCCGGTCCAGGGATCAGCATCACCGCGCTCCTACGCGTATTTACGTTGCGAGACGACCAACTCTTATCAATGTGATAATAAACGAATACCACCTTCCCTCGACTTTTCTTGGCGTCAACGGATATAATTTTTCCGGCCACAGCTTCTCTCCCAGACCTGGGCGGAAGTTACACCATTGACAGTGCTGGGGAGTTGCTCGTTATAATTTCCGCTTGTATAGAATCTTTTTGTTGCACAAGAAGAGGAAAGAAGGGGAAAAGCAGGGCCGGATTCAGACAGTAAGCAAAAGAGGAAGTCCCCTCAGGTTTAGGGTGTCCTAGTGCTATTTGTAGTTAGAATGGCAGTTCTTCCTCGCTAATTATTTTCTCTGCAAAATCAGCCATTTACTTTCTGGGCCTTTACGGAAAACTGAGAAGCTTAATTAATAGCTCAGATGAAGGCTCAATACGTATCAGATTTTCGAATTAGTCCTTTACAAGCTGAATTCGTTCAAAAGACGGGGAAAAGCGATTTTTGAAGACATTTGTTGTGGCATCTCCCGTTCTTCTTGTCGGTTTCCTCTAACAAGGTTTAATATTTTCTTTCCTCTACTTTCCATAAGTGAAAAATAGTGATTAAATTAAGACTAAGTTATAAACCGGATGCGGTAGCGGAGTAGTTAGCATGCTAGCGCTACAACACCAAGGTCCGGGGTTCAAGTCCCGGATAGCAGGATGTTTCCTATAAGGAAATGGTTGTTTGTGTTCGTAATAATTATTTAAATGGATGTAATTGGGGTCCTCCTGTTTCCAGTATAGAAATAATCAGTCAATCAATCAAATCAAAATTAGTAACTGGCAAATACTCAATAATAGATTACATTTCAATGCTACAGAAAAGTGAGCCTATGATCATTTCGGAGATTGTGTATCACAGGGGGCGGCCAATAACCTCCTGCCTCAGGGTGGCTGAAAATCTCAAGCCGTCCCTGGGAAAGAGACAGTCGAGTGGGGTCGTAGAGGGCGGAGACATGGCGCCCTTCTCATTAATTCACTCGACCGATCGGTTCATGAAACTGCGCTCGTTTGTACTTTGGCCATTTGTCATCACAAGTATCCGTCCACGGGAGCGTAACAAAGTCCTCGTACCAATCACACGTCTGCCTTCACTCTCTCGTCCTTAAAACCCGCTCCCTCAAAATAAATCCCGGCGTGTGTTTTTACGGCGAGCATCGTCGAGGGCCTGTCTGCACGAACGGAATGATTGGAAATATTTTTTGGGCCACCTCGTTTGCGCGGACGTCTGATTGATGTTATAAAACTCGCGTACGGAGTGTTGATTTGTGAGTCTACATGGAGATACGTGAATCCTTTTTCCTTTTTGTCCCCTCTATCTTCGCCGTCCATCCTCTTTCGCTTTTTTCGCCACGTCGTAAATGTTTCTCGGATTAATGAACAACGTGTTTGTGAGACAATTAGGCGAAATTCCGGAATGGGCATTTCGATTGTTTTCGTTGTTCCGACGGTGAAAAAAGCGGAGGGTTTATTCGGTTCGAAAATTCGGTTCCGACGGCCGTTCTTCCCGCTAATGAATTCGGTAAGTGAAATTAAAGGAGAGTTTCCGCGAGCTGAGTTGCAAGGAAAAAGTGACACGTGTAGGCGATTGATTGGGACCTGTTCAGAGCTAATTTAGGGAATCCTTTCACGCGGTGGCTTTGTGCGAGATAACCTAGCCGTTCTTTTCGTCGAAGAGTGGGAATGTAAATAGAAGAGGAATCGGCTTTGGATCAGAATAAACATATGTCTGCATCAGTGTGTCTGTAACCTACTAGATTATTTTGAATTTTATTTACATGAATTGAAAGGATTTTGTTGGAGATATTAGCAAAAATTATTTGAAGAATACGGAAGCACGTGAAATAATTTGTATTTTTGAAGGTGAATTAAATTTGACAGTATATATTTTAGATTTTTAAAGGTAAATGTTCTGCAATAGAAGAAATATTTACATCCTAAGCGATTTATGAAGTGATATCAATTAAACAGGCAACTGGAATAATTATAAAAACGAAGAATTTATAGATATCGAAGCCGCTAGAATTAATGATTTTTCTTCCAACGATTCAACTATGAATCACTGAAAGTTAAGAGAAAAGACGAAGGGTAAGATAAAGACCAAAATTGTTGTATGTTATAAAATGCGGGGTAAATCAGTATAGAATTAAGAAAATGCGTTGAGAAATGCATAGCACTTTAACTCATCGAAAGGTAGAACGATTATGATGGCGATGGTAGCACTGAAGTTGTACTGGCTGACGTATTGATATAATTGATATAAAATGGCAAAATTCATCTATATCAAAAGGTTTAGTATATTGGAGGTTTATATAGAAGTACACGATAGACTGACAACCGTAATTAATATGTATTATATCAAATAATAATTCTTGAGATATTATAAATTTAGACGGTAATATATCTAAGGCTCCTTTTTTAGCTTGGGAAACAATGATTATTATTCTACCTAGCTCAGAGCTAAGTTCTCTCAATGAAAATTTTCATCCAAATATAAAATTTTTCTGGCGCTGAGTGCACCTTTTTTCACCTTGAAGTTCACGGTAAGGTTGCGCGGTAGAGGGAGACAGAAAACAGATAATCACAGACATGAGTTAAGTAGGACGACAGCAGGCTTCCACTCCCCATGAATACTTAATTTCGGGAGATTTTCTGGTAAAAAAAATGATGCGTGAACAAAGGAGCTCCTTCTTAAATTCATCCAAATATAGCGCATAAAACTCTGATGCCCTCAGACCAGTGGCTCTTAGCCAGGGGTTCATGCACCTCTGGGGGTGCGAGAAGTTTGTTTAGGGGTTGGAGACGTTACGATGAAAAGAAATAGTTTCCAGGATATTTGCTGTCGCAAATATGTGAAAGTGTTTGTTACCAAGTTTTTTTAGTAGTTTATTTTAGTATTTCGATATTTTTGCAGTTTGTTCATTCTTCATTGTTAAAAATATTCACGCTTTTGCTATGGGACACGAGGATGCAGATTGAGAATTCTATGGGTACCAGCAGAGGAATAGCTAATAAACCATTGCTCCTTATCAATGAATTGAGTTTTGTATTGAACTGACGTTCTGACTTCGTGTATACAAAAATATTCAGTAAAATAAGAAGCTAGTTTTGAAAACGAAGGACCGCGTTGCATACGATTGTGATTAAACGAGGAGGATGATTGTTTTCATTCATGTGGTGCGAAAAAAAGTTAAGGGGTTGTCTTAGACTTTATTTGATTTTAATATGTTTCATTTTATGTATTGGGTACATTTCGTTATTACTTTTAAATATATTTCGTTTTCCTACTTTTTAATGCCATCATTTACTCAAAATTTCATCTCAGTCGTAATTAAATTATTCGTATTATTTTTGTCAATTAGCGCCCTGCGACGGCGCAGAGTCAAAACAAATTCCGCTTGAGAGCCAAGATGGAGTCGCGACAATGAAGCGAATTCAAGGTAAACCGTGAAAAATAATTGAAGCTAGTACTCCAAAGCCTGGAGCCGCGGTGGAGGTAAGAAGTGCAGAAAAGAATGAGGTAAAGGGACCAAGTGGGCGAAAAGGGAGTGATATAGGGAAGATAGGGCGGAAAGGGAAAGTGGGGAGATGTAGAGGAAGTTGACGTGAATATGAAAGTAAGGGACGGAAGGGAAAGAGAGAAAAGGGAGCGTAGTGAGGATTAATATTTGATGCTAGAGAGATATAAAAAAGAGAATTCAGGGGTTGAAGGGAGAAAGAGAGGCGGGGGCATTTGTAGGTAGTGAGAAAGTGGAGAAGCTTTAGTTTGGCTTCCGCTAACGAACCCATTGAGAGATCCGACACCCGACTTCCGCCCGAGGGGACGCTACTCATATATTTGTGAGCGGGAAAACTCTGCAACGCAGCAAACGACATAAACCCCTCTCTCTATCCATCTCTATACCCATCTTCTCTCATCTTTAATATTGCTCTCTCACGTTCCTTTTTTTCCTTATCTCGTGCCCTCCCCAGTTTTCACCCTCTTTCGCTATCTATTCCTCTTTTTCTCTCTTCATCTTTCCCCGTCGTCTTCTATCACATCTATATCTACTTCCTTATCTTCCCTTTTTGGCGCATACTTTTTCAGTCAATTTCTTTCCATCCATTCACCTTTGACTTCCCCTATCTCTATGCTGCCCTATCCCTCTTTTCTTCGATCCTATTGTATCATTTTTTTATTTTCCTGCCTCTCAGTATGATTGTTGCTAACTGCTTCTCAACTCGTGTTTATTGTGAATGGATTATATACTACGGACTATTATCAGATAAGTCCACAATTAATTAATACCGAAGGTGTATAGTCGTATAGTAAAATAACTATTTAATGAAAAAATCTGTACAAAATATGCAGATTAGTATTATTTTGTTTTTTTTACTGATCAAGTGATTTAATAGTTAATGTTAAATTCAGCATTATTCAATGCAAAAAGACATATAAGGCAGTATCTATCTTCTTCATAGCTACCTAATTCGCCATGTTCTGCAATTTTTTTCATTTAGACATCATCATAAGGTCCCAATGAAAAATTACCTTTATTTTGGTAGGGAATAAGGAATTCTATCATCATTTAAATCTTTATCGCTGAACCGACCCATCACCTTTTGTGCGATATTCTTTTCTTTCTCATTTGCTCCCTTCCTGTTTTTCTTTCATCCACCCTTGTCTTCTTTTCAAGACTTAATAGAAGTTTCGACCCTAAATCCAATCCTTTAAGTCGAGAGGACTGTTAGTTAGGCAGTGAATTAAGCAACATTACTTGAAAATCATCTTTGCGAGTGTTTTCATCGAAAACTTTAGTTAATAATAATGATAATCTAATATATATTTCTATTTTCAAGAATTGAAAGGATTTTGTTGGAGATATTAGCAAAAATTATTTGAAGAATACGGAAGCACGTGAAATAATTTGTATTTTTGAAGGTGAATTAAATTTGACAGTATATATTTTAGATTTTTAAAGGTAAATGTTCTGCAATAGAAGAAATATTTACATNGTCTTTATGAGGGCGACATTGAGACTAAAAGTCTCTTCTTTTATCCAACCCATAAATAGTTAATTAAGTAAATACAGAAGTTTCCTAACCAAATCACAAGTTTATCTCATATTTTTTTAATGAGACAGGTTATATGTTTCCGTTAAGGTATGTATTCAAAAATTAAATGGGATTATCAGAATATTCGAAGCTGAAGTGTACGTTTTCGTCGCGAAACTGATCCTCAGTCAACAATCTAATGCTCATAACGAAATTTCATAAAAACTGATATTGACGCGCATATGCCATTAATGCCCAACATGCCTGTCGAAAACGAATTACCCTTGAGGTGTAAAGAAGGAGACGTCACAATGGCCCCGGCAATAATTATGAGATATAACTTATGTTCAAAAGAAATTAGCGCTTGGAAAATAAATGCAGCTCGTAGTCTACTGATTCGTCGGAAAGCATTTTAAAAGCGCTCAACGATTCAGCGTTGAGTACAATCAACTACAATTACAGCAACTCTGGTACGAACCGTTTGTAGTGATTCGTGAGGATTCCGTGGCCATTGAAAAAAATCAGGAGTCCTGAACTTTGAGGGAGATTGGTTGAGTAAACTTTGGGAAGCACCACATTCAAGTCACGGTTTGGAAGTTTTAACTACCTGCCTGCTCGTCCTTCCCTCTATTTGTGTTTTTTCTCCTCCCTGTTCGGTAAATTACCAATTCCTATCTGATTGTGATTTCTCTGCCTTTTTATCCACGTTCTTTTCGACTATTTAACTTAGGAAGCAACCGTAAGTCAATTAGATTCGATTGAAGAGGGATAAGGGCTCAAATTCGATTCGGGTTGGAGTGGATCCATAAGTGAATGACAACTTAGCTGAAAGCATCTTTTACGCTCTTTACTTTACGGCTTGAATCATATATTTTTCCTGGTTTCACATCAGTGTCTTCCGCTACAGTTATGTGCAATCTTTCTTTACTTCATACCCTTACTTTTCCCATCACTTTTGTTATCGGGCTATATCTATCATTATAATGATCAGAGATGGTAATGAATTTTGTTTTGATATTAATTTTCTCGACCGGATGCCATTCCTGCCACCGACCTTTATCGGGAAATTATAGGTCATACTGGAATCTAACCCAGGACCGCTTTCCCGATAGGACTCTCACCTATTAGGCTAAGCAGAAATCTTCTATTATAGGCAGATATATTAATGCCTATAATACCTAATTTCAGTTACAATTCCGTTCTTTTATCCACGAAAGTATATAGCGGTATAACCACTTATCACTTTGCATTTGATTCACTAAAATCATCTTATTTAACGAAGTCGTTCTTAGGGGACAGTTTCTTGTGAACTCTGAATAACTTTGAATTGCAATAACTTAGAAACATGTGATTTAGTTATCTATGTCCAAAAAAAGAATCTCCTAGGAGTACAGTTGGTGGAACCGATTGTGAACCATATTTATTTAACACAATAATAATGAAAATTCCGAATAAAATTTGAAATAATGTACAATCGTGAGGAATTTGTACTGCTTTAGCCTTAAAAAAATCATCATGGTCTTCCAATTTGATTGAAATACAAATCAGAATTTGGAGTTTAATAGTTAGATGCTCGATTCGTTCTGATTAAGTATTCGATTTCACCCGAGATTCCACTCGTTTATAAAGATCATAAGCGAGTTGCAGGGTACTCTTCACCTTCTTTCAGGGTTTTGAAGGTCCCCACTCGGCTCCGATGAAGTCGTTAGCCTGTAAATCCTCCCTCATTTCCGCTTCTTCCTTGAACGTGCAATGTAAGGAGAGACAACGCAGTCTCAATTTCACCCTTAATAAAGTCGTTTGTCTATAGCTGTCTGTCTTCCCTCGTCACGTTTACATTCCCTACCCTCTCGTAAATAAGTCTTTGTCTGTCTTTCTCTCCTCTCTTTTCTTTCTCTCAGTCTCTTCTCCGCGCCTCTTTTCCTCATTATCTCCTATCCTCTCTCATTCACTCATCCCACGCATTTCTCTTTTCCTCGCAACCATTTCTTTTCGCCATCCTTTACGGCTTCCCTTCTTTACTTCCACTCGCCACTTATTACTCAAGAAAAAACTTCGGACTCATCGCCTCTTCCGGGAGAGAGCAGGTTGTTAAATTTATGCAATTTTCGAGATTAGAATCGCAGCTCGCATACGTTTGTGTTCACGCGCGTCTCTTCTTCGCTCTTTAGAATAAAATCCGCGGTATAGGATTTGCTTCCCGTTTTTCCTTTCACTCAAAAGACGAGGCTCGTGGAACGGATTCTCATTAATCTATGGCGTCTTTTCTTTCCGAAGGCCGCTCGGAATAAGAATCCGCTCATCTATTCGTCTTTAAATGAATAACATGGGCGGGAACTTCCCTTTTATAAGTTCTGCTCTCTCTCGCTCGGCAAGGGAAACGCTCCGACTGAGTTCCTCGCAAAATTTGGTGAGGGCTTTCTCCTAGGCACTAGGTTGTTTATCCGGGGATAATTTTGTCTCGCACTCACTCGTTCCCTTTCTAATCCTCCTCAGCGTAAGTACATTACCGCCCCAGTATAAGCGGGAAAAGGAAGAAATTGATGGCTTAGTAGGTAAAAGCGGCTGTTTCATCTCGTTTATTACGGCCCCGAGCAATAATTTCTTTCGTTATTTTAGCCATAATAGCGACGCGCTCCGCTTTCCTTTGTGGATTTGTGTATTAATAAAGCTCTTCTTTCCCGAAGGTAAAAACGATTTTAATTCCGCGCACTCGGATTTCTCGTCGGGACGTCAATTTTCATGCCGAATGCTCAGCGAAGTGTGAACTCGTGATTATCGTATTGTTAACTTTCACCCTCCGCGAAAGTCTTGATGTCGCGATTTAAAGTTCGGATGAACCCTCCGATCTCTTGGACGCTCTCTTATTAGCCTGGAGAACTTGAGGTACGCGGCCAAAATGAAAGCGTTTTCTCTCTTGGAGGTGGGCTGTCTGCAGTACCTAACGTTTTCTTTTTGAGCTAGAATTTCTCTCACGTTACTACCTATAGGTATACTAACAGGAAAATGGGATATGGAAGCCAAGGTAGCGATGCGCTTTTCTCTAGGGGAAAGAGCAATTTCCCCCTGCATTCTACTTTATAAAGTCGTGTCTTTTGAATGGTAAGATGTGACTCGCAGCATTATGGAGGAAACAGGAGCGTATACAACAGAGAGATAAGTTTTTATTCTCATCTAAATTTTTACTCCTTAGAATATGGCGAGGTATACACTCACCAAGCGAACTGCCTTTTCCTTTTGCTTACTTTCATCACTTTTCGCTCAAAAAAGGGAGGCTTTAATAAACGTATTCTTAAGCATATACCGCTCTTATTTTACCATAATTTAAATAGCTATAAAGGATCGCATAATATAATCGCTACTACGTCTTTCGCGGAACACACTCTTTAAATTTGTTCAATAACTTGCAACCAGCTTCTAGTTTCCATTCCTCCACAAATATTCTCTATGTATCAGATATAATATATCCTCTCTGTCTTATCGCAGTAATCTTTTACAACCTCTGCCACCTTTCGGTGCACCTTCTCTAATTCTTGAATGCAACTTTTATTCACTGAATTGGAGGTTCTTCGCAACCTAATGAAAACAAGCCATTTCGAATGAGCTCCAAGGAATAGACCGAGGTGAGACGATAAACCAACTTAAGCAAATATGGTATATAATACATTTACAGGTTTAACTTTTAGTTTTTTAATGTTGTATGTTTTTCAAAGAGTATTACATTATATTTGTCAGTAATTAACCAATATATGTTACGTAACTCCAATTCATCCCACACTACCTTAATTCTTAACTTAAGTAACCAATATGACTTTCGTAATTGCTTAAGAAACGTATTAGAGGTTTAAAAACACTCCGTAAACCGAAATTTAGGGAAATGAAATGGGCCTTTGGAGAAAAACAGAAGTTACGGATCACCAATTTATAGGAATTACCTAATGTGCATTTCGAAAACGATGTCTCCATCTTCAAGGGTGTCAACAAAGGGAAATAGAACGGAGGGATGAATTGGGGGAATGAATGAGGGAGGGTCGAGTTTTTATCCGTAGTGAAAGTGTGAGGAGGATAAGTGGGTGGGGTTTTTCTGTTGTGACGTGGACTTTCTTAGGTGTTCTCAGGACTGAAGAGTTTCATTCTATATCCAACTTATTTTGATTGAAAGGAGTATTCAATAGATTTCTGCACGAATAATACATAATTCAGAATACGAAAAATTGTAATCTGTTGAACTATGAAGTTTTATTACGCAATGAAACGTGATATCGTTCATAATTATGCCCTCAGCATTCTTATTTGATTGATGACTGTAGATAAATACATGGTGAACATGATGGGGCTATTTACTAGTATCAGTACTTTAAGACATTAAATTTCTTAAAGTATTGACACTCGTTAATATATATGCTGATGCTTATAATTCAACATAACAAATTATATATTAAAAATCACCAAATCAAATAGTGGCACAGTCAATACATTCATACATGAATAGTGTCTAAAAAATTCCTTCACCGAAGAATAATTCTGAAAAATATTCAGCACATTCCCACTCAAAAATGCCGCGTCGAAACGTATCAAATCGTCCGCTATTTTAAATGTGTACCATTTCTGGATAAGAATGTAGCTCACTGACACTTTTCCTATTTTCCTGTTACATATTCACTGGCGATGTCAGGATAACATAAGTCAGCCATCGCTCAGTTCGGTTCTATATTTCCTTCGGGAATCGGATGCAAAATTCAGAATGCAAAACGATTCACTGGAGTGCTCGGAAACTACACGTACATGCGTTCACAGATAAAGGGACAGCGTCAGCCTCCATTGACGTTTGTGGATTTCTAAAAGTGTCACAGGCATCAAAATCCGATGTCTCTATTTCCACTGTTTTGTTTCTACCGAACACATTTTCCGTCGTTAAAACTATCCGAAATTTTTAGACGGGTTACCTTAGCAACAAGGCGTTTATTTCAAGAAATATATGTATTTATAATAGACGAGATCGAATCCCTCATGCTTTGTGTTTGCTCTGTATCCTTGTTAAGTCGTCAGGTTTTCTGAAAATCCGGAGAACCAAAATGTAAGGGATTATTGCATTTCTGTTTGGTCCATACGATTCTGTTGTTTTTAAAAGAGGTATTTTAAAACGAATCTTTAGAGTTTAAAATACAAAATTCAGTCATATCGTTATCGTTAAAGAGTTTAGCTGAGGCATATCTCATAATCCGTTATTTTATATAGTTTAATGATTCAAAAAAGGATGTATTTTAAAAACTTCTGGAGTATCGAATATAACATTTTCTGTGATTTATAACTCTTTAAAATCACGCAAAACCTGCTAGTCTTCTATAAATGATAAAATTATTTGAACATTGAATGCAATTCACGCACATTTTTTCTTTGCTCGTATTTAAACTCAGAGCTCCGAGAATTGCCTTTTAATGCCCCTCATAATCCGTAATTTTCTTTCCGATAGAACTAACAGTAAAATCTTTCGAGTCTGATAGGTAAATACTCCAATTTATAACAGTTAAGAAAACTACCTTCAGTCGAGGTTTACTTCACTCTGAAATCTAAAGACGACAAATAAAAAAAATGTATTCAGCCTTAATGTAAAAACACCATGAGGAATTGCTGTTCAAAATCCTGTTTTATTGCACAACTGCCTCATCCGTGGATTTAATTTTTTAATGTAAAAATGGTCAAAAACTATTGGGCACAATTTATTACTCATTATTTTTCAATAATTAAGAATTTTAGTGGAAGATACTGTTATCCAGTCATAAATAATAATTTTGAATAATTTTAGAATTCCAAAATTAAGTTTTTTGACCTCTCATGGCAGCTCTTGGAATTGGAGCAAATAAATTAATATTATTGTGAACTAATGGTGTAATTGTTTAGAATCTCCTTTTTAATAATTCCCTTCAGAAAATGTTATAATAACAATTGACAATCAACAATATATCGAATGAAAACGAAGTCTTAATTAGGCTATTTTTATTTAATTATTAATGTAATTCTTCCCAGACAGGAACGGCTATGGGAGTTACAGAAATTTATCGTTCAATATTTGTCACATTACCGTGTCATCGTGGTCAGAGATAGAACAAAGTGTTTCATTTTCACAGAAATGATTTTCAATTTTTTCTCACGAAAAAACGGTAAAATCTGCTGCTTCTCATCCTCGACTCTGGGGCACGTAGAGATTTACGTATTTCATCCAAAAGGGATAACACTCGGAGCACGAAAGATCCTTTGTTCCTCGATTTGCAGGCGGACATGCAAACATACGAACGCTCCAAATTGTATAATAGATAGGATAAATCGAAGGAGGGAAGAGAGAGAGAGAATTCACTGCATCGCACAGCGCCAAATAAACGAATAAAAGTGTTTGCAACGGAGGGATTCCTGTCCGTGACACGTAAAAGCAGCCGCAATCGCCTGAATCGATTATGTTTTCCATTCCCCCAATTCCCCTTCTCTGTCTCTGGAGGCGGCCTGTTGGATTCCGAGAGCAGAGGAAACGTGTCGGTTGACATTTTCACCGCCTCGATGCTTACCAACCCGTGTTCCCCTTTCGACGTCCCATGCACACGCGTTTTACGACGGGAGCGCCACCTCGGAAGTAGGCTTGCCAACTCTTAAATCTCAAGAGTTAAACCGGAGGTGAAAAATTCTGACGCAACCGGAGGTCGAACTCGGATCTTTCATCACCCCCGTGGTGAATTAGCGTTGATTACCTTGCTAGAACGGTTTATTCCCTACCTCTTAACACTGCCTACAGAGACTACCCAAAAATCCAAGTGAGACTTCTTCGTTATTTGTCAACTAGGTAGAGCGTCCGCCAGGAAGCGGGACATCGAACTGTAATATTTTTCTTTCCCGTTGTCGCTCCGGTACGAAAATAATAAATTTCGGTTCAGTTCCGGTTCCGTTCCTTCTGCAAATGTCTACCGGTTTTTTGACTTCGATCATTGGAACCTTCTTTCGTGATCTTCTGAAAGTTTAATTATTTATACCTTTTTCATATAATATATAATAATAATGCGACTTCATTCGGGCGAGATTGATACTATCAAACCTCTTCTTACGTCTGCCCTTCGTCATATGAACTTTAAAACAGATAGCTCGAGAAAAGTGCTCAGAAGAAAATTAAAAAGAAAAACACAAAAAAGAAAGGGGGGGGTGAAAAACTTGCGAAACGTATAGATAGTTAACCAAGTTTTAAGGATAAGGTAGTATTAATCAGATCGGAAAGGAAAGCAAATGGATCAGGCACATTATAGCATAGATAAAAAAAATAGGAATAGCTTTCCATAAAAGTTACACAGAAAAGTAGCACTATGAAATACAAATATTATATAGCTATATAATATACTGCATTACTCGGAATTTTCAATTAATAGAACAATAGAACTATATTTGAATTAAAGTAAAATCAATAGAACAGTAGAATAGAGGAATAAAACTTGGCTAGTTACAAGTAGTAGTTACTGTTGTTTAGTTAACATTCCTCCAACTACAATTAACTAAAATGCGCCTTGTGGGAAGCAAAAATCGCTACGAAACAAATAATGGTCTACGGTTTCGGTTCAGGTTAAAGAATTTCAATTTTTATCGGTTCGGGTTCGGTTTACGCTCCAGAAAAATAGCTGCATTTTTCTGTTTCGGATTTCGGTTCTTGTTCGATGCACTGCTAGCAAGGTCTGGGTTCGACCAACACTCTCATCTTTCGCTTCCGTTTATCCTTCACGTTTCTGCTCCGTTTCCGGCAAGATTCATTGGTTGGATTTCTACCAGTCTAGATATAAGTATATAGACAAACCAGAAGTTTGAAGTACGATTGCCTTCATCATCCTTATTAAATACTAAAGGCAAGGTTGCTTGCCATCACCATCATTATCATATACTAAAGGCAATGCCCTACCGCAGTAGGCACGTCTCCCTTTCCATTTTTGCTTCCTTCAGGTTAGCATATGATGTCAAGTCAATCTCATTCTCATTCTTCGAGTCCCAGTCGTGTCGCTATTTTTCACACTTGTTATTCCTCATTCTCCATATTCTTGAAGAAAGCAAGTCTTGAACGTCCTCTTGGTCTCTGTCCTTAAACTTTTCCTTCAAATATGTTTGTTAGGTATTTATTATGCCTCAGTACACGTCCAATAAGTTTAGACTTTCTTTTACCTGCTGTGTTTAACATCGATTCACTTACTCTAAAACTTTTTCATTACTTTTCCTTTCTTCCCAGCTTGTATTCGTCTGTTTCCTCCGGTTGCCTACGGTAAACTTTATTTTCTACAAGTTAGAAAGAAAGGCTAACATTTTCATACAAATATTTGGTAACCTTTACTTTCTTCCTTCATTTGTTTACAAAGCATCCTTCTATCAGAGTGGATTTGACGCGGTATGGTTTGAGTGCTTAGAATACCTTTCCGGTAGAGCAGGGTTTGAGTCCGTCATATTTCAATTTGTCCATTCTTGGGTTATTCATTATCTAGAGCGTAGAAAAAAATAGTTTAGGCGTATTGACATAAGTAATTACCCTAGCAATATATGGGTGGGGAAAAAAGAATACGAAAATATCTTTGCAAATAATTTGATTCAAAATAACGTCATAATACGTCACTGATTACGTGGATAGTATAAATAAAATAATGAATACTTATCTGGAGTTGATAAATTTATGATGCATTGTTCAGTTTTACGCGAAAGTATAACTTGATGTAGAAATGCTGTAGAATCTCAAAATAATTGTCAAAATTTGGTAATATCCTAAACTATGCGGAAAGTTGGCAATCCTACACGGAGTGCCGCCTTCCAGCCACCCTCACGTCTCCCACTCGCCAAGATTTCGGGAAATCAAAGCATCGGACGTTGTTTTTTCAACGTTCCCTCCCCACATTTCTCAAGGGACTTTTTTTTAATAAGTGAGCGGGCGTATCTGAATAAACAGGACTCAAACTGTTGCATTCCTCCCGGAGGCATCAGCGATGGTTTTAATATGGACGAGGTGTAGATTCGGGCTTAGGTTCCCCGGTTCTGCGGGCTTTTATTTTGTGTATTTCTGTGCTGCGATATCGGAAGGAAGACGAAAAAACAACGAGTTTTTCGCTTTAAGGTCGATTCTGCCACATGCAGGGATTGCTGCGATCTCTGACATGTCCGTTTAAAAAAAAACTGTGTCCCGTAAATGTTCTGTACAGCGGTTTAAGTTACATCTGTTTCCCGTATTGAGAAAAATTATGAGCTTGAAGATGCAGATAAAACTATGAACCAACGGTCGCACTACAGCGTATGCTCGATGAAGCTTGCTTCGCTATTTTTAAACGCTTTTAAGGTGGCTTACTTTATTGATAAGCTTCATTTTTTGTAGGAAGGGCAAAAATAAGGATTCACCCAAGGCCTCGAAACTGTTTCGACTATGAATCATCCTTTTTCAAGTGATACTTTTTCCAAATATAATTTCAGATTCAGGCTCACTCGTATATTTCCTATCGGAGTTTTACTTACTTCTTTATTAAGATATCAGTAGTATTTCATGAACAGAGACTTCTCTCTTCTATTTTTTTTCTAGTTCTCGGTCGAATTGAATTGAGATCTTCTTGTATGTACATGAGGGGAAATTGAACAAGCTTTTTAATTAGTATTGTATCAGTGCTTCGTGTTGAGACGAAATATGTAGTTCCCGATATTTGAAAAAGTTAAACTAAGTTTAAATTAGCTAAATAAATTGAAAAAAATTTTGCTGTCAAAACGAAGCACTGATGGAGCCTCCTTAATCAATATTTCATAAGGCGAAAAAATTACAAAGGTATGTACATACTAATCCTCTTAATAATGCTCATTCTTGCCCCGGAACATACGCGATAGTAACAGGCAAGGACGGTTGGTAAAAAGGTGCATTTATTCACTTCAACACGCTAAATAGGTAGCAGGATGATCATATGTATAGGTTAAGATTAGCTCGTTCGAATATCGTAACTTTTCGTGGAAACCAAATATGTTCCGCTCAGTTTCTTGTAACTATTACTAACTCTGCTCTTACAGCTTTGATTTAGTTGTAAAGAGGCTACTATATATTAATAGGCGTTTTTTTAAGGCGCCTATCTGATGCTAGCTTCAAACGTTCTATACTTTCTGCTTCGAGTACTTGAACTATGAATACTTTCGCAATATAGTGGTGCAAAGGAGGAAAATATCGGTAATTATTATATCTCTAAACCAAAATCCGGAAAAGGTAGAGAATGAGCCACTGTTTGATCTAATCTTTTTTGGAATTAGTTAATTTCACACCATCTTTTTTGGTTAAATGTTTACATTTCTTTTGTCCTTTCTGGACAGACTGGAAAAGTCGTTAAGACGTCTTTCTAAGTTGCGATATCTCCCCGGCTTATCTTTCACTTAAAGCTTTAGATTTATCGGTATTAGTCCATAATATCAAATATTAATAAATACTGGTACATTATTAGAATTTATATCCAATACACGTTATGAAATATTTTAAAGGGCATAACTGATTAGTTCTGGCGATATCTGGTGGAGCTTGTTCATATTTGGTGCAAGAAAAACGAAAATTGATTACGTCCACGGAAATTATATTTTAAAACGTGACTTCCAGAAAAGTACGATCAGTCTCGAGGATTCTCGAAGTCTCAAAACTGGTCGTGATTTTCAAATATAATTTCTGCGGACGAAGTCAAATTTTGTTTTTAATGTACCAAATTTTAAAAGAAAGTTTGAAGGGGATAATATTTGGTCAATCTTTAGACAAAAAAATCTTCGTAAGGTTTTTAGGGAATTTTATCGAAAAAGAAACCAAGTTAGGCGTCTTGTTGAGATAACTCCGTTGAGATCAAGAGATCTTATCTGCTGATACTAATTAACATGCATGTCTAATTCATGATAAGCTTTACTTAGGTGACACTACAATTTGGTATTCACAGTTCCTATTCCCTCGACGGCTCAATTTTATAATTTAATGTGGTTTAGTGATATACGGTGTTTTAAGGTTTCGTTATATCAACTTCCGGTCTGTGTAAGGTATTCTGTATTCTAAAACGTGCAAGACATTATGTGAATCATCTGCACCCCTCAGGAGAATCCAAAATAAAGTCCCCTACTCTAGGGGAAAGGATATCTTCTTGCGGTAGCTTCAAGTTTTGATATTGTAGTATTCGTCGTCTCTTGTTTTCAGAAAGAGCTATAAAATACAGTTTTTATCTGTAATAAGGAGTGAATTCTTTATCTTACATTTTTTAGTAAATCCTCAAATTATTTACATGAAGAAGGACACTTTTTTCATACTATTCAATACACAGTTTTTAAATATGTCGGAGGAGGGATTAAGGCTATCACTGATATAATATCGCTGATTTGAATAACATTCAACTCGAGAAAGCATTATTGGAAAACACTAGCAAACTCTATTCATGTAAGTGATCAATTATTCAGCAGAATATCGTATTCAAGATGTGCACAACAGAATACATACGTCAGTAATCATATAATAGTATGATATTGGAGCTCTCTGATAGCCAAGTTGGTAGCGCATTCGCCTACGATGAAAACGGTCTCCGTTTCGATTCCCATTTGGGGCCCATATGTGCGAAATGAACACAGCTATCGCAGCATTTTAAATATAATACTTCTACTTTGATATATTAAGCAGTTTAATGAAACGAAAGCAAAAGATCACGATTAGAAGAAATGAGGCTGAAATACGAGTAACACTTACCACAACTTTTCCTTAGTATTTAATATATCAGTAGCAAAGAGAGTGGGATGCAGATATTGAAGAGTAATCCGTTGTAACTGATTAAATATAAAGGAATAAACAAAAAAGATAGTTTCATACTCATTGGACTAAAACTAGATGTATTCCGCATTGCTCAAACTTTTTACGCAAAATACCTATTTACAAATTTATAATGTTTAAGTGGAATTCATACTCACGATTTCAATTGTTAATTCCAAATATCTCCATTTGATGCAAATTTGTATCTTTTATTGGTTTGATTAGTAACTGATTTCGTTGACATCTGTAAAATTTTCAATATCTCTAAGAAGGGATTTCTGTTTTTCGATTTATTGAACAAAATGAAGGAAACACTAACGATGCTTCATTTCTGCTCTTATCGCTCAGTAAAATTCCATAATCCACTCTTATGTTTCGATAACTTAACTACAGCTGGAACAGATGATTAATATTGCCATCTTAAATATCACAGTGGAAGAATCCAGATTCGGATATTTTCCTGATATAGAAATCGATTCTGACACCAAAACCTCTCAGCAGACGATATATAAATTCTGCTCCCGGATACAAGCTCGTTTTCGTGTCGGCTTTGCGAAGTTTCATCCTCTAATATCGGACATCTTTATGCATTTTATGAAATAAGTAATAATGCCTCATAAAGGAGCTCGTCTGCCGTATCTCTACCTCGGATACTTCATCGCTTGTTAAACCTTAAACGTGCTCGAAACTTCCATCAAAGGCACTTAATTCACTCCGCTTTGCAAGTTTCTCCGCCGTCGCGTGCTTTCCAAGGGCAACGTCGTCTTTCGATACGAAAATATAAGCGCACTTCTGAGGACTCCATATCATCTCCATTTCGCCATATATATAACCCCTTCGGATTTTTATTGCTCCCATTTCTGCTCATGCTCGTAATTTTCCCCGCTTTTTTTCAATTTCATCTTCGTACGAATTAGGTCACTCGGCACTCAAAAAAATCTTGCTTCCCCACTCGCGTCACGCAATGCATAAACATTTTTCTCGAACTCTCTCACAGGCTTTCTCTTTCCGTGATCCCTTTTTTATATATTCAACAATCACTTTACGGTTATTTATTGACTCCATCTCCCATTTGCATATCCATTCGTAGCGCGGCACAAAAATTTTCCTATCTTTCAAAGGAGCTTTTTAAGCTTCCGAAGGGAACGAGAGGGCTGGAGAAAATAGAACTTTTTTCCTCTTTCCCTACATCGTGTTCCCTCCCCCGCCTTCGGAGTTAAACCACGTAAATTAAAAGTGTCGTTCTTATTTGAATTTCAGATTAATCTTGCGTAGCTGGCGCATACTTAAAGGCGGAGCTATTCTTACGGGTTGACATTTTTCAGAATTAAAGCCGATGTTCCCCCGCTTTTTCTAATTAATCGTCCTAAAACGAAACGACGCCGAGATTAAACCTTATAATTTGCGCGCGGGAGGATCTACTAATTACGGGACACTGAAGAAATTCCGAAGATATTCTCCTCGAGAGGGCCATTCTGATAATTTTCAATGGCTCCCCGTTTCTCTCCGCGTTTATGGAAACGGCCATTTTACTTCTCATCCTATAATAAGAGGTAAGAGAACGATTTTTTCGCGATAGAGCCCAATCTCGTGGCATCAAAGCTAATCCTTGTTCCATCAATGCGAGTGATACTTATAAAATGCAATCTAGCCTTTGATAGGATTTTGGGCAGAATTCGTAATCAGTTCAAGGCTCCGAACGAAAAGCACGTAAGCACCACGTACAGCTCACTTTATTTCAGACAAAAAAATGTTCCTATATTTTTTAGCTGGATGGCTTACTTTTGACGAAAAGGTTGGTTTTTCTTCCATCCAGAACAAAAATTTAAAAAAAACGGCTAAGCTTGTGGGATGCTTCTGCGTCGGTTGAATGAAAAGTCGATCACGATCGATTTATTCGTACCTGCGTATGTTCGGTTGATCGCGGATCGCCTATGAGACGCGTCATAAAACTAACGAGCTAGGGGCTCCCAGATAACCAAGTGGGCTTCGTGTTCATCTCTGGTAAAAGCGGTCCTGGGTTCGATTCCGGGTGTGCAAAACGACCTCAGCTGTACTTTTAACGACACTACTAGAAATGTAATACTTTGATCTCTTCACAAAAATGGCTTTACAGTAGTGAATTCAAATGGTCAGAGGCTATGAAAACTTTTTTAAATGCGAAATAGGAATTAATCTACTTCAACCATCTCGGTCATGATATTTCCCAGGTCGAAGTCAAAACCAAACAAAATATTAGTTTTGAAAAAATCGTCTTTGCCACATGAAATTATTCGTTACACTACTGCTCATTGCAGTGAAAGCATGTATAAGAGCATGTGAAAATTAAACTTATAGAAGTGAGGTCAGTTTATTCAAATTATCTTCGCCTCATGAATTGATGTTTTCTAGAAAATCCCTCAGATTATTCTTATAGATTTAAATTTCCTTCCAACATTTTCAATTGCTTTGAATTTAATTTCTAATATGCATCTTATCTTATGCAATATGCATCTTATTCGAACATCGTTATGTTAAACTTACCTTTCCCTTTATCAACTACCTGTAAAAATTGCAATTGAAATAATTTTATTTGTTTCACTTCTTATGCCTACTTATCTACCGATGAGTAATCTATCAAGAGAATATTAATGGTAAGGTTTGCGAATTTGATGCTAAGCACTCATTTAGCAAACCAGTAAACCTCAAAGTTAGAATACATTACTGGAACAACACCTGCGGGATGGAGCATATTTCAGTACGTCCTCAGGTTAGAATGTTTAGCAGTAAAGTACAAATCCGCTTTTCAACCAATACTCAAGTGTATGTACGTTTCATCAGCAATTTCAACCTCTCGGCGATGTCCGAGTCTTTTGTTTGTATCCGAATTCACAGTACGTGATTCATGTACGATTCCGTGACCGTGAATTAGGATTGTTAATGCACTGCCGTGGTTTAGTTCTGCCCTCAGCCTCAGAATTACTCGCAACATCATCTCACTCAGAAAAAACGGTGTTTGACGCGTGTTTAGTCAAACGGGGACGCATCCCTGTGGGAAATGAACGCACATTTATTACACAGCGTTGGTTTCAAAAGGAGTCGACGGGGGCACCCTAGCTTCCCTCCCAAACCATTGTAACCACAACTGTCAGTTCTACGCACGTCGTTTATAGTGTAGAGGATGAAATACATCTGAGAACTTCGTTTGCCATTAAATCTCAAAGTGATCACGTACCCTTTTCACAATATGTTTGTCAGATGCGAATTTGTTTGCTCGCATTACTCCCGTGAGCTTAATTTATGGCCTCTCTAGCTCATGAAGCGCGAGCACTAAAAGATTTTCAAATATCCATCACAGACAGGGAACACATATATTGGTTTACGGACCAACTGTATGAATAAGAAAAACACATCGTGTCAGTTGCCACAAAAAAAGAAAAGCACCCGTCATTTGAGAGTTATATTCCTTCATTAGCTCAACCAGCTTCAATTAATAAACCCAAGAATCCGACTTAGAAGTTCATTGATATCTGGAACAGCTCACGTTACGATTAAAAATTGTTGTTAATGTATCACTTTTGATTAAAAGAGTGTGACGAAGAACAATCCCTAGGTTTCAGATGTTTCGACAACATGAAGAGGCTCTGTCTTTATTATTATGTTACGTTTTGTTTTTCATCGGAAACATTGTATCTAAAAGTAATTTCTTAAATCCTGAATTAACTATTACTCATTTTCTCTGTCAAAATTTTCGTTTCAAACGAGTCAACTGTACGCTATGAAAAGCTTGCCAACAAATTGACCCAAAAAATGTGAAATGGAAAACATCAAAAAAAATGTTATAGGAAAATTTTATTAGCTCTCAAGTTCATTTGCCATTATTTTTCTGGTGCAAATACAATATTCAGAGTATTTGATTAGCGCGAAAACACATTTTTGACTAACTATTTATGACTATGTTTTAGCCATGAATTTAGAGAAACAATCTTGGCGCAAGTCGGGGAGATAAATTAAATATAGTCATTAATCCAAAATTTCTGAGTGTTATTCATCTCGCGTAATAAATAAATAACGAGATAAGCAGCTTTCTTGAGGCGTGAATGTTAACAAGAATATTCGGAAATTTTGTCCTTACTACTCTCCTATAGCATAGGGGAGAAGGACGTTAAATGATACGGAATATTATTCTCCCACTCTAATAAAAGATATATAAAATAGCGTCTTATAAGCCCCATAACAACAACCATAATTCACAATATATAAAGACAACAACCGTTAGTGATATTATAGGTAATTATTTGGAAATATTTCATGAATTTTTCATGCGTTTAATAGTCAAAACTTCTTTTATTTAGAACTCATTCTCATACTTTATATCTACATACTTCCTTGAATACGTTCAGTATTTTCTCTCGGCAACATTGCCTCCCTCTTGTTCTAGCACTTAAGATAAATTTCTTCCTACTAATCCACGAGCGATTTTACACTCGGATTCAAGTCGGAAACTTGTTACCACATAGTCACCGAGCATACAAAATCGATAAGGACGCAACACGCTTCCTGTCATTCTCAAAAGAACTCTCCCGACCATATTGCTTCCGAGTCCCTCATCTCTCTAACACTTCCGCCACACATTTCCGCACTCCTTCAAGCAGATTGGGCACACGAGAAGTCCGAAACACACCCAATTTCTAACGCCGCTCTCTCTATCACCCTTCATACATACATAGGGCCATACCCTTTTTTATTCCCTCACGGGCGAGGGTAACCCTATCACCCTCAATAATCCACCCAGGCGGTCCTCCAAGAGAGTAGAGCGAGAATTAAGTCCGTTTCACAGCAGACTGGACAGCAACAGAAACACCGGGGTACTCTCCCAGCAGCGAAATCTAAATCCCGGATGAACGGGTGTTAGAAGGCGGCTTTAGACGGACACAAATGCTTGATCGATCACGAACTAATACCCCTCTCCCCTATCATATTTTCCTCTCCACTCCAGATATATCCCAACCGCACCATTCCCACCAGTAATCCCTATTCGAATGGCTCCCCCTGACAGCCGTGCGAGTTCGACCAAGAGACGTGTCCCTGCCCGAAAACATCACCCACCCATAATGCTCCCAGACTGCTCCTCGCATTATATTAAAGGACTCTACCATTGTCATCGGACCAACCCACCCTTTCCCTCCAGCAACGCCCCCCTTTTCCAACCCATTTACAACCTCCCCACACCTCCTTTCGCAGCCTTCCTCACTTCCACAACTCTCCCCCTTTCTTCCCTCTCTAAGAGTCGCTCTACCCCCTTAAGAACCATTCAGACTGCCACTCAACCACCCGCACACAACTTCCGCCTTAACCTGTCACCTCCTGTCCGCACCTCTTCGTCATCGTATGGGAGAACGGTGCTGCTTCCAGCAGGGTTCTATATAAACATCCACCACTTATTTCATTTCGGCTCTTTTTTGCGAGCGTCGAGCATTTTTTATCCTTTTAATCCGGGAGCGTGCGGATTTTTCCTTGTCCCTTTCGGCGGCGGAGGGAAAACAAGAGATGGAATTTGAGGATTTTCCACTCCTCCACCGTGTGGTGCTTCGTGAGCTAACGTAGCAACGGTGTTTGAATGCTGATCGAGATACTGATGACGTTGTTTTACATTCAAGCTACATCTTCACATTCGTGCTATATCTGCAATCGCAGGAGTTTTCCAATTCTTCGTAGTTATCTCCTGCCTGGTTATTAGAAAAACTGTTCCTAAGATAGTTTACCCTTTAAAAATTTGATTCACCACTTTACAGAACCGAATCGCCGGACCGTAGGAATCAACTTCTCTTTTAAAGCACCGAATTCCAAATGGTTTCGAAAACTTACAGAATTTTATATCCAGATTACCTCGTGGTTTTATTTTATTCCTGGATTTCTCTAGATTTTCCATCAATTTCTACCAATAATATGACTTTGTTAGGGGAGAGCGTAATGCATCTCCTTACAAAGTTATCTTTCCTCGTAGTATTATTATTTATAATATCGAATCAAAGTCGAATTATTGCATCGTTAAATTCTATACCGTCATAATAATTTAATTCGGATTTCGAAAATGCAAGCATTGTCTTTAACCATATTTATTAGTGAGATGAAAGGAAATGACAAAGTTTTTATTCAATTTAATATATTTATTCCTTATCATAGAATATATCCTTCAAATAGCCGTAGCAATGTAAAAACCTTTTCCCAAAGAGTTGCCATTTTCTTCCAAATGACAAAGTTTTTATTCAATTTAATATATTTATTCCTTATCATAGAATATATCCTTCAAATAGCCGTAGCAATGTAAAAACCTTTTCCCAAAGAGTTGCCATTTTCTTCCAAACAGTTCGTTTCGATGTATACGCAATACGTACAGTTATGGTCCACATTTCATAAATGACTCGTTTTACCAGGAAAACCCCAATATTATTTGTCAGGCAAATAAGTTCTTTAGTTATGCAAAGATACCATAAATAAAACGACATTGAATTAAATTTCGGAACACTCCATTTGTAAATAGATACCCCGTGAGCATAAACACTCCAGGTGAAACGACGTTATTTTAATTAGTGTAATACTTTTTCATAGTATTAATATTCAAATTAAATTGACTCCTTAAGCCGTTAGATGTAATGATAATAAAAATAAAACTTATCTTTGGTGCGGTTCTCTGTTTCCTTTGGTATGGTCCAGTTGGTATAGTCCAGTAACGTTGCAGGGAAGCACACACGTATCAAGGTACTATATACGCATTTCGAGAACTATGTTGTCATCTTCAGTAGTTTGTCATGTGTTTGTCGCGGTATTTAAATCTGGATTTCAACAGAGAACCACACCAAAGATAAGTTTTATTTTTATTATCTTTACATCTAACGGCTTAAGGAGTCAATTTAATTAGAATATTATTCTAACAGCCGTGTCTCTTTTTTTCTTTCTTTCCACTTTTTCATAGTGCTAAACTTCTGTGCTGAATTTGCAACCAGAAATGTATAAGTTAACTTACTACTCAATACTACTCACTCTTTAAGCTGCTTACAATTACACTCCACCCACTATATATATCGGCGGGCAAAAAGGTGAGTTCACGGTTGAACTACCAAGTAGAGGTTTTCTAGAGGTTTATACATTTCGTGCTGTGAAATGGTATTTGAAGAGGCTTATTCTTAGACCAAACCCAAAAGCTTTCCACTCAAAAACAACCATATCCTCCAAGATAACGGTAAATTTCACTTACGCGCTCAGTCCCTAAAGTTTTTGTACAGACTGTGCATTTAACTCCGTGAGACTGATTTTTTATTGCGAGGGGGACTACCCAAGGCGTCCGTTAAGTATCAGGGTTTTTTAAAAGCGTGAATAACGGACTATTCCCCAAAGTCAGGACAGCTGCGGGGGTAATGAGTGGGATAATTGCGAGTTTCGCGAGGGTCTAGGATGCTTTTACCTCCGTCTGCTACCCTCAGACCTGGAGGGACAAGTTGGTTGAATTTATGCCCACCGTTAGGTCAGCCATAATATTAAAGGGAAGTGGGTAGATGTATATCAGGCTAGACGTGGACCGTGGAGAAAGCGACAAACGCACATGTGCCCTTTTGCAGGTGATAGATCAAGTCGTGTTATCGCATTAACGATTAAGGTTCCATTGCCAAGGCAATCCGTGGCAGCGCGTAACCTTTGATCGGAAAATATCATCACATCAGTCTGTGGATGATGATTTGTTTCCTTTCTATGTACATCATAAATCTGTAGGAGTATGTGAGTGTATATTATAATTTGAGTAATACTTCAGATCAGGGCGTCTTGTGATTATCGCACAAATTATAAGATCCTGTTTTCTGAAACGTAAGCTGGCTGACTTTGACGTCAGTGAATGAATACTCTTTAGGATATGAAGAAAAATCGGTATTTTCCTTCGACATTTTTATCCATGTTTGCGACCTCTCTATTGCTACTAGAAATTAGAACATTTGTTTTAATTGCGGAACTTGGAAATTTCATGAGCCCCTTGCAAAAATGTAATACGAATATGTTCAACGACGTGATTTACCTTTATTATATGGAGGATATTCTTGCGTTATACTCTACGAAGTACCCTCTTAAGGTATTTAGAGTTAAATATTCTCAGATAATGTTAATTATGCCTATGGTAGGCATTCTTCGAAGATGAGCACCTCGAAAAGGATCCAATATCTCCAAAGCGTCGTCAATACTATACTTATACCGCCAGGTATATATATTTTGAAATGAGTTTAATGTCTTATTACCTACGCTTTGTGAAATTTATTAGGAAACGAATTTACGGTAATTTCATGTTTCTTATTCTGCCGATCTACATTATGCTGTGAACTTTGCCAAAAAAATTTTATTATTGATAAACTTTTATTATATTATTCTAATTCAACTACATTTTAAGGAAATTGAGGAGACCTTTGATTTCCTAATGCATATTTAAAGTATATTTTTACTAAGAGAGTCGATTATTGGAGTGCGTAGTTTTGTTCTGTCATTATGTTTTCGTTGCACTTCCTAACGGCTCGGTGTACGAAGATTTCGGCTAATTGGAGACTATGCCGTTGAAAACTCTTTAAACCCGAAGATCTTAAATCGCATATGAATCTTCCGAGATAATGGCAAGGTGAGTCTATTTGCACTTGGATGACGATGGAGAATGATTTAACTCGATTAATATATACTATCGTGCCAACTTTCACCTAACCTACTCTAGGTACTTAATTAATTTTGAGTATTAATATCATGCAACATTTCTGTTTATTTGAACTGTATTATTAAAAACGTTTGGGGCTCAATGACAGCGCGTACTGTCGTGGGCGATCTTGAGCTTGTCAGTTCGAAAACCCTTTTTCCACGGTCATCTTCAAAGATGTCCTCCGGTTATTCGAGAGCTCAAAGCGAGTATAATCTACACGACTTGGGAGAATCCCCCCTTTTATAGCATAGATCCACGTCGCAATGGAAATAAACCGATGGAAATCTAAGTGGGGGGCCTGTGGGACCAGGAGAAAAGATTCTCAAGGACTCGAAACACGGTTTTTACCTGTTGGTATCCTTTTTTTTTTTAAACCGTCCCATCGCGAAGCAGTCGCTTTATTCAATCTCCGCGCTGCATATTCTCTCCCTTCGCTAACGTAATGGGAGCGACGCAAAAAAATGGTGCCATCAAAAGAGACGGAGACAGGCCTTCTCAGAGCGAAGCTACGCCATTTCCGCGGTCGGAGCTCTGCTCTGCAGACGGGCATCTGTCCCACCGTTGTCTTAACATCCGTTACCTTTATCTCCATCTCTCCTTTCTCCCGGGTTATTTGTCTCATCCACTCTGAGGGTTCGCACCTCGCTTCTCATAACACACTACCTACCTTCTTCCATTTTATTCTCTTTCCCGTTTTGCATATTCTCCCCCAGGGCCGGCTTTAGGCTACAAGTGAGAGAGGCACCCGACTCGATGCACAGCGAAGATATTTATCTTTCGCTTTTGATGGGGCGCGCATAAAATAAAGTTTGGGTTACACAAAAACATAACAAAAATATTCAGATTTTTATGGGACTGAAGTTGAATTCCACTGCGGCTTATGTCTCGAAAAGATACATCGTCAAGGTCTGTTTTACCTTAAACTAATCTTCAGAAATTTTATTATATGACTTTGAATCATTGTCTATGATAATCAAAGTCCACGCTATCCCTCTGGTATTTATGTAACTGCCAAAACGCTTTTTTTCTTAAATCCGTTTTACGTTTACTTTACTGATGAGGTGTAAGTCCCGAAAATCCCTGCATATGCTTCCATTTTGGAATATTTCGGCAAATTCCGACTCCCATTTGTCTGATTTGTCTAGCTAAGAAGAAAATTTTACGTAACGAACGGAACATTTATAGCGGAATTTCAGAGCACTGGCGAAGGTTGAACCCGCTTCTTACAGCCAAAACTGTGAACGTATACCTACTTTATGCAACCAAACTCTTACCAACCGCCGATCACGGATATATCGTAATGCGCTTACCAAATTACGTGTATTTTACTTGCTTTCTCACCCAGTTCTCATAAATAGCTATCATCAAAACACAGTTAGTCCAAGCATCTATGTATCTCTTTCTTTATTCGATTATGAAGAAAAGGATTTTATAATCTCACTTCGTTCACGAACATTCCTGATTTCAGTTTAATAACTCCAACCTTTCCTTGTGTCTCCTTCTCTCTTCGGATTGATTGAATTGTATTTAGGATGTATACTGAAAAACCTCAAGTAAATAGCACGTTCATTCATTATCGCGTTGTAAAACAGTAAAATGAATCAAAGTATGAACAAATAACATTCCCCTTATGTTTGCAAAATCGCTTAACGTTGTTCATAGTATTTACTTATTTAATCTCTAGAGTTTTAAAAATTTGAAAGGAGGTTGTTATCGAGGTATTATTTTGTAAACGTACCAAAGATTGTAGAATTTTTCAAAACAAGTTTCAATGCAGGAAAAGGAGCGAAAAAGGACAATATCCATCTGTTTAAGAAGGAAAGCTTTCATGTAAGCTCGAGGGTTGTTATCACATCCCCTCAGGGTGGTGACATAACTCCTACCCTCTTTTTTACTTGTTGGTTTTCTCTTTTATTTTACCCATCAGCCTTCAACCGCAAGGTTTCCTCCCTTCACGTGGGGGATATTCTTGTAATTTTGTTTCATTATGTTTCATTACAAGGCGCAAATTATGGCAACATGAAGGGCCATGTATGGGAGAAGTGCTCTTGAAAGCAACCTTCCCAATAAAGGGTCAAAATCAATCAATCACCCAACCCTCTCCCTATACATGTTCTTAGCATGCTTTCTTTCGAGATAAAAGCGCAGTTGTTTTTCCCTTTTTCCAGCTTCTTTTGGAAATTTTTTGTGTGATCTAAAAAACTTTTTTGGTGATGAATTGCGCAGAATTCACTCTAAAATTTTGTCTATGTCCTTAGAGGGTTTAAATTAAGAGGCACCGTGCCGAGGTATTGTGAAAACAAGATGCTACTCTTAAAGCGTAAGAGGAAACGTAGAAAATAAATCTTACATGTGGTGGTCTTAGGCGATTTGATTGCATTGTTTAAAGTAGTCTTGCACCACTCCAGCTAAACTCATGAGCAAAGACTAACTGGAGCCTGCAACTCCGGAACGTTGTTGCCCCTTTTTTAAGGATTAAAAATCCCAAAAGGCCTAATCAAAATGAAGCTGCATGTTTAGCTATATTAATTTATGCGTTGCAACTTAAATAGTGAATAGAATTAAGGGAATACACTCGCTTAATATATCTTAATACTAAAAGTTCAGTATAAACAGTCCTAGACCAGAACCCTGTAGCACTATTCCTCATATGTGTCCTTCTGTAGAGAAAAAAGAAGCTTCGACTACGAATAAGGAACGAAATGTAAAAGACATTATAATTCGGATTCGTAAAAACTGTACGAATAATAGTAGATTTTATCTCAACCGCTCGTCTTTAATTCTCTACATCATGAATTTTCTGCGAATTATCTGCAGGAAAGCACATTCAAACTCCATTAACAGTGCCAAACATCATCAGCAGGCTAGTCAAGCAATAAATTAAACGCAAAATATTTCCTTATTCTGTAATATAAGCGTATCATTTCCACCTTCATCTCCATAAATATTCCGCGAAGTATTGATTTTTGTGAACCTCATCTCCTTTAACAACAAAGAACGCCAACCTTTCCGGAATGTTTGCACGCATTTAGGAAAACCCCTTCTCGGAAAAATTAAAAAAGACATAAAGATGTTCCTGTCTTTGTTTCAAAATATAAATTTTAAAAAACTCTTTTTAAAACTTTGCTACATATGATCTTCAAATTTTCATGTACTTTAGGGTCATTAATTGATGTTTTTTTTACCTTGTATATTTTCATAGATTCTCTATGTTGCATTTGAAGAGAGCGATCTATCTTGAAATATAATTCAGCGACTGACTTAAACTATTAAAGAATTTCAGTCAAAGAAGAATTTAGGTATGCCAACGTTGGTATTAGACTACAATGGCCTCTTCGCTGCCATCTATTTAATCTGGCATTGTAAATTAAATAAATTTCCTCGGAGGTTCTGCATTCCATTAAATCCTACGCGAAAATCTTTTTTTTCTTAACTCTCCAGGCTTTTGTTCCATTAATACCTAGGGATGCTCTCGCTCAATTTAAAGTAATGAGTTACGTCCAAAAAGGAAGTGCCGGAAAAACAAACGTGAATGAGTTCCTGTTTTTGAAAAAGCTGCGTTTAAACATTAAGCAAGACTGTGAGTCATTCGCAAGCCAGTTTAATCCTGAGGAGGAAGGATTACACTTTTATCTATTCACTTAAGTATACTGCGGAGAACATTCGAGTCATAACTAAGGAACCTATTTTCCGAGGGAAGACGTAGCCCCGATGCTTTGGGGAATTGATTCGACTATTTATCTTTTTATACCTCGATACTCTTCGCTACTGTTTTTTGTTCTCTCCTCTCGTTCTTTCTACCTCAATGTTTCCGTTTTCCTCTTCATCCGGTGACTATCTAAATATTTTGACACCCCAAGGAATTTGGAAACATGTTATTTCGACGCCGCGAGTGATTAGACTTTCCATCAAAAACTACACATTGATATTTTTCTGGGCAAAGCGATGCTGGAAACGGAAATTATGGTCACAAAACTAAAGCCGAGTTGCTTTTTTGTCAATACAAACCTCACGGCGTTTTCGGGGCTTGCCCCAGGAATCAGCTTCCCCTTTTTTTATTCGTCGTCCAATTCTCTCCTAATTATTTGAAAAATTTCTCAGCAAACAAGAGGGTAAAACCTTTGTATGAGCACCTCTCTGGCTCTCTGATTATTTTTGTTCGTTTTATGGCAGTGTTTTCGTTACCGCGTAATTCCGGACCACAAAAGGTGTCAGTAAATGTTGATGGTGGTCTGTGTCCAGGTATTCTTCTGTATCAAGTACGTGTGAGAGAAACAGGCGAATCGCTTCCTCTCCGAGAACAATACGAGCTGACTAAAGAGGATGCAAGTAGGAAGGCACAACCTCAGTCACACATCGGTAGAGGATTAACGGCAGGGTAATTATGTAGATGTAATTATCTCTTGCCCTGCCTAGACTGTTATCGGCATAATAATTCATCTGCATCGGATACTATCTGCATTATGATCAGGCCCGTCTCATCCTGTTTCGTTTTCAGCCACCCTATCGGAGATAATTTCCTCAAGATGGAGTGGAATGGAGACTCGATTATCAGTTACATATTCTTATAAAAATGGTAAATGTTAAATTGGAAATGAAATTTGTCTTCCATTCGGAATTTTGCCTCGTCCGTATAGAAATCGCATACTTAAGCTTGTGCTTAAGGAATAAAAAGATGCTGCGTACGCGTGCTATGAAAGGAAACGACAGACATGAAGAAAATAACGCACAGAGATTTTACTCATATAATTGAACGAGTATTGAATATCTTCAATTCTACTCGTTTAAAGATTATTCAAATCATGCTTTAAAATAATTATTAACGGAAGAGACAAATTTTCTACGTAAAAGGGAGTCAAAATCAATGACAGAGCATCCGGCAGGCTATTGTGAAACCTGGGTTCTGTTTTCTATCACCTCAGACTTTCTTAATTCTAGAATCCACTGCTTTGGCCGCGACGTCTTGGTAGGAATCCATGAAGGAGCAAGAAAGAGCTTTTACCAAGCACAACAAATTTTTATTTAATCGACTATGGTTCCGACTCATAGAGTAATCATCAGGTGCCACATATATTACCAATGTTTTTCGAAACCCTTTACCTGGTGACGACTCTAAGGCCCGGTATTATAATGTATACTTAAAATTGACTTTAACCAAAGTTTACTTTACAGCCCAGTATTACATTGATTTTTAGAGTTAAAGTGAAGAATATTGTGCTTCTCCATGCTAATTTATCTTATATACAGAATATTCACTATAATCTTCACTTTAACACTATCAAAAGATTATAAAACCATGCCTTAAAGTGAACTTTAGTTAAAATCCATTTTAAGTATACATTATAATACCAGGCCTAAGTGTCGAAACCATGGTTGTTTAAATAAAATTTTATTGTGCTTGGTACAAGTTCGCCTTTCTCTTGTTCTTTCTTGATTCTCTTCATTGTTCGCATAAGAATTAAATCAGAGCCAGAAGAGTAGCCACGGGGGTGGTTTTGGGGACTCAAACCCCCGATGAGAACAGTGACAATAATAAACGAAAGCACGCAAGAGGATGACCTCTTACAATTATACCATACAAACACCGCTGAAAATGCTCAGGGTGTACATGTTATAATAGATCAGTTTACCTTTCCGTTAGATTTTGGGCGGAGGCATTCCTACCCTTGGATTGTAGGCAATGTAGTGTATACGTAATGTTTCTAAACCTCCTCATGGACAAATCCTGGCAACGTCCTTGATCAAAGCCTATATTATTTAGAGCGACCATATAAGTATTTTATAAATACTTTTTTTCTGTCCCTCTCTATCCCTCTGGGTTTGTCAGACAAAAGACTGTGGATGGTAATTATAGAGCTGATCATTATTTAATGCACGTCCTTGTTTGGTCAAAACATTTCATTTTAGAACGGAAAACTAGATTTTTGTGAAAATATGTGCTCTTTTATGCCAACATTTCATTTGATTACCTCTTTTTTATATAAGCTAGTAAGTCTTAACTCTTCGACATTATTGTCATCCACTCCAAATAAGACCCAGACTTAGAACTAGTAAACCTTTAATTCAATTAAGTCATTTTGCCGGGTAAGAGAAAAAGTCGAGCAGTTCCAGGGAATCTGTGCACGAGAACGAGTATCAATTACAAAAAATAGCAAAAAAATCTTTCGCGTGGGATTTTTCATTAAATGTTAAGTGGGCACTCCTTCTGATTAATTAGGACCCAAGTAGCACTATGCACTTCATTTAATTGATTCATCCTCAAAATGGATCGGCGACAGGAAGTTTGGGAGAATCGGCGTCAAATGCGGCATTTATATGCTATCTGGGCGGTGCATTCATTTCACCATCCGAAATTGGCGTTACATCTCGGAAGGATGACGACATGTTCTTATTTTTTGAGAGGAAATGAAAATTGACGCTAATATGACACTGTGGTGCCTCTTCTTCAAAATATTTGCGATCCTCCACCGTCCTCAGAAATGGAGCCCTCACCCCCCTTCCAGACGTCATACCAAAATATCCTACCCACTAATCCTGCCCACACCGTCAGAAAAGATGAAAGCCCGACCATCGACCCCTGCTATGCATTTCCTATTGTGGAGCCCTTGAGAATGGAGACATTGTTTTCGAAATGCTCACGGGGATTTTCCCAGAAATCGGTAATCTGGAGCTTCCCGTTTGTCTCCAAACGCGAGTTCCGCCTGCCGACATACTACTTAGAGAGTATTTTTTAAACCTCTGATTCATTAACAGTCTTCTTCCAACTTTCTTTTGTTTCATCCATATGGCTCACCGGCCAAAGGATCTCAATTTATTCCACAAGTTACACATTCACACAAAATAAACACAATCGGCACGGACCTAAAATTTCTCAAAGATTGTAATAAATGAAACACCTTTCCTAATTTCGCTAATAATTCCCCTAACGGAAAATCCATCAGCCAATAAGGCTGAGGAGCTGCCATTCGCCGACATTTTTTGAAAATATTTTGTAGTAGAGCGAAGATTTTTTTATTTCTACTACAGTTTCGGACTTTCGCAGGATCTCGGCCGCTTCTGAGGGCTCAATTTTCAAAAGTTTCATAGTAACTGCTTTCAAATGCGGGATTTGAATGTGATCCAGGAAATGCATCCATTTAACCATCCGAAATCCGCATCACAATCCTTTAAAAGGACGACATCATCCTAGGATTACATGCCCGTGCCTTCTTTCCATCTCCTGTCTTTGCAATCATTTCAAATTCTCTCACACCTCTGTCAGCCCTTTTGTTCCAGCTCTCAAAATCGCAATTGTCTCCCAAAACCACTCCCGTAGTCAACTGTGAGGTTTTCAGTGCGAGCTGGTCGTTGGCCTCTCTTACGTTTCGTTTTTCGAAAGAGTCTTTTACCTCTCTCATTATGGAACTATCTTGTCCAGGAGGTGAAGCACTTAACGGCACGAGCGTGTGCGTGTTCCGGGCAAAACATCAGGAGCTGGAGAGCTTTAAGTCCTGCCTTCGCTTAACACGGTCTGCCCCCGCTGTAATTCATGCATTCTTGGTGATCGTTTCTTCCGCAGGGGGATCTTGCGAACTCCTAAGTCGCCGTAATGCGTGCAGGAGTCCTAACCCTTTTATATGTGTATCATTTTATCGCACCTACCCCTCTAGTGGTGCTCACTGTAGCCACTCACGTTAATCCCTCCGATGGCTTCTTATCGTGTTCGAACATGCCCACGCCGGCACGTGTTTGAGGGTGATAATCGCTGTGCCTCATGAAGAAGCATCTCTCATGGTTTGATCACGCTTCAGTTGATTCGGTCTCCAAACAATTTGTCGTGCCTAGTCATTGAAGTCCGAATCTTTCGGCTTTAGAGGATGATTTCAATATTCCCGTGTCAGATCTCTTTGTTTCGGTGATTTGCAGGAAATTGTTGCAATGCAACTATCTGCTTTTAGCCTCATATATTGTATGATAGGAATTCCAGCTCGCGTTGTCCACGGAGTAAAGAATTTCTCTATGTTTATGTACTTTTTTAAATCCCAATAAAATGAGAAAGTATAATATATTTAGAAATATATAGAAATTTATGTATGTGTATGAACATTGTTCGTATTTGTTTTGAAGAAAAGAGCTTGATATTTGCATAATAATATGGCGTTACTGTTGCGACTGTGTGTTTTTGAACCGATTTATCGAAATTAAATATGTACATACTATGAATTTATCAACAGATAAAAACGTAAGTTAATGAGCGCTATATGCCAAAATGGAATTAAGAAAATTGTTTAGTAAATTTAAATTCCATTGAATCACTGCGTTAGCTATTGCAAAGTTATCCCTTTATTTCAATTTTAAATTCTGTGGTCTGCAGAAGGGAATTTTCGAATTTCTTACTCTTCGTTGTTGATAAATTATAAAAATCAATACCTCTGCTAACTGAATGAGTCTTTAAATTTCATGAAAAATATTGCATATTCTAATTTTTATTATTAACGTACATTACAGATAGGCTAATAGACCGATGGTAACTTATTATTTTCTGCAAATATTCCTATACTACACTATACAATTATACAGTGAAATATACTATGTTAATTACAATAATACTTCTGGACATCTATCATATAGATACACAACACACTATTACATCGCATACATTTTCAAATAACAAAAATACGTTATTGCTGTAAAACTATCTCCCAATACTCACGTCCAATCATTCCTATCAGAATATTCTGATTGTACAGCAAAGGCATTCATTACTGTGACGAGAATATAATAACTATCCCAGAATAACCAATCCGTTACACAACTTTAGTCTGTTCCGTTCATTCCATCGGAAAACATATAAATCTCGAGCCCTTTCTGTTAAGTTACCTATATTTAACAGCGTGTGTCACTCATTAAATCTTTAAATCAAAGTTATCTTTAGATTTATCCGACAAAACCAGGTAATGTTCGTTCACTCGCGTGAAGAAATAACTCCGCGCATTCCACATGACAGCCAGTAAGAGAAACTTAAACAGCCGCGCTTAATCTATGCATTTCTCATCCATTGATCCGAGTTATAACAAATTATCTTTTGGCTGTTCCCTGTCTACTCTATAATTTACCGACTCCCGTAAAATGAATCTTCCGTCCCCTTTCCCCAATCGATAAAAATCTCTCCTACCTTTTTCCCGCCTCTCGCTTCCAAGTTTTTACCGAAACACGCATAAATTCAGCACCGCGTTTCAAGCGGCCGTAAATTATAAATGCGCAGTCGCGGGCAGATTAATTGACAAATCTAATGAAGGCCAAATACCGTACGTCAATCTTGAAGTCATTTTCTTTCCATTTCCAACGTCACTTTCATACGTTTCGGCGACGAACTTTGAATGGCGTACGCAACCGGAGATAACTCCTGCACCAATTATAATCTCCGCTCGCTAATTCGAAAAGTTAGATTTGTCTCGGGTTCACGGGCCTTCACCATCTTGTTTGCTCGGTTGACACGCGAAATAGTGGGCAATTTCGTATTCGACGCACCTGGGGCAAATCAATGGTCATGGTTTGCTCTGAATTGTGTTGCCTATTTTTAAGCCGAAGGCTCGTCATTCAATCTATAGGGAATTTAGATAAGTACGGTTTTTGTTTTTAGAATTATCCACGGTTTTCTTTAAGTGGCAAAATTTAGTGATCGTATCGCATCCTCTCGAGGAGACACGTGTTACAATTGTTTCATTTTGTAGCCCTCATGCGTCGAATTGGACTAAATTGTTTAAGAACTTTGGATTGTGTTTTAAAACGTTCTAAATTCTCTAGATGAATATTCATGTATATTCTATAAACTTAAACCCTTCAGAAAGGAAAAAATATCACTTACGAAATATGCCTAATTTTCATCGTTTACCAGTCATTACATAACTAGAAAAAATGTGTAATAGCCCATCAGGTACACATACACCATTACTGAATACGTTATTTAACAAATCATTTTTGTAACATTAGCACTTCTCAATAAATTGTGCAGTATCATATTTTTAGCTTGGTCCTTGACATTTGGTATTACGTTTCCCACGGATTATTACAAAAACATTATCGATCATAATTGTTCCTAATAATTATGGAATTTTCCCAAGAAGTTATCAATACGGTTTCCGAATACAGGGAGGAAGAGTAATTATCAATTACTGTTTGAGTTAGGAACAATTTGATTATGGTTGTCAAACAGTTTATCTAAGGGAATAAAAAGTGTGAATAATAGCAACTGGGACTCGAACCCAGGTATTTACTTACCACTTACCGGGCAGATATTCTTATCTATTTTTATTATTCACTGCTGTTATTCCTTGGGATTCAGCCGCACGGCTCTTCCGTGCTTAATAATCTACCTTTCCTTATTCCTTGTAATTTATCTGAGATTAGAGTTTCATCAGTTACGATTTAAGTTGGAAATAAAGTTTCTGATCTCCGATAAGTCGTTTAATTTCCATAATTCTAAGGAATATTCTGCCAAATTCTAAATGATATAAAGTAGCATCTTCGTCTTTTATGTTAAATATTCTTCTTCTTTAAGAGGCTTATCTTTTGTCTAAAAAATTTCCTTTCCAAAAAAGGTTTAATTCAGCTTATTTTGCAATAACCTTATAGAAAACAACGAATATAATAAATGTATGAAAATGAACATAACAATTATGTGCATGAAATGAACATAACTGTCTTCGCCTTATCTGCTGATGGAAATTCGGAACATAAGAATAATAACGTCTTTGTAAAATATGAATCCCAAAGTGATAGACAACATTTACGATTGCTGTTATTCCCCTCACACTACAAAATGTTTCTCTCGTGAAATTCTCGTAAACTTCCTACTTCAGATTTCAGCAGACGCCTCAAAGCCGAATCTTTAGCATATAATACGCGCAGCTCATTAAGTTAAACCAAAATCACGGATTGGAGTAGCATCGCAGCTCATGCGAGTAGCAGAAGAGTAGAAGGGTTGATCGATACGTAATTATAACCCCGTTTTCCGGTACATGGAGAAGGGAATCCTGGAATGAAAAGCTCATAAGGGAATTGTAGAGTTCATCTCATAGATTGAAACGAGTGATTGATCACCTCGTCCCCGACTTTCCCTCTGGTGTGTGTGTGAATCACCGCCGAGGACGGCTGGCTCTTTGGGTTCGTCATGCGACTAAACGAAATACTTTGATCGATCGTACCTACATTCCGTCTCAAAAACATGATGAAAGGGATCATTCGTTCTTCCGTCGCCGGCATTAATGAGAAATGGGTGCATGCCGCCCCGTTCGCTCCTCTCTGGAGACGAGGAATCCGGACAAATTTCCCGACGTCACTCGATACGCGAAATTATTCACATATTTCCGAATGAATGGGGGATGCGCGAGCGAATCCCAGCAGTTTTGCCTCGTTTCTCCCTTTAATTACGAGTTACTCGGGAGAAAAGTTCACCGATGCACTCCGCAACACCGTAGACTCTGCTCAGGCGTTACTGTTACAAAAGGAAGCCCCGCCGAAACCCGTGGTTAACGCAGGTAGGCTACAGTTACCCAACTTCGCGCGAAGAATACCCGGAAAAATCCAGCGATGGCTCGAGCTCACGCGTCAAATTTGACGAAAGCGTAGTTTTTATCAACCTTCGAGTTGGAGTAACTCTTCGCGGCGAACTTTCCTTATCCCCGCGCTACTCCGTCCGCGGGATAATTAATTCGATGTTTGCGGCGTAATTCTATATATCCCGCGCGTGTTGATTAAGTTAAAAGGGAACAACCGCTCGGTCAATATTTACCGCTTTTGCCAGAGTAGCGCCCGTTGTAAAAAAAAGGAGACGGGAATATGCATGAAAAGAGAAGTTGATCCCTTAACGGGTGGAGTGAACTATTTTCATCAAATGAGTTGAAGGGGGAGGAGTAATTGGATGTGGAACGGAGGCGAACTTTAATATTGAAATTAGGGAATTTGATAACGATACCATTGTGCGTGGGATACCTTAAAATTTGACAACAAAAGGAGGGATGCCATGAATAGGCATAGTGGCGAGGGAAGGGGTCAGACCAAATCAATTTCGTTCTCTTTACCTCCGCTTCCTTTCTCATCTCCTCCCACGGTCTTCCTTTTATCTCTCTCTCTTCCTTTCTCCATTCCCACCTCAGAAAGCCCTTCACCTTACCTCTTTCCCATTCCCTAAACGACACTTTATCTGCTTCTTTTTCCATCTCCATCTTTATTTCCTCCCATTTATCTTTCTCCTCTCGCAACCTGCATTACCTTTTACGTGTCTCCTTTAACGTTCTCCCCCTTTTTTCTTAATCCTCTTCCATTCTATCGGTCTCTTTCTCTTCGATTAAACTTCCTCCTTCGTCGCCTCTTCCCCTTCCTGAGGATGTTTTGGCTCTTACCATGCACGATTCTCTGCAGCCCTTACTCCAGAATATGGTACTGTTTAGGAATATTTAAGTCAAATAGGGGACCATGGAGCGTTTGCTCGAGGATTTATTTAAATGATGCGTATAAATATTGATTTGTCTCCTTAAATTTTATATTTATTCTTTCTAGCGCTCTTGAAGCTAGTAGTAACTCCAAATTTAGTTAATACCATTGCCTTGTAAAATGAATATTTTTCATATACCCCTTGGAGATATCGGAAAATGTATCCGTAATTTACTTTCGTCTGTCTTTTTCATGACTATTAATAAGTAAAAATAAACACTCAAGAACCACCAAAAAAATATCAATCATATTCTTCACTTTAGTCGGTCTTTTTACTTACTAATACAACCATCAGTGGCCTACGCTATTCTTTCAAGACTACGATAATACAAAATCTGTACCGATGTATTTATGATGTGAAATAGTGGCTTTAACCCAATCCCTATCGACTGCTGTGTAAAGTGTTATTCAAAGGTCCATTGTGCTGTAATTACGTGGACTTTTTCCACTTATAGCAATCTCGCTCAGTAAGAAAATCGAGAGCAAGCTACATCACTCCTTATCTAATAGTCTAGTAACCTCATCCTCTCTGCAAAGCTTTCTGCAGCTAATAGTGGAAGGTTAGAAGATGGAACTAGCCTTCGGTATGATGGCTGTATGGATATCGTAAAAGGAGATCTAGATTACATTTTTGGGGATGGTTGTTTGATCTCAAAAGAGTTTTCGTTGGATATTCATTGAAGGTCGCGGTAAAAATATGATGCATTCCAAGAAAACGCTTTTGCGATAGTCAAATAAGAGAGAACGCCAGTAAATCGCTAAAAGTTAACTCAAATTTGTTTGATTGACTCCTCCGTTCTCGTGATATGTAGGGCATCTTGCAATCCTAATGCTAATAACCTATTTAGCTTTTCTTTGAAGCCGATATTGAAGATGTCTCCGAGAGGCATAATAAAACGCTACTGCACCATACTATTCTGTAATATTCGTATACAAATTGTAGTATAGGTAATTCCTCGCTACTTTCATTTACCTTACTATAGAATGTATGCATTGGTACATTTCACAGGGGAAAATATTCGGTAAAACATTTCAATGCCAGCCTTGCATGCATCATCCTTAAAACAATACTATTCACCACAAATGTGCCTGTTCGCAAATATTGTTTATTTGAACTTCGCCTGTTCCCCTCGTTATGATTTTGCTGTGATTGCATTCGCCTGTTCCAAACAGTAAAAATAGAGGCATGTTTTTAACTACATTGTTATCGATGTTCTTACACTTTTATTCACCTGATATCTGCGTACATTTGGATGGCTGCAGTAATTCAGGGTCAGTAAAGTAAATCCGATGGTGATATTAAATGTCGAAACCTTTCGCAACAAAGTTATCTTTCGAAGCATTAAAAGCATTTCAAGCATTAAAATGGGCATTTCTTCTACATTCCCAAACGATATGAGCTTGAAGTTGATCATACCATATATTGCGCCCATTTTAGATGGTTTTAAACGTATGAATTCATAAAATGAAGGCGAGATTGGATCAAATTGCAGACTTGTACCTGTATATTCCACTCTTACAGTAGGTTGCATTTACGTTTTACCTTTCTTTGTAATTTTTCATCAGCATTAATCTCCTTATTTAAGTCGACCAGTTTGCATCCTCTACCAATGAAATAATCTTGGTAATGAAATATTCGTTTGAAGTCATAAAACGGAGAGAAAAAATATGTGGTTTTCACAAGTGAGTTATATATTTATGAGCCTATACTTTTATTGTAATGATGTGCACGCAACTCAAAGACAAGAGGAAAAAATTGAGCAACTAAACGTTTTCCCTCGTCACTCTAATTAACCTAAGCGTCGCTTAAAGCGCGTCGGATCTCACGTAGGTGACCTTTTCAATGTACCATCCAGTACGTGCGTGAAGGTTTACTTTAATCCGCCCACCATTTAAGTTTATTTTATCCCCCCGAAAAGGTTTTAAAATGTTAAAGAAGGGACTTTAAAAAACCGTTTATTCCTTTGTCTGCCTCCCCCTCCCGATCTTCCTCCCTAATTCCCTTTTTTTCCCCTTCCACTTATATACCCCTTCTGATCCCTTATGCGCCCACATATCTCGTCCTCTTTGTCCTCAAACTCTACCTGCGACCTTTCCTACCCCTCTCACCTCTACCATCCATCTCCCGCATCCCTTCCTTCCTCTCTCGTCCCGCAACATTTCGCCCCAACCCAACCATTTCCTCTCTCATTTCTCTTGCCCCTCTGTCCTCGCTCTTTCCCTCTTCACCTCATCTCGCAAATCCCTTAGAAGCTATCTCCTCCTCGTCCTTTTTCTATTATCTTACCCTTTCGCCGCGCATCCACTTCTAGGCTCTCTCTCCACACCTCCTGGTGGTTACAGTGTACTCTTCGCGTTATCCGTGCTGCGTACCGTGTTAGTCGTAAGTCTTTCACTATCGCGGCGTATTTATAGAGTTTTTGCGTGTTAATGAGACGGAGTTGACCTTATCAGCCTGTTTTAGCTGCGTCTCGGGAGCTATTTTGTAATGCGCGGTAAAGGGCGTAAGCTGGGTGAACGAATATTGTCATTCTGATGGTTGTAATGCGAGAATAGTTACAGATCCAGAATTGATTCAATTGTATGCTACTTAAACATTGATAAGGAACTTTTATCAAAATGGTTGGTGAGAAGTTATTTTATTTTGGTTTCCAAGATCTTTAAGCATCGTTTTCTATATGGTTCATTCCATTTCCAGAATATACGTATGAAAAGGAATTAGAAAGGTTCGTAACATAATTTGACATATTTTCCACTGGGAAATAAATAACTTCTCTAAGGAAAAATAGAGGCTATAATTTCTCCACTTCCTCTTAACCCATTGTCAATGTAACTTAGATCTAATTAGTAAACGATTATAAAAAGTTATAAAATTAATAGAAATAGAAGAAGCCATCTATGGATTAAAAAAAACCTAAGTGAAGCTTAGGAAAAGGTAATCAGGAAAAGTCATCAGCATAAGAATCACAAAGAAGGGGGATGTGAGAAGTCTGCACAAACCTACCGATAGTAATAAATGCCCATATAACCTGGAAATGAAAAGATAGTAAAATCAAATTTTAAAAGAACACAAATACTATACAAAAAAATAGTAGACAATACCACATACCATACTAGTATGGTCAGTATAGAGGAGTGTCTTTTGATTTTGCTTGATATGAATTTCCAACCAATTTTGCCTTCTTCACTTGATATCTCATGAAACTGAGAACAAAAAAGTGTGGCCTGTCAGCGTATCCAAAAAAATACGTCTTTGTGCACAGTTCTGTTTCCGTAAACGATTTGGACCGAGAGAAAGAATATTCTTGAAAATAGGTTCGTCAAAAGTGAAAATGGATAGGAGAAAGTTTAGAGCATGTCGTTATCTACCGGAAAATAATTTCAGTAAGCGATTGGCACAAGAGAATGGTTCCCTTCCATTTTTAAAGAATGTGAGAAATTCTTGGTTTGAATTTTTTCATAGAATGTTTATCCTTCTACGTCATCTTAATTCATAATGATATATTAACTACCATACTCCATTCATTGTTTAGATAAGGTGCCTTCCATGGTAAATCTCTTCCTCGGGAAAGAGTTTCATTGATTCGTTAGGAGGTATTTGAATTACCGATCTCTCCACGTTAATTTTAATGATTCATTCTACCCAGGATTAATACGAGGAATCCTAAAATGTATGATGGATAAGGTGCATTAAGTATTTCAAATAGCTAGGAATCACACGAAATACAGATATGAGTAAATAATATCACTGACAACGGTAATGACGAAAAAGCTCATAATAATAACTGGAATAAGTAGTAGAATTGCTTTTAAGGTTATCAAAGCGCTTCCAAAAATCAAATCTAAGTGGTGAGTTTCTTAAAATATTCTATTCTGGAGCTAAGCATGTTGTCCCATGATTATCTGATTCTTTATTCGAGAGTGCATGTAATTAATTGATTACTACCATATTGCCTTTGGTTTATCGTTCCATTCTATACTTTCACTCAACTCTTATCCTATATCCATCCAATTTCCCTGCTTATCATCTTCTTATACACCAGATTCATTCCCTTTGTCAGAAATAATTTGTTTATTTGTCATCTTTTCTTTCCATCTCTTTGCCATTTCTTTCATTTCCCTTTCTCGATTCGCGTTCCATATCCATCCTTTACATCCATCACCTCAGTCTGAATGAAGACGTCGGTATGTATTTCTGGATCCTTTATTTCCACTCCTTGTCTCATCCTTCTTCAGTCCTCCGCAGCCGCCTCTCATCTCGCTCCTCATCTCTTCCTGATTTTCCCAACTCCCATTTCTCTCATTTCCCATCTCCCACCTATGCCATCAACTCCTCATCCTAGTCTCGAGGTCTTTTGCATGCGGTTTTCTGTCTGTTGCTCGAGGGCTTCTCTTTGTATCTCCGTCCTCGGACAATACGAATACATCCTCTTCCTCCAACCACCCTCTCATCCATGCAGCTGCCTCCCATACCACAGAACCTGCTACTTCCCGCTCCTTTTTTCCCGCCCTCCCTCGAAATCGTCGCTTAAAAGGCCGCGCGCCCCCTATCGTCGAGTCCCATTCGACTCCCTTTCTCTACCGTCTAATGCGCCTCGCCCGCCTTTTTCCTTTCTTTTTCGTTCGGGTCTTTTCTCTACAATCTCTCTCTCTTTCCCTGCAGCATGCCCGATACTCCGTGCCCTTATCTTTCTGCAACACCCCTTTCCCCTGTCTCCGCCTCCAATTTTTCCCTCCGTCCACACCTACTCCAGCCGTCCCCCTCAATTTCACCGCCCTACCCAGTCCTATTCCTCTTCAAATTTACTCCCCCAGACCGGTCATATTTGCCGAACTCGGTCCGAAAAATTAGTTTTTTTTCCCTCCTGTGGGTCGGGTATTAATATGTTCCCTTTTCAAAGTATTCGTGGGTTTCCCGTCCTCTTTCTGGTGGTGAGTTTTTGGTGAACGGAGTCCTAGCCGTGCCGTTTCTGTGCCAGGAGACGGGATGGTGGGGACCTGCTTTCTCTGTTTACGGAATTTTTTCCTCGGATGTTTAGTCGGCGAAAGAGTAAATCGTTTGGGGAAAAGTTCCTCATTCCCGAGAGCATATGGCGCGCGGGGTAAATTTGCTGTAAAAGTCTCTTTTGTGATTCGGAACTCGATTTATTAAAATGGCAGAGGACGTCGTGGCATTTCCATTCGTTTACTTTTTCAAACCTGTGGCTTTAATACCAGGCTGTATTTCGTCGACCTATGATTTCCCAGGTTTCATGGCGGAATGTTTTAGTAAAAGTGGGTCTGGCGCTTTATTGAAAAGGGCGAGCGAGAAACATCCGTTTTACCTTATATAAAGTGACTTTTCTCCTCTATATTTAACTGTGAGCTTATAAAATGCGGTTGTGATTACCTTATGGGTTTCTTTTTTTACTTTTCGAATGTTTGAAAGGTATGTTTCGTAGTGGTGACTGAGTCAAATTCAGATTCTATAATCTATATCTTCATCAAATTTACGTACCGATTTGCGTTTTCATTGGAAAATTATAAAAATGAAGCATCCTCACCAATGACAAATGTTGATTCCCAAGATTTTTTCGATTTACGTACTTAGATAATGTTTAGCTTGTTATCTGTCTCTGTCAATATTTTGGTGTCAATTCTGTGAAGCATATGCCACACTTAACACGCGTTAATAATGTTTATTATGCATTTCCAAGAGACGCATGCTTGAGAATAAAACATGATATGTCATTTGTTTTTCTCAGAGCATTTTGGACGCTAAAATTAATATTAATAATGGCGATGGAGAGACAAGGAGGAATCTCAAGGAAATTCAAATGCCCAATGCGTGTGGAACCAGTTAAAAGTCTCTGGAAATCTTTTTTTAAGTATGTAGCCGTATATTTCAAATAAATATATTGTGGAATGCAATAACTGAAATTAAAATTAATTACTTTGTTATGGAGCAATTCTAGGAACCGGTAGCATAACGGAGTGTTGCATTATCGCACGGTATGTTGTAATGTATTAACTCACGTATAGTATTAACTCTCGTATTGTATTAACTCTCATATTGTATTATCTAAAATTATATAACAACGGCAAGGTAGTTCAGCGGTTAGAATACATGCCCGGGAAGTGAGAGACCTTGTTAGGAGTCCCAGTTATGTCGCTATTTATCACATCAGTTTATCCTTAGCTTTTAAGGGGCACAACTTAACGTGCACAGATAACCATCTTATTCTTTACCAATCCTAACCCTCTTTGTGTCTCATTTCTCTTCTGATACTCCTTAAAAAAGACATTTAAAAACTGATAAGGATTCCTTTACAGAGTCATATCAGACGATAGGATTTTAATTAGGAATATCCTTTCCCAAGAGAAAATAACGGAAGACAATCGTCCAACTACTTCTCTGTTCCAACACTACCTCTGTTGGAATTAAGGGTAGAAACCCTAGCCTAGCCTAGATATTTTCTGTGTTTGTTGTTCTATTTCCTGCTGTTCGCACTTGCATACTTGCTAGTGCTAGTATTATGCCGCCAAACTAGCGAGGGCTCACGTATTTACTCAATCATAGACATTACAAATTTTACATAAATAATTATAATTCATTGATAACTTTAATTTCTCTGTTATTTCCACTGTCGATGTCCATCTTGCGGTTAAGATGCGCAACATCCGTCGACTTAATTCCCTATTAATCGAAATTCCTCCGTTCTCTGAGCATCTCAAGGTCCGTCAATCGCTGGAAAATCCGCCTAATCGGCCACGTTCATCATCCATCTCGTATTTTTCCACTCAACCTCTCACATTAGCACTATTCCTCGTCGGCCACTTCTTCGACATCCGTTTTCCTCCCCAATTCAATTACCTCTTCTCTTTCTCACTCCGCTGATTTCCCGCCGTGCACTCCAATCCATCACTTCCTCCCCCCAATCGTTTTTCAATCATTCTCCTCCGTCTAATCCCCACGACTTCAATAACTGCGTTTCCCGTTTTTTTCGCATCTTCGCCTTCCCATTTCGTCCGACCGTCACTCCCGCGCGCGACTCCTAAACAAATAAAAAGCCTCTCACACCCCGCGTTTTCGGCTCCTTTCAGACTGGCTGCTGGGTCAGGCCACCAAGTGGCTTCGTTCGGTGGCCTTCCTCTACGCTGCGGCTGATTCTTTTAACGAATTAGCACGTGGCATAGAGTCGCGGGTCTACGCCGCAAGTGGCTACCACCAGTAGCATAAACCCTTCTACATTTACGTCTGCGTCTACACATGCACCCTTCGCACTGCCGTTCTGAGTGTGTCCCGGAATGCTTGCATTCTATTTTTTTAGTCTGTTACTGCTGTGTATCTTCCGCAGAAAAATGAAAATGTGCTATCTCTAGCATCTATTTCACTAACTTTTTCTTGCAATATCTGATAGGCCTATCCAACAAAGGACCCACAGAAACGAAAACTTCTTCCGATAGTGTTTTATTTCTGAATTTATTGATGAAGTTTAACCATAAATTTAATCTCCTTTCTTCCTACAATACCCATCCTATATCAAGGGCTTGGTAACGCTTATCGATTTTTCGTAGCTATTCTAAAAAAAATCGCCCGGATATGGATCTTTTCTATGTCACGAATGCAATGCTTGTATGCAAAGTCTCATTTACTGCATGTAAGGATGTGGTCTGACTAGCGCAAAGTGACGTCACTTACAGATTTTTTTATACTATGCTTATCCGTATCGATCAAGCTTATTGGCCACCACTACGTCGACATGTAGCACCTGTAACTTTGGTGATTAATTCAGATAGTACAATAAAATTTAAATAATTTACGAGTAAGTCTCCGTACGCTACTCCCTATACATTTATTAACAGAACCGGCCGGTAAAATGAAAAAAAATATTTTGGAAATGCGTGAAATTCCTGCAGTTCCTTAAATTTAATAGATCCAATTTTGATTATAGATTCAAATTCGTCCAAGATTCGCTTTGGATATTTCTTTACTTTAGGAAAAGCGCGTGAAGGTTTGCAAGGCAACTAAATGTCTTGCACCTGCCCTGGTGATAATTAAAAGTGAATAGTTCACGCCTATTATTATTATTATCAATATTTTTCTACAACCAGATCTGCTTGGTGATTTTACTACAATAGCTAAAATAGTTCATGAATATCGCGTAAAATTAACATTAAAAAATAACTAACATTAACAATTTTTATCTCGTGGAGAAAATGAATTTAGTATCATAAAATTCAGTCATTTTTCGATGATTGCATCTGGAAATGATTGATAGTACTAGTTTATTGAGAAGGCTGTGGTATTTATTGCGGTGTTGGAACATGAATTGTAGAAATGCAATTATGATACTAAATGCATGTTCTTGCACATCTGTAGATTACCTGTATGTACAGTCATCAGCTCGAATGCTGATTGAATCCTCATCCCCTCCTACCTGAAAGTTTGCCGAGGAAATGAGGCAACCAGGCAAGATGAGTTGTAATGTAGTTTGCCTTTGCTTTCATTACTGATTCAGAATGCTTTAAGCGTAGCACAATAGCCCTTTAAATGACACTTCATAACATTCAATAAAGAAAGACTAAGATGAATATCATTATTTAGCATCACTCAGATCTCTGTAGCTTCTGTATTATAACAGTAACAAGCTAGACTGCGGTTAAAGTAAACGAAATATACATTTTTTATCTCACACCTTAAGCCAAATGAAAAATACTCCATTCATCAAGATATGGTAGCAGAAAATTATTATGAATATTCTTGAAATTTGTATAGTCAAAGAAAGAATGAAAGATCGAAAGCATTCATAGGTGAAGGATAAAAAAATTAGATTTCCACAGTTTTACTTCCAACGACTACCTTTGCTACCGAGGGTTGCTACATATGAAGATTATTTAAAAAGTGTTGTTTGCCAAATTTAGTTCAAAGATTGTGTTAGTTTGGGGTTATGTACTGTGGATTTTGGTTTTTAAGAGCATATTCAGAATTAAAATCGAATCTTAATAACGCTGCAACCATGATTATTTGGTAAAACTAGTTGTTTATCAACTTGATCATCATGTGAAGGAGGCTCTTGGTGCGACAAAATGGCTTTAACTACGTTACAGTAACCACAGTCCGTTGCTTTCGATTATGTTACGATACAAGACCTTAAAGGATGATATTTGTAAGCCTTCTCAACAGGTGGAAGAAATATTACTCAATGAAGCTTATCCAATAAGGACGTATTTCATGAAAGTCGATCAAGAAACCGTAGTAGTTCATGAAAATTGTATCTGCCTTTTGCAAGTGGTACAAATACATTTATGAGTATTTCGCATTATTTGGCTTCACGCTACTCCGTATTTCGATTTGCGGTGCTCGTTTCATCGTTGTCATCCGCTAATAATTTTCCTAATGTAATACATAATACCATTTTACATTGGTATCTCGGGCAAGGAGTAACGAATAATTGTACTAACGAATATCGGTAATTTTTGTCGGTGTATATTAGAATCGGCTCTCGAATGTTTCGATTTTCTTTTTATAACGAAAGATAAGTTTACGTAGATAGTAATAATGATCAACCTAATTTTCCTCGCGTATATATTAGTGTAGCATATTCATAGAAGGGTAGAGGTTATTTTATGATATTGGGACATAAGAAATTTCGATCATTCGAAAATGATTATTTCATTAGATGTACTTTGAATGTACCGGTATATTTGATGCTATCAATCATAACACATCACGCATCCCTGACTTGAGCTTTCGAAAGAACGACAGCTCGGCGACTTTCAGTGGCGTCCCGGAGTTGCCACTAAAGGCCACCGAGCGGCCGATTCGCCTGCGTTAGGGCCTACTCCATCTATTCGTTCGCCCATCAATCGCCCGTCTCCCAAACAAATAAAACGGACCCCCTTGCCTAAAGGCAACGAGAGCACAGGCAGACGGGGTTCATTCCCGCAACAGCGTTCTGCGATCCATTTTAAGGCCAATGCTCCCGAAAAATCTCGCATGTTTCGTGTATTTTTTCCTCTTTCATCCTGTGTGCCCTTCCCCAAAATACGCGTGTTTTTTCTCTTCGACCGAATATTCGACGAAGTCCTTTCTGGAAGTTTCAGCAGGAGTAAGTTAAGGGTATAACGTCGCTGGAATTTATTTTATATCACACGCGTGAGAGCCCCTTTTTCTAAATAATTTTCTTTCATGAGAGATATTGCCGGGTTCTGTAGCATTCTGGTAATAGTTTTCTTGGGTGGAATGGTGCTTAGTCTTCAAGAAGAGGACGTTGACACCGCTGGAGACATCTCATATTGCGGAAGTGTCGGAAAGAGGCTTATTTAATTTACGTTGAAGTTGGGTGATACCGTAACAAAGAATATAATTTACTGCCAATTTTAAAATGTCGAATCCTTTTTTGAGTAGGTACCTATCTATTCTTTTCCGCAAATGCGTTCTGTTACGGAATCACCCAACATCCGGGTTTCTTTCAATTAAATTCAATTTCCAAGACAGATGCGACATGAGAAAATAATTTGCTCCTAATTGCTGCACATAATTACGAAAAGAGTTGTGAATGGGATGTTATCAGCGAAAATTATAATCTACTGGTAAACAAATCGCTAAATTCTCGTTACGCTCTGTAACCAATGTTACTAGAGAGTTTAAGCGGTTCGCCGATATCATCCGAGAACCTGAGTGCGCATGCGCGAAACGTAACGGGGTCCTGGTCAGGTTGGCGTACAAGTATATTTTTGTTTTAACGTCGCCGGTAAGGAGTGATACTACGGTGTACCCCGCGCTCTCTCTATTCTGTAGAACGAGGTGCTATCAATACTGCTTGCGTTTATTTATAGCATTATTCATTTGTTGGTTTGGTTACTTTCGGTATTCTTTTGTATGATTGATGGGTGACCCTTTCGTTTTCATCCTATTTAGTAAATCATGAAGAATAGTTCACATTATAAAATGTCTTTATAAAGATCAATATGTGACGGCGTTAACTCGTAGAAGTCCATAATAATGGAAATAAAGGAAACGTACGGAAATTTTTATTTCCATTATCTTTACAAAACTTTTTGATATTTATGACGTTTCATATCCTTTCTCTCGCTTTTTTAATCAAGTAGAGACTTATAAAAATCACTCTACATACTCAAAAAAAGCGTTTAAGTTATATCTACATTCCAATTTTCTTTCTATCACGTTTGTTTTGACAGGTGAGTTAGTTTCATGTTTTCTGTTCATTGGTTTTACAAAGAAAACAGCCTAATTAAATTTGCTTCCATTTTGTTTCTCCTTCAGAATAACACATCTTAATATGCTGCTGTCTTTAGGTATGATTCTTATGAGAAGAAAATCAAAGTAAGATAGTTCAGATATACATTGTGAGTGCTTAAACGTAGATATTTAAGAGGGACAACCAGTAGTGTTCTATTGGAAGAAAATTAACGAAAAAGTCTTAACTTCCAACCAGAAACCGAATGAAGAATTTCTTTCTGGTTTATTACGTACAGTTTCTTCGATTTCTTCCTCAAATAACCTCGACAAAGATTGCAAATGCTAAGGAATTGGTTGCCGTTATTATCAGCTCGCGAACATTAAACACTAAATTAAATTTAATCGCCCGAAAGTTGCGAAGAAATTGTATCAGGCTTCTCGTGCCGCTCGCCATTTATAATTAAATTCGACTTAATGCGTTGTAGGAACTTTGAAGTGCAACGGAGATCGTTATCTTTGTGAGGGAAGGCAGCACGCGACATATGAATCACAGTCCGCTTCTCGTGTAAAGCGGAAGTTACGTCATATCGCACCGTAAAGCATACGAGATTATTTCAGATTTGCACCCCCATTTTGCGTCGAGTTATCGGATATCCTCTTTCGCTTTGAAAAAATCTTTGTAGCTCTCCTCAAGTGCTAACGAAATAGATATAAATTAGCGCGAAATCTTTTTTAATCGAAGCCGTCAATCTGCGATTCCGATAGTGCAGGGAACTATTTTAAGCCTTCGGAGTTATGATTCGCATTTCTCCGTAATCTTCATCGCTAATTTATTCGCAGATTCCCGGCGAGAATAACCTTCCAGTTCGCTAATGAAAGTCGTGCCATATCATGCAAAGGGTTTGTTGCAATTATGCAGAATTGTGAATTAATTAAATCACCACGGTTGCAGTTTTTTCTAGCGGTGAATGACACCGCAGATTAGTGAATATCGGTCGGCTCTCGATTTTCCGTCTCCTTAAGGGGCTATGGATCTTCATGGTAGCCTCCAGAGTAAAAGCTGCATTAAGATTCTAATGGTGGCTTACTTACTTAATTTGAAGGAGGAGAAATTAACTTTAATGCCATGTAAGTGGAGGTATTAGTAATGAGTCTATTAAAGTAATGTGACCCGATTGTGTTCCTTGCGGTTCCTCAGGTGTATTTATACTGTTGCAACTTTCAAAAATCTTTCTTTTTATCACCATTCCTTGCTTTAATCGTCCACGATAGGGTATTTTTATTTAGAATTGCAGTATATTGCAGTTATTTCGCTCGTAGACTCCCACCTGGAATTGAACCTGGGACAGCTTTCACTGTAGTCGAACGCGAATTGCAATCGAATTAACTAAACTCATCTTTCCTAACAAACGACACGAATTTCCTAGAAGGCATCTTAAATGTTAATGAATAAAAATTTTGCATACGTGTTTAATTGAAGGAATATTTGCCAATTATACTGAAATCCTTTGTTGGGAGTAGTTTGAGGTAGGCAGAAGAGGAGATTATGAGAGGCTGAGGACAGTTAAGGAGAGTATTTGACGGTAGGCTGCTAGGGGCTGGGTAAGGGAGAAAGCGAAAGCAGAAGCAGTTGGGTGAAATAAAGGGAGGGTTTAGCGATCAGAAAGTGAAGGGAATGGCGTAGAGTGGGAAATTAGGGGACATATAAACTTATCGAGAGGTAGAAGGCTCACGGTAATGATGATCCTTAATCATGATTTTTAATCCGATTGCAGTTGATATTTCGAATTCGATTGCGGATTAACCGTCCCAGCTTACATCCGGCCTCTGGTTCTATCCCATAGAGACCGGCCATAATTACAAGACTCCTGTGCAATAAAACCCATGTTACAATCAGCGAGGGGGTAATAATTCATTTCCTTGAAACTCACTTAAGTTCATCAAGGGGAACACACATTATAATGAACTCCTAAATGACGTAGAGCTTCCTTCGCTGTAATGACTATTTCCCCCAAAGAGAATTCATTCTAGATAAGTCTTCCTATTCGACGTGTTTCAAAGGGATTCCTGATCTCTTTTGCAGCGCCGAATATTCGTCCGTAAGGCGATCGATTTATCAAGTGTGACGGACGGGTTAGGTTGGGAATTCAGTCCTCTGTTTCGAACCGGATTTTCAATTTAGAGAGTGCAACGTATCCAAAGTCGGGCATGAATTAGAAATGCTTTCTTCGCATAGATTCCCGTGTTTTTCCGCTCGCGAGCTGCACACGGATTTTTTGGTGCTCGCGGCTCTGCCATCTCCGCTCCCCAACATTTTTTTTCCTCGATAAGATCGATCTTTCGCGTCCTACGTAAATAATGAAGAATTGATCAACATTATGGAGGAAAAGTGTAACATCAGATTCGCGCAAAATTACAGGTGTGCGCCGCGTAGCGTTAATGATTTGACGTTCGAGTTTAACTTAAGTTTTTGGGCCAACTCGGGCTAAAAGCACGGTCTTTCTTCGTAGTTGAAGTCGCTCTATAATCCTCCACTGACATCATTTCAATCGAGATCCCTCACACTTACGTCGTCTCGGCTTATGTCGCCCACACCTTGAAGTACTTGCATTTTCGGCTTAAATTGAGAAGTTTGATGTTCTCAGTTGCAATGGTTTTAGAGAAAAATCTGAAATCCCCGAACCCTACCCTTTTCCACTTATTGAACCTCCTTTTTAGTATTTAATCGTTGGCATCGGTCCACGAGGGGGAGAATGCCTGGGGGGCTTGCCTTCCAACGCCTGAGTCCCCAGTTCGAATCCCAGGGGGAATATGGATGTGTATGTACATGCAAGGACTGAATGTAAGGGTGAAATCAATCCAAGTTTATCGTCTGCCTGCGAGCATCATCGTACGTACGAAGTTTGAAGTTTGTGTTTTAACGCTGAATTCTCCATTTCGTTCATTCTTCGTCTCATTTTTAGGATAAAACTTTCTGTTGATTTTGCATATCATGAGTCACATTAAGCTGTCGGTTCGAGTGTTTGTTTTTGAGAGTTAAGAGAACAGTTTGACTTGGGAGTACTCTAAGAAAAATATATTCCGATTTTCATGGACTGCATAAGTTTTAATCAATTGAGAGAACGGCTCCATTTACCTCTTATGTTTCTTAAATATGCACGTATAATCAAGAATTGTTGTATTAGACGAAATTCGTAATACGAAACTAGTCACTTTCTCCTTCACGCAAGAAAAGCATATTTTGTGGAAATTTCAGTTTCTTTTCTTTCTAATTGTAGCAGCGTTCCACAAAGTGAAGCTGAAACATCCGATTTATGCGTAAACTACTCATGTAATTCAGCAGTAACTCAAATCATAAAAATCAATACGGAGTCATGAGTTGCATTAACCTTTCTTGTCCTTTCATTTTATAAAGAAAAGAATATTAGCAGAAATAATGATTTCAGTCTTTCATGAACTGATGCCATGCTTCAAATAAGGCAATGACCAACAAAGAGCGGAAATGAATGCCATGAGCAGAAATAATTTATATTGGCAATTCATAGCTTATTCTTGGTAGTTCAGAGAGAAAATGAAGAAATTCCCCAGTCTTTCAAATAAGACTATATTTTATACTTCAAATGTATGCACCAAGATGCACATTAGATTTCGTCAATATGCCCAGGTTTAAGCATTCAGAAGGCCTTTCGTTCCCCTTCTTGGCATAATAATCCGTATCGGTGATCGATTCACGTCGTACCGGCGGACACGCACAGAATTCGTTCCGGATCCCATTTTAAAACACAGATGTTAATTCAGGAGCCGCTACTCCACGTCATCCATAGGAAAGACGGGCGTGAATTAGAAATCCTTTGGTCACGGCACATCGTTATGACGGCATTCAATACAGCGAGATCCCCGGCGTATAAATATTACATCCGGGAGCTACATATGGCCCCGTCCATTTGTTTCCCGTCACCACATTCGCGAGATATCCTTCCAACATTGCCACCATCCCCTTCTCTACTGCCAACCCTTAGGTCTTCCACCTCTCTCTCTCTCTCTCCCTGCCTTTTATACCTCCTCATCTTCCTCTCTCAGTTTTCCATCTCCCCCTTCTGGTGTACCTTCTCCCCCACCAGTCCACTTACTATTTTCCCCGTCTTCGTACCGGTATAGTCTGAAGGGTTATCCTCCCTTGTACTCTCCCCCATACCCATTCCCCCCGCAGCCGACTGTATGCTCGGTAGCGATTCCTTCCTCTGTGTTGGGCGTCCTTCCCCTATACGCACACTCCAAACACGCTCCTTCCCCATCTCTGCTCCCCCACACCCCTCGCACGCCGTTATCCACCTACTCCCCCACACCCTTCACCCGCTCCACCCTAGGATACTTGCTTCCCTTGGCCGCCGCTAGGGCGTTCTCGTTCCCTTTCCCGTCAGTATCTCTCAACCGCGAGTCCAGAGCGGAGGTCGATGAGAGCCTCTGAGTAAGTCGACGGCGCTTGGTCCGTGCGACGGTTAGAGGGTTACCGTCGCTTCGCGGGGTTGCGTCGTCGCTAGAGCGGGGCGCGGAAGTGGGTAGGGTTTTACGCCGCCGGAGTGCTTTCTGTGGGGACTGGAGGTTCATAAAAAGGACCCTTCTACAACGAGGGTGGTTTGTTTGAGTTTTTTCCCGAGCTATTTACGCCGGCGGTTTCTGTGGTGAACGTTTTCGGGGGCACAATTCTTCTTCTTACGTTTCCCTTGCGATGTGGGACAGTTCGTCGCGGTGCGTGGCTTTGTTGTTTGTGATCACGGATGGTAGCGTGACGGTGGCTGACGCCAGAGAGTGTGAGGTACGAAAGTGTTCCATGACATGAGCTCGCGGGAGGTTCACCTCCTGTCGGGTGCATAAATCGCTCCAAGGGTGGCGGACTCCGACCATTACTCCGAGATCGAACCCGGTCCCGACGTCTACGTGGTCATGCAGTCAACCGGAGGGTATCCCGACCGGTTTGCCACCGCGGGCGTCGCTGTGCCGGGCAGGCGGAGGTACATAATAACTTTCGATTACGGCCTTAAATGGGTTGTATTGCAAACACGTTCGTTGGGTGGCTGTTCCTGGTGTGTACGTTGGTCCAAAATGCATGCGGACATTGTCTCTTTTGTCAGCTCTCCGCTGTGTTCCAATAGCCTACCCTTCCACCTTCCCCTCGCCCCCACTCGCCATTTCTCCACGGTTCTACTTTTGGATGTTTAACGCGCTGTAATTGCCTTTCATTTCGTTTTATAGCACCAAAGTCACGCCTTTTGGTGGCTTTAACGATCTCACAAATCATTTGTTGATGCTTGATTTACGAGCGCCGATGTTTCTCTCCTCCGCTGGCTCATAATGTGGAAATTGATTGTCTTAAAACTGCATGCATATACCTGTATGTATATCTGTTCAAGGGAAGTTGGTGTTTTCGAATACTCTACCACGCGCAACTGGTACCACTCAAGGTATGAGTGTACGTAATTCTATATACTGAACAAAAGACATTCAGTCGCAATTTTCTAGTCTTGGGTATCTTAAGCTGCGGCGATACTTACATTTGTCTAAAATGCTGACGAAATGGTTGTGTTGTAATGAGAAAATTTCACGAGTTCGCTTCAGAATTTCATAACGTGTCTCAATATCAGTATCTAAAGAAATTGTGGATCAGTTTGGATATTACTAAATCGTGTCTCGATTGATAAAGTATAGTTAGATATGGATAGATTTACATAAACGTTTTGGTATTGTAATAATTTGCATATTTAATTGAGCATAATTTGCATAATAATTCTATTTCGGGTATCGATAATAGTTACTCAGGTGTATCTTTTCCGTAGTTAATGCATATCAAAATGCAGCTCTGAAGCGAGACTTTCATACGATCTTTAGGTTTATTATAGACCCATGTTAGGATATGAGAAGCAACAGAGAGAATAAAGTTTTAGGAACATCAAATTTCCTGCTTCTAAAGACACTTTTCCTCGGTAGAACAGACCGTATGAAATGAACTAATAAGGGTTAAAATGTGATGATATTACTAAAATGGAAAGGGAAGAATTACTGAGAGATATACTCGCATATGAAAGAGCATAAGGCCCTTCTCGTATCAGGAGTCATGGCTTCGAACTCCGCGTAGCTTCGGGTACTCACCAAGCAGAACTTTAGAGGAACACCAAAAATGCAGTACCTTTAATCTTTTCAACTCCGCTACTCGCAAGTCCAGTGCCGCTTTGAAAGTTTAAACATCTCCACACACCCACTCGCCGTCCTAGCACAGTCTAGGGGGTTGGAATGATCCACGAAGGAAAGTCTCCAATTTCGTCCTTTGAATAAAAGTCGTTCCGCTTGTCTGTCCATCTTCCCCTCTTCTTGCATTCCTCGCGTTTTCTCATCTTCTCCCCTGCTTCCCCCGAGGTCTTCTCCTTTCCTTCCCATTTCTCTCTTTCGGCATTTCCCCCGTCACCCATCATTCTTCCGCTTTCCTCTTCTGTCCCCTTCAAAATTCCGCTATGCAATCGGTGTAGCCGTAATTGCTTTCTCGGATGCAAATGACCGCGAAACAGCGGAGGGTCATGGCGCCGCATCGGGGTTTTTGTTGGCTCGCTTTTGTGCGTGCTTAATTATCCTCGAAATGTGTAAATTACTCCTTTACCGGCGGACGAACCGAACTTACCTCGCGCTCGTTGAAAGGGTTGCGAGTGAAAACCACGCCTTTTGTTTATCCTGGAAAAAACTCAATTTGGTCGAATGATAATACGGCGCTCCTTAATACGTGGGTTCGTCGTTTCATTTCGTCCGCGGTTGTATCTCGGTAAAAGGAGAGGTTTTGGATAAACATTGGCCCGTACGCCGGGTGCGTTCCGGTTCGTTGTTGACGTAACGACGTCTTGCGGGAGACAATCGCGGCGCGTTGTTACTCCGGGAGCGATACGGTACGGAAGCGATGCTGCGTGGGAGAAATTCATGGTGAGATTTTGTGCGAATTAAAGATTGAAGCATTTAGCTCGAAATACAACGCCCCACTTCTATCCACACTTTCATATACTGCGGTATCGCTCCAGTATTTTTCTTTTAAATGTTTATGGTATCGTCCATTGTATCTCTACCCTTAATACTTCTCATTTTGTTGATAAAATTTCTTAAGTTAAAATCCGTAGGACGTTTATTATTCTCAACTTGTATTATTAGTTCGTCTGTTTAGAAGATCTTTGAAAATGTTATCTAACTAAAACTTTGCAATCCATCAGTACCGGGTACCGTTGAATCTCAAATACCTCCAGTAAACCTATCGATTTGCTTGCGTTATTAGTTCCTCGAGAAAAGACTGACTAGAATGCTTCTCTTTTTTGACAAGAAAAAAACATACATCAAGTAAAAAATTCTTTAATGCAAGGTTCTTGGTTACTAAATTTTTATCAAAAGAAATCTTATCTTTTATTAACCTTTTTAAGGCTTAAAACTAGTTTAACCGTTAATCAATATCGTTACATCGTAAGGAATATGCACACTAGAATGCCGATTTCATGTAAAACGTCATCAATTAGGTCTGCGAATACTGTCTGAGAGCCTTTCATGAAGAGTATATCAATATTAACGTCAAAGCTTTATTCTTATGAGCACAAACTAGTATTGATTTTCAGTGCGTTATAATAGCTTATAGAAAAACCTTTGTGTCGCAACTTTGAAGCTAAAATTTTCTGCCAGGCCCGAATAAAATTCCGCCATAAGATAAAAGGCAGAACTTAGGGTACACTTTCCATAAGTTTTTCAATTTCTCACGTACATGACAACCGTCTCGCGTTACAGACGTCCTACTCCACCCATAATGCCGACAAATTTTAAATTACGAAGCCGATTTCGGCATCCAACCCCTTTAATCCGCTCCTTTCGACGTCGGCGAATTTGCCTTTCCAATGGGATAGATAACACAGGTTATTCAAATGAACTCAGCAGGTGCTAAATATAGCAATCCATCTTCCATTTCGCGAAGTTAAAACCGGGCACCAGAATCTATTTGTTTGGGAATAAAAACGAAGGGAATTTAGCTTTGACATGAAAAATTATCTGGGAAGAAAAGAGGTGCGACGTCGCTGTATCTTCAGCAGTCGCAGCCTTTCTTATTAAACCATCCGAAGGGGTGAATGAAATCTGCAAAAAACCATTAATCAGTCTTTCGCCACCCCCTACCCTTTCCCCTATCTCTGCCTCCCCTCTTCTCTTCCTTGTGTATCTTTTTTATATTCCCGTCTCACGCACCTTTCGTACGCTGTATCTTTTCTCCACTTTTTCCACGTCCTTTTTTACACAATATCTTCTTCCTTCTTTCCGGTCTCTCGTCATAGCTTCTTCACCTCTCGCTTCCTTCCTCCTCCTACTTATTTTTTCCTTAGCCTTTCATCTCAACCTTTTTATGAAAAAATCTTACGGCACCGTAATTGGGTTATTCGCGTAAGATTTAAGTTTTCTGAAGCGTTTGTTATTTTTTTCCTTCTTTCCCTTTCCGAATCCGTCCCCGTTAAAGTCTTGTTATATAGTTGCGAGGAAATTAATTTTTTACCCTTTTCGAGATAAACTAAGCAGATCTCGAGGCAATCTTCTTTCGGTTTTATTATTGTTGGGATGTGATTTGCATCGCGGACTGAAATGTCAAAAGTTCTTTATCACGTGTATCTGTCTTATTTGTACATGAAAATACACCCCTTGGCTTAGGATGAATAACTTCAAATCGACATCTCTCTGAGAAAGATGGTGTTGAATAAAGTAACAATTTATAGCGGTACTGGAAGACAATATTCGCATTTCTGTAACATAAACACTGAAAGAATCTATAATTTTTCTTTCATCTTCTTACGGTTTCTTATTTTTATTTTACTAAGTCAGTATTTCATGAAGTAATATATAGATATTGGTTATGGAATAAATAGAAGGCGAATTTCACACACTTTATAGTATTTTATCAATTTTCTCGAGAACGAGGACACATAATTAGATGCTTGTTTGTAAAGCAGCTGAGAAGTCGATTTGACCATTAGCTACGCAGAACCGTGTTAAACAAATGAGGCTTACTAGGAAGATGGGGAGTGACGTAGTTTGCGTTATTTTTCTTCACTAAGCCGGAATCCTATTTGTGGAAACCCCCCACGTAAGTGAAGCAGAATGATAACACTCTTTATAGCATTAAATAGTGAATGAACGGAATGAATGTCATAATTAAGTATAACTCATACCTCAGTTCCTGTCGTACACATTAACGATACTGAGGCCAAAGAATCTTCTTATCGTGTTCCAAAAGACATAAGCATTCAATGTATTAAGGAATGGTATCAGGGAACGATTTGATGTAATCCTTGGAAAGTTTCCATTATAGCTTGATAAACCCTCATGAGATATAAACAACGCAAAATTTTTGCACACTGCTACATTATGACATATTTAACTAAATGCAGCTGCACGGCTTCGTGTTTCGGGTGATGCCGTGGTAACCGAAGAGATAGTTCAATACTCCTTTCCACATGATACGGTCGATGCTGGAGATTGTTTTTCTAACAGAAGGAGAAATCGATACCGCGATTTTTTCTTTTTGAATTGCCCGAAGCCAAGATAGATATTGGGAAAGTGTAGCATTGATTCTTTGCGAGATTGTACCTATCCTAGGGTTTGGAGAGCGACAAGATGGATAGTATTTCTTCCTTGCTGCGAGTTTTAGAAAATGATAAGGAAAGATTTTCTTCGAAGCTTCATATAAAAGAACGTATTAAAGAAGTACCATTGAACTTTGAGAACGCAACATTCAATTGCAACCCCGAAATATCGGTACAGTAATTAAACTGTAAGGTTTTTGAAACGTTGCAAGTTTTCCTCTCTCAATGCAGAAATCTTTTTGCAGCCATGCCTCATACATATTTCTTGTTCATATTAAAAGGGTTCGAAACTCAAAGAAATATTACTTATCCGTTAAATTTTATTCGACATTTATCCGTCGTTTAACTCAATCTTCCTGATAAATTTTCATCCAAATATATTTAGTGAACCATAGAAACTATAACACAATATATCCATATATTTTTGGTAAACCATAAAAATCTAGAAGCATTGGTATTTTCTTATTGTAATTTAATTCTTTCTTAGCTACTGTTTAAAATCAAACCCGAGGCCATCTTTGTTGTAGGGGTAGTTCTGCTTGTAAATGTGGTCTATTGATGATGCAATAAATGCAATGCTATAAATTACTTCTTTGGAATGCACGTATTGGTGTGATGAACAGTGGCGTAGTTGGGGTGCCAAGGGGGTGGTTTTGGGGGATCAACTCCCCATTCGAACAGAGACAATAAACGAATGCTTACGAGAGGATGGCCTCTTACAATTATGCCTCACAAACACCACTGGAGATTCGCAGGGATATATGTTAAAATAGATTGGTTTAGATTTTGGGCGGAAGTATTCCTACCCTTGGATTGTAGGCAATGCTCTGTTTACTCCATGGCTCTAAACCTCCCCATGGGCAAATCCTGGCTATGCCCCTGATGATGAAGCATTCTCGTACTTATCGATGGAAGAATGAGAAAACTCTTCTTTGATTGTTTCTAGATTAAATTTGTTCCCTTTTACTATCTCGCTTCTATAACTCACTTCATCTTTGAGATACAGGGAAATGCGTTCATTGCCACCGGTATGGTACTTGTTGCCTGCCAAGTATCCAGCTTGAATCTGTAAATGTGCGTTAGTTGTATACGAGTACTCGAATTGAGGGCTTTCTAAAAAACTGCCGACATTATTTTAATAGAAATGTTCTCCAGAATATTGTTACGTAGTATATAATTATATAAAATCTCGGTTCTGATTCATTTTCCCTAAAAATTCTTAATGTTCAAATTCAAAGTACGTACTTTCTGTGAGTGTCCATTTACTTCTCCAGTATTCTTGCTGAAACTTGTTTGGTTTATGGCGATCTTTCTCTAAAGTCAACAACTCGAGGGCTGGTTGAATTCTCACCCGTTTTGCTATCATCAACCAATAGCTTTGGAGAAGGTATGAGGTATACTAGGCAAGAGGTGGAGTGCCCTATTTTGCCTTTATTCACCAGAGTCTGAATTACAAAAAATGTCAAAAGTTCACCCAATTTCAATACCAGTGGCTCTATGATAACTTTCTTCATAGCATTCTATAAGGAGTTTTCAGAATTAATGGTATTATTCAATATAATTATATCTCAGTAGTTCATATTATCACATTTAAAAACAGGACTGATAATGAGACAAAAGAAATGGGAGATACATTTTCCCTTATCCTCTATGACATTGCACAAAGATGTATGGATAGATTGCCTTTTCGAATCCAGTTATAGTTTTAATTTTGGCATTTCGAATGTTTCAAATTTCAATTTGCGATTTTTGCTCACACTTTGCGAGTTGATCACAATTTTCCGAATAAGTTTTTTGGAAGACATGCCACCAAAAACATTCCATTTATCATAGAAGAACTGAAAATTCCGATTTTTACAATCGATTTCGAGCGTTTGTCTGCGAGTATTTCATATACTGCCAGAAACGTAATTAGCCGAATCTTCCTCAAATCTTTCGACGGAACACGTGCACATATCGACTGCATGGTCCATCGAGCTCAATTTCCACCTCCATTCAAGCACGCCGCGGAAAGTACCCCTCGGATTATCGAAAACTCGGATGATCCTCGTTCAAGTCATCCATCTCCCTCCTTAATTGCCCACCGTAATTTACCAGGAGGGGCCAGAGTAATCATCAGCGAACCAGCCAATCGCCACTCGAGTGCACTATGCTCTTTTCCCCAGCCAATCTCTCACGTTCATCCTCTTCTCTCTCTTTTTTCAGGCTGACTCCGCAGGGGGGAAACCTCTACCAGGGTCCGCCACAGGGACAGGTGTCTCAGGCCCTGGGTCCTGCATCATCCTCCGTGGCTCCTTCCACGCCTATAGTTATGCCCGTCTTCCCAGTGCGAAGCAACAGCATAGGGGGAGGCACCTTGCAGTCCGCCCAACCGGGGACCTCCGCTTCCCCCGTTACTTCCGCCATGCACCAAGCGCATCACCACGCCCTGCACCACGCCCTACACCACCACCACGCCGCGGCCAACTCGCCCTATTCCGCCTACTCACCGTCGAGGTTCCATATAGACAAGCGATGTCAGCACAGGTGCTCCTGGAAGTGCGTCTCCATCGCCCTCATCCTGTTGAGCGCTGCGCTCACCGCCATGTTGGGCTACTTCGCAGGTGAGTGGGGTTCCACCCCTGTTTCGGTCCTCCTTGCGGGCTTTTTCGGGGATGATAATGGGGTGGTTTTTCGAAATGTTGCCCGTAATGGGGTTTGGCAGATGAATCGGTTCGCGAGGGTTGATCCTTTTGGGAAACTTGTTTTCATCGAACGCTCGAGATGAATAGAAATTAGCCGGAACATTTTGGATGCTGCTTGATTAGAAGGGGAATATTTCCCGGATTTTTTTTATGGAAAGGATGCTTCAAATAATAGATACTCGAGGGTGCAATAACGAAATTATGAAATGAATGGCTTGAATATTGCAAGAAGCAAGAAATGAAGTATGAAGCCCCTTCCGCCAATGAAAAAAGGCCGGAAATAACATATGCATCTGGGGAACCCCTGTTACGCTCTTCACTCCTTCAAGAGGGGTTGGTCTGAGAGTATCTTTCACTACTGATAAACTTCACTGGGCTAAAAACTGCTTTGTAAAAAAAGCTTCTATCTATAAACCATATGTACCAAAGAAGCACTCCGATTTTATCTTGAATTCAAATAAGTACTCGTAAACTAGCGATGCGCCAGTTAGATCTGAGTACTACGGTACTGTTAGAAGAAAAAATTCATTTAAGTAATATATCTCTTATGAAGTCTAGAGCAAAAGGTACATACATTAAGACGAAGATGAAAAGTAGATAAGAAACAAACAGATAATCAACTTAAGCCGATAATGTTCATGCTAAAGTTTGCCTTTAATGATTCGATGTATTCTTTTTTCTGGTGGTAGTTTGAATAAATAAATGGAAAACATTTCAAATAACGCATGTCTAGAAAAGCAAATATACTAAAGAGAGTGAAATCGCTAACAAAAAAGTGATACGTCGAAACTTACCTTCAGCGGAATCGCTGTAAAGATTTTCCGCGATGGGTAGGTATCCGTCAAGCATACGTTTGAATCATGTATATAAAAATACTAATACCACCGATCAAGACCAAGAAATTTTTCCGTAATAGACAAATCCGCTGAATACAGGATTTGTCATACACAGTTTTCATTGAGAATATTACAGGTGTTCAGTTGAAAATTAATGGAGCTATTTTCGGCTATGATTACGCATTCAAAGAAAAACACGCGTCAAGTTCACGTTTCAAGTAGAATTTAGGGAATCATTTTCAGCCATCTTCTTTTCTCGGTGAAATATCGCCATGAAAATCTCGAAGCGAATCGCTTCCAAAAATCACCCACTGTTCCTGTTCATACAAGCAACAAATACGTTTACGATAACACCGTTTCGGGGAAATGCACTTTTCAATAAGGGCTTGCATTGTAAATCACGGTATCGGTATTGCGCTTAATTCAATGTCGGATTAATTTCGGCTTCCAATACGGGCATTCATCTCTGATAAGCTCCTCTTTTATCATCACGGGGCTGCAATTTCTGAAATCGGTACAAATCGGATATTTCCAATTTAGATTAGACTACGAAACCGAATTAGCAGGTTGAAAACATAGGTTCATTGCAAAACTGGAGTAAAATTTTCTATTTCTTGTCTCAAAAAATCAGGTATACATTTAAGAGACACTTCTGTTAGACTTTTATCGAGCTTTCATTACATTCTTTGCTCAAAAACATCATTTTTTGTATCAACTTAAGTCAGAACTTGTCTAGTGTCCATTTTTAGGGAATTTTTACTTAGGTATTTAAGTTAATTATTTTATTGTATTTCGCGACAACTGAATAGTTGAAATCGAAATAATTCTGAAAATGCATTGCAAATTATAAATATTATTGCGAAATATACTATTTAAATATGATACTATTGTTACTATAATGGTATTTAAAATGAGAGTACAGTAATGATACTATAGGAATGCAGTGATTACAGTAAATCAATAGATAATATACTTCAATCGACTTCAGTAATATAAATGCGTGAAAGTCATGTTTTTCTAAAAAGAATTTCTAATTCTACGACTTAATATATCAATTTTAAATATCTTAAAAACGATTTTATTCAATAGATTTATGCTACCAGCTTCATAGAAAGAGAACCAGATTATGTTTCTAGTTTCCTTTCATTGGCTCCGAAAGGAATTTATCATTGGAGATAAATAGCACGCATTTTCAGCTCAACGGACATCTAGTTACGAAGAAAAAGTATCGTCAAAGAAATTATTGCTTCTACTTAAAAGTTGCGAAAAGAAATTTCAGACGCTTCCGTTAATTCCGTACATTTCTCTCTCTTGAGAAAGTTTGTTTCTTTACCTGCTACGGAGTTTATGCTCCACGTCGGAATTCCTATCAGGAAAATTCTTCGCAAGAGCGCGATTCATCTTTTTAGATTCTCGTTAAGGGGGCATTTCTCTTCTCCTTTGAAAAGTTCTGATTCCGAATTCATCTTTATTATTTAACTAAAATGGATATAAGTAGGAAAAATGTGCCCAGAGGAAGGTATTAAATGTCATGAGAAATGAAAGGCATTCCTCTTAAGGCAAAAAGTCACAGTGGAATTCGAAGAGGAGATTTAAGTCCTTTTTCATCTTCTCTTGTTTCGAACATTTTTAAATATTTATTTTCTCATTTACATCGGCTGGAAGATAATACGGTGCTGAAATGCCGTTATTTTGGCAATTTAAGAAGGTAGTTAGCCATTTATAAAGAAATATTTCTTTTATTATGAAAATCGGAAGGAATTGCAATACGAAGCTTTACTAACTGTAGTATTATCTTAGTATACACTTACGCTGCTAATGTTCAGTATTTTACCCGACATCCACCGCATTATTTAATGCAGATGAAATATTCATCTTCTAATCATTGAATGAATAATTCATGGATTTTTCGATCTAGTAAGAAATAGATGCAGCAGTAAAGTTTACATTTAAACACTTAATTACTCAGTCAAGCAAGAACTTGGTGACTTTGAACTAATATCTTTCGTGTCACTCTAATGTTTTAAAACCTCAATTTCTCCATAAAAGCCTCTCAACATAATTCATACGGAACCCTTCTCCGTCGTCTTTTATAATTCCGTTCAACATTCACATTTTCACAAACATTCCCACCAGATGCATTTAATAACAAAATATATTTACATCGAAAAACACTCCTGCTCTGTAATAACCCGCTAGAAAATATCCAGAACGGTGGCTGTTATTTTGGATAGCGGAAAATACGAACATTAAGCACATTTGTATCGTTTTAAGGGACGAAAAAACTGGAAATACGCGCGTGCGATGTAATTCGACGTTGCTCCATGTCACGCCACTCGAACTATAAAAGGCATTCAGTCTGGGGAATAAACGTAACGTGCAGCGGATATTCCTCCTGTAGTATCATTTTTTCTATTTCTTCTCTTCCTGGAGTCCCTATTTGCTTCTCTACACCTGTTACGATTCTTCCCCCTCTTCGCCATCCCTTCTCCGGATCAAACGTTTTTCTTGGCCACCTATAGCTTCCTCCTCGTCTACCCTTGTTTTCTTTCCAATTCTCCTCGAGCAATTACTCCCCACGCAAGGAGGCGCATCTTTCAATTTCCGCGTCGCGCGGCACTCGAAAGGAGCTTTAAAGTCACTTATGCCATCCGTTTCTGGAGGATATTACAACTTTAGGAGCGAGCATTCTTTCTTCCCTGCGTTTTTTCCCCTTTCGAGCGCTCAGGAGGCTTTTTCAATCATGCAACCTCTACCGTAGACAGCTTTTCGTTTCAACGAGGTTTCCCCCGTAAATAAAGTTTCCGAGGGAAGGAGGTTATTCATTTTTTCCGGAATTCCCATCTTTGATTACCGCCACCCGGTAGAGAATAACGACCGTGTCTAGGCTTTTGTCAGTCTCATTACCGCGTCTCCTTCACGTAACTACTTAATCTCGGCGATTTCTGCGATGGTCCAGTCTTTACTCCGGTTCAGACTTTTCCATTACCGGTGTAAAACAAACACGGATAATCTTCTTTTCCTCTGCAGCCGTCCCGGAAGAAATTGCTCTAAAAGTGTCCGATTCTTTTTTCGCCTACGTCCCTCTCTTTTTATTAAAAAGTTCCTGTAATTTTCGCCCTCTTTCGGAAATTGAAAAGTACTTTTCCGTGTTTCTGTCAGCCGAATCATTTTTATCTCTTCTCTAATTGTGAATACCTCCGGGGTCCTTCGTTCCCGTCACCCGGTTGTTTCGTTTGCCAAGCCAAATTCGCAATTTTTCTACGCCCGCTCTGTTTTTCTTTAAATTCGTTTCGTTTTTGTTGTTGCGTCCGCGAAAGCAATTTATTCTTTCCCGGCACGCGGAAATCGCCATTTTTTCGGATGAATTTCAACTGTGTGACGGTGGTGTCAGGGTAATCTGCGTGGATTACCGTTTCTAAATTCGATTCAAGTGATGTCAGGCACGATAATGTCAGCAGACATTTGAAGGGTTCTGTGCGCGATTTGCAGCTGGTTGATTGAGTTTACTGTACTCGTATTGGTATATTCACCTTTGGGAGCAGGTACCTCAGGGTACATTTCTTGGTCCGAACAATTTTCTGTTACTATTAAATAGTTCAGTATCGGTATCTTACCTATAAGTAGCATCAGATGCCCTATCATTTCTTTTTTGTCTCGTTCTATTATATCATCCGCCAACTTTTCCGTTTGTCTTCATATAATTTACTCCATCATATTCTTCTTTCGAATCGTTTTCATCAATCCATCTTCTCTCAGTATCTAAGTTTTTCCATTTTCCTACCTTCATTTTGTTACTATAACACACTGAGGTACTTTTCGTCCATTAATCAGCTCAGTCTTTTTTCTAATATGTCCCCAATTTCTAATGAGTTTTTCCTAAGAGCCAAAGTTTCACTCATCTATGACAGTGCATATATACCAATGTTTTCGCCAGCGTTTTTCTTATATTATTCTGATACCCTTCGTCCGCAGTTCCTTTTACTTAATAATTCCTGTATCATTATCATTTACTCTCTTTCAAATGTAAATTTTCCTTATAATTTCATGAATGTAACGTCTGTCTCTAAAATAGGCAAGACCATACACGGTTGCTGGACCAACTGCCCCAGTTTTCGTGTATTCTGATTGTTCCTCCTTTCCTTTATATATTTATAATCACATAACCCAATATATCTCGCGTTACTCACAGATAATTTCTTTCCAATAATATGACACCGAAGCTTTTGGACTTTGTTCGTCTTCAATATAGGACGGGGTTCATTCTATTGTACCCGTTAGCTCAGGATGAAAAACTAGGATACATTGCTTCGACACCTCACTTCACCTATTCTTTGTGTGCATTTCCTTGAGTAGATACTTATTCTCAACCCGTGAAATTCTATTTTCAAACCAACTGTTGCATAACCTCGATAAATCTATCCCATAAATTTCCGCCGATATCTCCTCTTTTTGTACTCGACGTTTATAACCAAAACTTTTTCGGCACCTGTTTGGCGTCCTTCCATGCGCGTAACCCAAAAATTTTCGACTTGAAAAATTCTCCGTGAGCTCTAAACTTCTTTGCATTTCTATTCTGTGGTACTGACTCTAACCCCACCGTGCTGCGGCATTTATGACTAATGGAAGGGTTTTTATTTGCCGTCCTCGTCGGAAAGAAAATCGTTCTCTCTACGCGAATTTCGTCCTATAGTACGGTGTGGTAATTAAACAAACGTTTTCCGGCTAATAGGAATTCTTATAAACAAGAATCATTACTTTCGACGAGAGATAATTGATGCCGACATTTACATTTTAGCCAATTTAGCTTACATTTGATCACCTGAAACAACACTCTTCACAGCAACCGCTAAATATACGCTCTTTCTGTGTACTTCTTTCAGTATTCAAAGTAAATCCAGTATTTTTTATTTCAGATGATAGAGTGATTGGCGTATGCACCTCCAATACTATTTATATTATAGTTTGTCCGGACAAAGCCTTCTCTACCTCATGAACTATCGAAACAATTCGAATGGTAATTTTCTTTGTATAAAGCAATTAACTGAGACAGAGAAATTTCCATTTGGCTTAATTAGAATTGTTATAATTAGATTTGCGTTTCTAAACGAAGATTGTTGTATTATAAATAAACAATAATCCCGCGAATTTTGATGAATATGAAAAATAATTTTCCTTTTATCTCTACGATTCGTTCACAAGAAATAAGACCATCGGCTTAATATCACTGATCAAATTGCGTTTCAGGCTTTATTTGAGGACCCTTTTGGTAACGAAAGAAATTTCTCATCTCTACTTATCGCTCAGAAACATGCTGTAGTAGCATTTGCAGTCACTTATAGTACATACTTGTCCCTTCATCTGATGGATATTACTTAGAAATCAGATTTACTAGGAGTGTTCTCATAGCATATTGTGAGATGGGTAGTCGACAAAATTATTAGTGAAATTATGTTCTTTGGAATAAACATCACATGTGTGGAAAGTATACGCTCACAAATTCATGAAATTCTACCTTTAATTAGTTTCTCGATGGTAAACGAGAGATAAAATTAGTTTTTGCATATTAATTTATTCACCTGGCGTATGATTTTATCAATTCTCACACTCTTCACTTAAGTAGAATTCCTTCTATGAATCCAGTACATTTTTCAAATTATGTTTTGGGATAGCTTGAGAAATTAGAAAAAATGTTACTCTTTACCCAAGCTATGAAACGTAATGTAATATGTAACCTATATAAATTTTGATCTTTACTTCATCTCTCTTTCATTGTTTCATATTTACTTGCTCTGTATTTGCTGTTTTTGAGTGCGTCAATGCCAATAATATTTTCTGATGTCCAATTGTAATTAAGACTTCACAGATGGAGTTTACTTCTCTGAATTTCACTGCTAGTTATCAACATTTTGTTCAACTACATCTACATAACTACCTTGCAAGCCATCCTTTGACAGGGAGAATATTCTTTAGTAATAATCCATGTGATATTAGCTATTACAGCTTACGTTTAGTTTTTCCCTCATGTAAATTTTTTCCGTTCATACATGGTCATTTTTGATGTTTCAGAATAGCATGTATTTCAATCCGAGTGGTAAAAGTCATTTTAACGAAAAAAGTGAATTTCAATTGGATAATAAAAATCCAAATTTTAACTTCTTCTTCCTTATATTTCAATTTTGGTACCTATGTCCAGTAATTAAATTTTATCCTTCATAATATTTGATTTGTTGTAGTTAAATGCTATATTTCAGCGGTTCGCTACTTGGTTGCAAACAATATTTTGGGAAATATATGAATGCGGGAAATTTTGTAGAATTTTCCCTCTTGCTGCAGCAATGGTTGCCCACTTATGGAAATTTATCTTTCATGTCGCAGTTTTTCAAATTTTATGGACTTGCTCGCAGATAACGTACATCCCTTTCTCTATTTCGCATATTTTGCCCTTTCCATTTAATATATCGTGATTTATAAGACCGAAGTTGCCTTCCCCGCGTATGTTATATTATTTTTAAGGCTGGCAGAGTTTTCTTCGCAATATTTCATTCGTTATATAATGCCAAAGAGAAAGAAATCAATGTTTAATGGTCTACGCCGTAAAACAAGAATCGACATAATCCTCAGGTTTTCCCCGAGCGGTGTGTCTATTCCCTCCCTGTCGATTCGCTTGATTCGTGGAAGAATACTGCGGTAGATTACACCGCTTATCTTCCTTTTTCTAAGAGTTGCCGTATCCTTCTCGAACGCGGAAAGAGGTTAAGACTTTTTCATTAAAAAGTTAAGAGTGGTCTTGCGTCGGGTGATTAGGATCCGGAGAAATATGACTTGGAGGTTTGGAGATGAAAAACATAGAGAAGTTCCTAATTGATTGTCGCAGCTTTGTCCGGCGTATATGGGAAGAGATTTCGGATCGAAATTAAATTTCACAAATTTCTAACCTCGATTTACTCGCGAAGAAATTTTTCTCCTAGTTTCTGGCGCGGTTTGTGGAAGGTTTTTATAAATTTCCTGCGCATTTGTACGTACTTGGAAGATATTCATTTGGTTCTCCGAGTGACGTGATCTTTATTTCCAAATACTGAGTTCTCAAAATTCGCCATTGACTTAACCTATAGTTATTGTGTTATTGTTGTTATGTTTACTTTTTACTTGTGATTAGTTTTCTTTAATACTTTGGGAGACAGAAATCTTAAGCTCTGGGTTTATAAGTTTAAATGGACTGATATGCAAAGTTTCAATTTCAAATTCATAAGAGGTTTAAAGGTTTGGCTGAGTTAATTCATTGGTGTATCTATTTTAATTGATTATAGCGGAGCCATCGTTTAGCCATAATTTATCATTATTATTATTTAATTCTTACGGGAAGGTTAGGCCAAAATGACCTGTCTTCCGTATAACTTCTGGTGAAATTATATGATAATAATAACCAAAAACAATTTACTGGAATTAACTTAAATCTTGAATAATAAATCAATACACACAAATAAACCGGCAAACAATGATACAAATTAATTGGTACAGACAGTACATACAAAGTTATAGGCAGTCTAGTTGATGAATAAAATTTATATAACATTAACACAAATAGGTATTGTGACGTATAAAAACATAAAGGTTTGGGTTGTGGAGAAAAACTCCTCAACGGAAAATGTATAGAGAAAAACCCATGATGCGGATGCGAAAACAATATGTATCTTAGTTATCCTTTGGGAAGTGGTAGAAAGTTAAGTGAATGCCGGCCAGAGAAACATTGAGACCCTTTGTATTGAATCATTTTGTAATCATTTATTTGTATATTTTCAACATTTTCTTTCTTCCTTGAAATATCATCTCAATAGCTTTCAGCTATTTCAGCTGCGGGACAGTTATCTCCATTTTGGTGACAAAGTGCGCATAAGGAAAAGCAAAACCGCCTAAACAAAATAACTGCACAAGTAACAAAACCTTTCTTATGCGACTAATTATATATACAACGGATCTTTCTGCATCCATTAAATTTCTCTTCTCGTCCTTCTTCCCCTCATAGCATCATCAATTCCCTCCAATTTCTTCTTTGGTTTTTACGAAGGTTTCCCCCTTAACATTTGCTTGAGTCATTTGGTGTCTTCCAATCTATTAGTTTGGCCAAACCATAGTAGATGTTTTTTGCACCTCGTCAAATATATGTTTTTCCATTTCCATTTTTATCTCAATTCTCACTTCATCAAATCAACTCTTTCTGCAACTTCTTCCCAAATAGTCCATCTCAGTCGTCAGTAGCCTATTTTTATTACTTTCATTAATGTCCTTCACTTCCGCCTCATATGTAGTAAAACTTTCCATCATTGTTTTCTATATTCTTAATTTCGTTTTACTTGTTATATATTTATCCCATATAATTAGGTTCAGAGCTTTTATGATAGCTCCTCCTCTCATAATTGTATCATTTACCTTTTGACTACTACTTTCTTGTTAAACAGGACTTCCGGATATTTTGTTTCTGTTACTCCTTTTATACAATCATTTTTAATGTTAAACCTGGTGGTATATGACTAATTAAATCAACCAATAATCTTTAATATCAACATAAAGAGAAATATGTCTAATAGGCGTATGCGAAGCCCACACTTGCGGAAAATCCTAGATGAGCTCTCAAACATGGAGCTGTATCACATAAGTGAATATTATGTTGTTGATATAGTTTATTTACACAGGACCAAGAATCATAACAGTCATTTGTAAACCAGTGATGATTTAAAAGTTGATATTACGTAGTCGAACGAACTTGCAACCCAATATCGCCTCAGGACCTTATATTAATCTTGCCTTGATTTTCATACGATCAGTAACCTGAAAGTCTATGAGCAAATCTAGTGTTTAATCACTCAGCTAAAAAGTCGCTTGAGTATCAAATGCACCAATCCCCAAATTTAATTTGATGATTGTGCAGACTTTTTAAGTTTTTTTAGTTTTTAATTGCTAACTTAAGTTTGATCTCGAAAAAATTTACAAATGTTGAAGTTAACGTCTAGGATTAAAGTGTGATAGTTGATTGCGAATTGCAGCGTTCTCGAGAGCATGGGAACGCACACGAACCTTGAGGTGCCGGTGTATGCTCAATCATAGGTTTAACATGTTATGAGAAAGCACATGCAACCATAATCTTAAATGGTTAATTTCCCGGGAGAAAAAGCGGAACCAGGGAGAGAAGAGAAACACAAATAGCTCCCGTCGCTTAACAACCGACTCGCGAAATTGTCTGCAGTTATTTCCTTGCTTCTTCATCAAACACTCTCCTTGTTTCTTTCAGCACGTAACATTCTCCCCCACGAACACACTTTACTCCATTTCCTGCTCTCCGCCAAGGGGAGCGATTTCGTATTAAGGAGCGAGCTTTTGCACCGTTGTCTTCCATTCCGAAACGGATCCCCACGTAGAAGCACAGACTCTTCTCCGTTCATACATCCGATTTTATTGTTATTCCAGTGCGGCGCATTCATTTTTCCTTCTCCGCGACTCGAAATAATTTCCTTTGAAGAATTCATCTCATCGCGGCGATAACTAGATGGGTGCTCATTCATTTGGACGCCTTTAAAGTTTTTTCGTTTCGTTTTTGTTTGTTTTTTCGCCAGTCTCCGAAGTGGGTGGGATTATAATATCTTTTCCGTCTGATGAGCTGTCGTGGTCCACCATGAGGTGGCGCCATCCTTACTTCTCCTCGTTTGCAGCATCCATTGTCCGCCTCCGTATTACGGTAAGATGGACACTCCGGAGATCGATGAGGCTTTTCTTTCTTCGCTATTTCTCCATCCCCTCGTCGGTACGTGGTTTATGTGCTCCGCGTCTTTTTATCACTGCCGGAATTAAAAACCCTCTCCCCCTTGTTCAGCTCTCGTTCTTTCTCACTCTGAAGGCGACCTGCAATTTGAATGAGCCGTCTCCTCCAGTCACTGATCGCTGCTTATGGAAATTAGTCTCCCGGAAGCTGCGGAGAGAGCTCTTGCTCTCTTTTTAAATCGCAGTTTTTTTCCGTGTTTTGGCCGCGGCTCAAAAAACGTGTTTTTATACTTGTTACTCATTTAAAAATCTCTGAAGAGTGTGGTCGCGATGCGGTCGAGAGGAGTGGCGCGCGACAGTGTTTGGGTGGTTAATTTTAGTGGCCTTCATCTCGTGTGAAATATGGGCGGCGTGGTTTGGTTGTTTTCTTCTTGTTCGCTACCGCGGAATCTAATAATTGAACGTCTACTGCACGTTTCCTTTGGTTCGCTTCGCCAAAAGTGATGTCTTTTTCCTGCGTTTAATTTTCACTCCAATTTGCGTAGGAATGTGTTTCACTCAAACAGCATTCTCATCTACTAATAATTGTATCAGATTGTTGTCTCACTTAGTAGGTGGGATAACAAACATTCCCTTTCTTGTAATTAATTAGTTATGGTGGTAATTGGTGGAATTTATTCGTATTTAGTTCAATGAAAACAAAATCTAACTCCGCCCATGGAAAATATATTTGAGTAAAACCCGACCAGCTTCGAGTGTTGTACTTCTTTTCTTTAGGTAACCAGAATAGGAAAATTCCTTCCTTGTTTCCATTACATGTTTCTCTATTTTGTTTTCAATGCTTTCCATCAACGAAATCATTGTTAATTTACCCTCTGTTAGTTAATAATTTAAGTAAAGCTTTTTTGCTGAAATAAATAAAGCAAGACTCTAAGGCCTTTTTTGATTTACTTATTGCCTCTTTTAGTTCATTCTTTGTATATCTTGGAATATATATTATATTTTTAGATCATTATTATTGCTTTTATTAATATATATAGTATTCGAATCTTATATTATAAAGTTACCAAAATCGATCAGTTCGTCTTAGAGCATATTCTCTTCGAAGAATTAAATTTGCGGAGGATTGTTAAGGTTTGGAAAAGACAAGAATGGTTTCCTCCCAGTTCAAAAGTTACAGAAAGCTCAAAACACATTTGTTCATGTGTTATATGTTGCAATCAAAGCTCGGGTTAGTCTTAATAGTTGTCCCCTAACTCACACATATATCCCTCTCATAACTCTGTGAATATTTTCTTTTGATCCCACTCTATTGTACGATGGATAAAGGAATTCAACGCCATCCCACCATGAAGAATCACCATCAGACCTAATTGGTACGACAACCGAGACATGCATCAACGTTTTCTCTTGATTATCACGTCAAGTCTTTCATCTAGGTCCCCAAAAACGTCTCCTTTACCAACATTTTTTTTCGCACCAATCTCATCAGCGAAAAAAGGCGCGACTCGCGACTCGTTTATCGAACTCTATCGAATTCCCACATCCAATTACAATCTCGTTTCCCTCCCGAAAGACCCCTCCCGAATAAAAAGAGCACAAGAATCCGCTTCTCTCGGAAACAATTCCGTACGCCCTCGCGAAACTTCGTTTAAACCCACGGAGGAGCGGGGAACCTTAATAGAAATCCTCTCCGAATGAATTTTCCCAGCCGTTTAAAATAATTGAGTGCTCCCCGGAGGACGGAATGCCGCGTTCGCAAACCCGTGTAAAACAGTCGCACTTCCGCGACGCAAACAACCCGCTCGACGCCGAAGATTAAATGGCGTCGGATGTGAAGGCACGTATGGACCGTCGCGACGTCGAATGCCGCTTCCGATTTCCTCCTCCGACGGCGGGAATGGAAGGCACTCAGTGGATCTCGACGGCGCACGACCTCGCGTCCGGAAATCAGTGCTGCCATCTGGCCCTCGTTTTATCGATTAGGGAGATGGTGGGTCCCCCTGGAGCGTATTCATTAGAACTCTCCCGTCTTGTGTGCCCCACCTTGCCTCCCCCCTCAGACGCCTGTTGCCCAGGTCCTGTGCCCCCCACCAGCCAACAACCACCGCCCAGTGTACACACACCGAACAGAACCACCCCCTCTTCTACGAGGGTGGGGTCGAAGCAACGCCAACAGCTTCGGGATTGCACGCCGTGGGTTGCCTGCGTCATGTTGGGGAGTGAGGGTTTTACCAGACGTTTTCGCGGTGTCGACTTGATGGGGTGTACACCGAGTCACGGCTTGTATACGGGAGGTGTGCGGGTTTGAACGGGGTTGCAGCATGCCTCCGAGGTGCCAACACTTGGATTTGAAACGCTTCTCTGTAAACGATGACGGATCGAATAGGATTGTATGCAGAGGGATATGACAAAGTCTCTATGTAGATATCTTCGAGGAGAGGCTCAACATGGATCTGACACACCTTTAGACCTGCAGACTGAACTAGAAGTGAGGAGAAAGGGCCGATGGAATAGGATGCCTCGCTTGAGAGACAGAGAGATCAACACGTAGAGCAGATGAATAGGGATGCAGGGAAGAACAATTATCGGTTGTTGGAAGAGGAAACTATATTAATGAAAAACGGGATGTTTTCAACGGATCTTCCCTCTGAAACACTGATGATGATCTTAATGAAATGAATGAAATTAACAACCGATTAGTTAACTGATGATAGAAGATGGCTACCGACAGCTTTCTTGTAAAATATCGATATTTTTGGAGCACAAACACGCAAAATATAGTTATCGTTATAAAAGTAGAATCATTTGATTCAGTAATATAAATCATTAAGGCGCTAAAAAAAATCACGCAAGGTAAACTTCGTGAAAGTTGACGTGTCTTGTACTTAGAAAAATATTTCAATTTCGCCAGAAGGCTTTTCATTTGAATACTTTGTCTGAATGTGAAATCCTGATTACATAGTTACGGATTAAAAAAGAAAAATTTCGGTACGTGGTTTTTGTGCTCCGCGTCTTTTTATCACTGCCGGAATTAAAAACCCTCTCCCACTTGTTCAGCTCTCGTTCTTTCTCACTCTGAAGGCGACCTGCAATTTGAATGAGCCNTTTTCATTTGAATACTTTGTCTGAATGTGAAATCCTGATTACATAGTTACGGATTAAAAAAGAAAAATTTCATATACAATTTCATATGCCAATTTCATGTATGCAATCAAGTTTCCATTATTTTATCTGCTACTTGAATTATATCATACAGGCCTTTTGAAGGCTGCGTGACAAGTACGGTAAGTAACAGTTTCAAATTCATGTTTACTCCAGTAACATGCCATCCTCAACCTTTGAATCGATTCTTAAAACATACACTACAATGCATTATACAATTATGTATAGGAATAACAACGTATTTTAACAAGGCTCATATTTTACGTAAAAAATATGTTAAATTTCCAAGAGTTCTTCCCATCTGCGCTTCAATCTCATCTCTTGCTTTTCATTTTAAGAATACCGTAGATTGAAATGTATATTTGTGTGATATTTTGGGCATCGTTTATTTTTTCAGCGCCATCGTGTTACTACGCTCTTTTTGTATGCGCAAGAAGCATTTCATCGTCATACACCAGAATTCGCTGGGGTGAATGAAGTCGTTAATTAGAGGGAAGAATTCTAAGAATCGCTCCTGAAAAGCTACATGAGCAGTGTATTGTTCTGGGCTCTATTCACAAAAAACATCGTCTTCTTCCTCATTCCTAGCACTCGTCTCTGCCTGTTACGACATCTACATTTGCCCTCTCTACGTTTCCTTTGGTCTCCCCACTGCCTTTTCCTACAATTGACATACGTGCATTATTTCGGATTTTTTTCTCCGTTGGTATTTTTTAAATTTCCCCATACTTATGATGTTATTATTCGATCGATGTCTCACGCGTCCAACTCTTCCGTTATTTCTTTCAGAGTACCGTGGTACTGATTACTTCAACGTTGATTTTTATGTATTTATATCATTATCCTTATTTAAACTATCGTCGGTCTATCTATTACTGCTGTATCATTTACTAGGAAAGGCCATGAAATAGTTAATCACAGTTCCTCAATTTTTAGATTTTCTCAAATGTTCCGTCCTTATAATTTGATCTTTTTATCCTCTTTGTTGTATCGTTCTCTCAATTGTATTTATTTAATTTCGGGCTTTCAAGTAAATTCGCAGAAATATTAATTTTTCATTTAATATTTTTTAGTATTGTGCTATATATATTTTAGCCATTTCTATGTAACCTCGTAGTTATCAATAATTATACCTATTTTTTATTAACCTTGACAATAATTTTACGCCATCTTCTTCTCCTAAATCCTTTCTCATTAAAGATGCAACTAATCTTGACAATTAACCAAGCCTCGCGTCCTACTGAGAGAAACCTATTCAGCAATTTTCATGAGTATAGGTTGCATCATCGCCTTGCTCCCTCGCGCGTTACTTTCCACGAATGTAACCGCTGCGAGGTTCTAAGGTACACTAATTATTTGGTAACCGTAGCAACACGTGTCAGCATGTGTTTCTAGTGCAGCGGAACGCGAAATCGGGGTTCTCGTCGAGGAAGGATCGGCAGCGCTCGAAGTATAGCACACGATCAAACAGTATGAAATGTGCCAGCGTGAGTGAACCCTTCTGCAGCCATCGTATTAGCAAGCAGACATCTTAATGCCTGAGATGCCACACGTGCGATATACGATGCTTTCCTCCAGAAAGGTCATGAAATTAAGTCAGGTTCCTCTCCTGAAAAGATTCTTTGACACCGTCTCTAAGGAATGAGCGAGTACGCTACGCGTTCGAATCGTTTGTGCTCCCGAAAAAAAATCGGCTAGGATACAATCGCCTTTTGTGATAGCTTTGCCGGCCTTTCTTTTGGTTCTTCTTCCCTTGTAATTAACGTCTACACGAGCAGTCAAAATTTCTCTTGGAACATTAAAGTTTCAGGCACCGTGACGAACTTCGTAATGGCGACAGAAACGCCTATTCAAATGGTACTTCATTACCTCAGTGAAGGGTATTGTGATATTGCGGGGTCACGGTTTGAGGAAAGAAAGAATGACTTCAAAGTTCACGGATGCATTGAATGGAAATGTGAGAAAAATATCCGAGTTTTTCACTCATCTTTGCGTTTTATATCACAGAAGTCTTTCTGTGAATTAAATTGCTATATTTTTCATAAAAAGCTAATTCAAACGTTCTTAAGTGTTCATTAAAAATTTTTCTTCAAACTTCTACATCTTTTATCTTGATGAATTTAAGTGAAAAATTTTCCTATGAAATGAAATATTTTGTAGGTAAACAAATCAGTATCGTCAAAGGTTTTGAATGGAATAATACTTTCTGTTAGAGTATGCTTTCCAAAAGGTACTAGTAAATGGCCACAGTAATATGGCCGAGTCACGGCTTGTATACGGGAGGTGTGCGGGTTTGAACGGGGTTGCAGCATGCCTCCGAGGTGCCAACACTTGGATTTGAAACGCTTCTCTGTCCGTGCATCCCAGTTTAGCGTAAGATTAGAGATAAGGTAGAGATTATGAATAATAATATTAAAGTAATTATAAATGCTTAAGAAAGATGGTTAACGTGACTTCGCACGCAAAGGTGTGCACCGAAGAAATATCACAAGGAAAAACGGACATGAAGTCTGCCAGGACCAGGAGTCGAACATTGAATCTTCCACTTATAAATGTTTCATTATTTTTTATATAGTTTTATATTGATGGCATAGTCGACAGTTAATTTTTCCTTCTATGGTTCTAATTTTTTTCTAAAAATTATCTTTCATTTCGAAATTTATTGCTGTATTGAAAGAAGTATGAGTGCGAACTAGTTACTATATCTCGTAATTTAAAAACTTTCTTTGTAGCGAACATAAAGATAGCCGGATTCTTTGTATATAATTTACATCGATTGTTTCAGAATTAACTAATGCAACAATAGGTGGTTGATAACTATCATTATTATCCGCTGATTTTACTGGATTAGAATGTGAATGTTTTTAGTTAATTATGGATTCGATCGTAACTTTGGCTTTCCCCACGTGTTTACATCCTATTTACAGCTCGTCATTCTAATTTTCTGGACCCTGGGTTTTATGAGCGAGGGATAGATGTTGGAGATAGAATCTGCGGAGCCACAAAAAAAAACGATGCACTGTGGATTGGGGAAGACCTAAAGGGAGCGTAAGGCAACCCAATCCCTACAAATGGAACGGATTTTTCTTTCGATTCGTCCCCCATTTTCTGCCGGATACACCCAAGCAGAGACTCCAGACGCAACATAAAAAAAGAGTGACCATCCCGCGTAACGCTCGGCGAGCAATCACATCTATAAAAGATCAGAGGAAATATAGCGTTTGTCCTCAAAGGACACCCAAAACAGTTCGCATCACCGTTTATGATGCGCGGAGTAAAAGGAAAAATCCGCCGGAGCCAATCGGATCGAAGGATTTCTATCTCGTGTCAGTGCGCGACCCCGCGATATTCCCTTTGCGACCCGCTCGTGTCACGCTTCGGCGATAAACAAGACGGCCAATGCGACTTCCGTCCGATCCCGAACCCGATTGGCGGCATCGGAATCACGTGGCCTAGCAGATTTCCCCGGAGGAAGTAAGGCTTTAGAGAGAGCACGTGCCCCGCGCAAAGGATCACGGTCCTCCGAGGGACGCCTCCATGCGGCCCCAGAGAGCATTACTCGGAATTGAGTGTTAATATGATGTGTTCGAAGCGATCAATCGATCCATCTTCGTGCGGAGAGAGAGGCCGTTGCTGTTCCTCCGGGGGAGGAAATGAGGAAAAAAAGGGAGCAAGGGTCTTCGGGAAAATGAACGAGGCTTTGCGTTAGTTCACGGATCGTTGGGTCGCCGGAGCCCAGGATGTGGTTTACGCCGCAGCTTTAACGATACGAGGGTTTCGCATGGCGGATCGTCTATCACGGGGAATTTTACCCGCGGCTCCGTTAAACAAGAAAATGCGCCGTGGACCAGGCCGAGGCGCGAGATGTCGCTCTTGGGAATAAGAAATTTTCTTGGGGTCGGAGGCGGAAATTTCGTTAGTTGGCGTAGGGGATTTTAAGGCCTCGAGCGAATGAGGTAGTGCTTATATGCCTTGGGGAGGCCATGCGCGCCAGGGAAGCGTAAGAGATCTAATAAATGAGAAAAAATTAAGCGGATCTAGTTACGTTTTTGAAATTATTTACGGACGGGGAAATTACCTATTGCATCACGTCGAATAAATTTGGGGGTAATGCTCTGCGAAGAGGAAAGTGGGAAATGTTGCACTCACCCAGATTATTCTAAACTAAAAGAGTTCATTTTCCTTATACATATGGATAAAGATCCTCAACAGTTTTTGGAAATCCTTTTACGTACCTCAATTTTTTTTAGGCATGTATGATCGGAATATTATCGACTCCGTAATAAAATGTTTCGGCGAAATACGGTGATTATTTAGAAGGAAATAGATGTATTAGAATCATCACGGCTTTAATCATATAATGTGATTGAAAAATTCACTTTGTAGTTATTATTGTTGTGTTGGAACGGTTATTAGGGCGAAATTTTATTTATACTATTTGGTTTTATCCATGTTGTACTATTTCTCAATTTTCTTAATCCAGGTTTTTGTCTCGAAATGTGGATGCTGCTATCTTAGAACCCTGATTAAATCTTACTGTAGAATTGAATATCTATGGTAGCTTACTCATTTAAAATAGTGAAACATTACATATGTAAGATTCCAGATTGATGGTACTTTTGTCCCAACAGATGCTACAGACTATCTCAAGTGTATCACTTTCCTATTAGATTTAATTGAAATATTATATGCACAGCTTATTGTAAAGTTTTCCAGAAACATTTCAAAAGTTAAATGATGTAAAAAGGAAAAAAAATAAATGAAAGACATTTTGTTGCTGAAATCGTTACCAAGATTTGCGTAGGATATCCTTATTTTAACGAGAAGACAGGCAAGATAGAATTAAGATATATGCATTGCTGTCATAAGAAAAAGATATGTCATTCTATCCGAGTAGAAAAGGCAGAACGGAAAGACAATCTAGATGCGACTTCTTGACAGAAAATCATTAAGCCTGAAATTCTCATATCTCATGAACTCATATAATCACCTAGAATACGTTTGTATTGCTTTGGATTCCCTAAGTTATGTATTTGAGGTCTGATAATGCTTTTATAATTTTATTTTGAAATGGTCGACGAGTAAATTCAGTTTAACGTATATTTATCATATAATGTTTCGAAGTTATCTGGTAAGATAACCAGTAATCCTAAGATTTCTGAAATAACAGGTTACATGCTTTATGCAACCATGGAACTTATTACTCTCCACAAGTTTATATAAATGCTTCTCGTAAAATCACGAAAATGAGCAATTTATAATATATATATATTATCTTGCCTTGCAACCTCATGCAAATAACGATGGGATACTTTGCGCTAAACAGGGTAAATCAATAAAAATTTAATTTCTTTGGGGTACAGGTAGTCTAAGGATTCGGTGGCTTAATTAAAAAAAACAGCTATTAAAATAGAATATAATTTGGCCTTACAATTTCAAGTATTGTTTTTTTACACTATTACCGTACAAAAAAACCGTTGACTATGTGCTATTCATTACTCTTTACGCTCTTTTTCGACCTTTATCCCATTATCTTGCGGGAAAGGACTGCTAAGAGTAGGGACTTTTGCTTTTTATATCGAGTGTGCATTCAAGTTCTCCGGTACTAGTAATTGAATTTTTGATGAATTTTACAAGCTGCTATAGATCAATACCTTCAATTAGCCTCGCTCAAAGCAAAAAGCAAACATGGGTGCCCTGGGGCAAACTCGAACAATAGTTCCGAGCGTCGAATTGGTCAACCATCACTCCGTGAATTTCATTGTCTTTTGTACAATGATCAGTGACTACGAAATTGTATCGGGAACACTGAAAAGTAAACATTTGGAAAACCCGTTAGAAATTACCCAGAATTCTCGCCCTCCTTCCTCTCTACCTTATGATTCCTTCGAGAGCTAAAGGAACATCGACGTATCACCTTTCAGCCAGATTTTAAACATGAATCTCTTAGCAAGCCACAGGGAGCGTACATTAGCCACGCCCCCACATCTCCTTAATCATTTATTCACTCATTCGATGCGTAAACCGCGCCGAAACGTCCTCGGAACTCATCAATATCCCCGCGTAGCTCGCGAGCATACGGCGGCGTGCAGACCCTTCTGGAAAAAAGCCGAGCAGCGCGCCACGGGATAGTGACAGAGGAATCAACAGAGAGTAGCCCGATTCATTCAGAGAGGTTCTCTGCGTATATATTTACCTCTTTCGGAGGGTTTCACGTGATAGGCCCTTAGACACCCTTTCGCGTAAACAGCGTTTGATCCTTTGAAGGGGGGTAAACCACGCCTTCTGGGGCTCCTACTAATGGAGATGCCCGAGGAGGTAGGAAACAGTCTAAAAGCACATACGCCATATGACGCCATGGCATTTATCCCTCCGACCTGTAATCAAGGCTTAAATTACAGTGTAGTAGCGGCACGGGACGTTAATATTAATGCAGAAGTCAGGGTACGGATTTAAACCGGTGAAGGGAATAACAGGAGGAGGTGACGGGGACCGAATAAAGGGTGCGCTGGAGGGGGCAAGGGTGCGTCAGGGTCAGGGAAAGGGGGTGTTGTAAAAGGAAAGGGGGTTGGTAGGGGAAAAGTGGAGTTGGTAGGGGATAGGGGGTTTGTTAGGATGGCATGGGGGCCTTAATTGGACCGGGTTAATAAAACACAGTTTTCCGGGACGCAACCGTATCTTCGCTAATATAAATAAAATTACGACTAATGGTTGCATAAAAAAAGGGTAAGAATAAATTTCGGAGTTCTCGCGTCAGATTATGCGGAACAGAGAGGTGATGGAGGAAAGTGTTCCTTTTGGGGAAAAAATGAAAATTTTGCAGTCGGGCGGGGTTGGATTTGTCCCATTAGCATTTTGTTTCAAAAGGAGGATGTCTTGGAGTAATTCGATCGGTGGAAATGGCGTCAATTTGGGTCCTTTTTTACGACAGTGGATGTGGAGGGTCGTTGAAGGCGTCTGGGAGACTACGGAATGTTTATTCGAAAGATGATGAAAGTTGCCGGGTGTTTATTATTTCTCTTTTTTTATGGATCCGCGCCGCTTTCATAAGGTGGAGTTAGCGTCGTAATGCGGAAAATATCCTCGCGGTGTAAAAAAATGTAAATTTCTCTAGAGTTGAATCGTCGTCCCGTTCCCCAAGAGTGTGTTTATTTTGCGCTAATGATCAATGGTGGATTTCATTGCACTGAATGAGACATATTTAAATATTTCTTCCGCTTTTCCTGTTGGTTTTCGCGAGTTTGTATTCCAATGATATTGAAGTAATAGGTTCAGATGCACTCGAGACATTTTATAATTTCGCTCTTATTGAGAAAATACATAAAAAATTATAATTTTCTACTGAAAAATACGTCAAATATTCTATGATTTTTACTTTACTTTTCGTAATTTGTTTTTTTTTAGTTTTAATGAACGAAGTTTTGCCATAATAATATATGATAATTTTTAAAAATATGAGAAATCAAATCAAAATAAATAAAATATTTTAGGTAATGTGAATTCTATAGTATATGTATATAATATCAATAATAATACTTATTGCCTTCAGTAATATACGTAGAAATATACAATTTGTGATGTTAAAATTTTGTTAGTCTTATATATATGACGAATTTAGCCGAATATTTCAGATTCATTTAGTGGCAGTTCAGTGTTAAAGCGCAGCAACTTACTATAGAGGGAATCCTCACATTTTTTTCTCAATCTGAAAATTATTGGAATATTTTATCCTTATCGATTTATGCTCATACTTTTAATTCAAAGGTAAAAATATTTCATCACTTATCGGAATTGATGCTTATCAATAAACCCTTTCTCTTCGTATGACATTCATTTCGTCGCAGATCATTACCCGGTTTTAAGTTAAATCTAATTGGAATTTAAATAAGTAACTTAATTTAAAATGATCGGCAGCGGACGAACTCATTACCCAAGGATGGAGGAAGGTAATTTCCGTTTCATGTTTTAATGGGAATATTCCGTCGTGAAATTATTGAGAAGAGTTTTATCCTCAAATTTCAGCAACTTTAATCACTGATAACGATAATTTTCTCAGTTTTTGTCGTAATTTTGTTTCTCCAGCTGAATTTGATACTGCGTTTGCCGTCAGAAATTTTCTAATGAGGAAATTTCGTGTTTAATGAGATTCGTGATTCGAGAATCTGAAACTATGATAGAGCAACGTGAAACTTTTTGAAATTTATATCTGAGGCAGTTTAGATTGAGTAATTTGGACCAGCAGGAAAAACTTCATAAAAACAGAGAGTTAAGATACGGAGAAAGGATAATTAGGTGTATATAAGATGAAGGGGAGCACATTATGGTTACATTTATGTAATGGTAGGACATTTTGATCAAAACGTAGCTAAATACGACGTGTTCACGATTCAAAAGGTATGATTTCGAGAGCATGATTAATTTAATTTGATGGTCCATTAAAATCCTATGGATGTGAAATCGAAAGGTTTTAACGAGGAAGGAATTAACTCCACTTAAGACAAAGTCCACGTGATAATAAATTTGTAGCTTATAAAATTATCATTGCTGAACAAAGCAGCATGTGATTCTTTCATCGCGTAATTTAGGAAATCGTTTTTGTGACTAATGCAGACGTTATTTGACAGATGTAATTTCACCTGCGTTCATACAAAGCTTAAAGAAGCAATACTAAGACACTGCATTTTTAAAGTTTTTCGCAGTTTCCGAGGAAGATGCAGGAAATTAGCGTAATTAAATATTTAAATAAATACGAAAAACTATCTAAATATTCAATGGCCGAATTTTAGTGATGAGCGTTAAAGAAGCATGTGTTTTTGGATCTATGTTCAAAGTAAAAGTTTAAGGAAAAATTATGCATTATAGATGAATATCGTATCCTTTATAATTGAAGGGGCTAAAAAATCTCTCATAGTATTCTCTTACTTTTTATTTGAAATCTATAAATTTTATAACCTAGCAAATCGAGGAAGTCCCATATTAAGGGATTTCTATTGCAAGGACAGGATAAATTACATGGATTAAACTTCCTGATTTTCTTGAAGGTGTCAGTGATAGATCACTCATCCATTTCCCAATGTCTCTTGCAAGCCCTAGTCTAGAAGATGATTCCATTAATTTAACCTTAATCCATTCTTATAAGAGTAGAGTTTGATGCAGTTCAATTGCAGGAAATTGTGAACTGCGGCGAAAACTTAGATGAGTGTGGCTTGGAGAGATATGGCATTTTCCTCTAACGAGATGATAATTACCTGTCCGAGAGTCATCGGCCTAAGCGAAGTATGTCGGAGGAAGGGAGATGGATTGATAGATAACGCTCTTCGTCGGATATTGAGATCGTGGCGAAAGATATTAGGCTACGATATCGCATACCAAGGAGCTAAATGGATCCTGCGCACGAAATGACATGTTAAAGTTATTGGCGGAATTGACTCCTCGTCATGGGAATATGCGGTTAATTTCTCCAAGCTGTTAATGTAGGCTGGGAAATCAAATTAATTTTAAGGGGAAGGTTCCATAGCATTACTGATGCTTAATTATGTTTTAAAAATATATAACCGTTCTTTTATCCGGCTATGATGTGTTCCCTATTAAATTTAAAACTGAAATCATAAGGTGTTTTGTTAAAGTTTTACAGTTATTGTTAATAAAGTTTAAAGCGTCACTCAAAAACCGTGAATTTATCTCCTTAGTTAACTCCAGAATAATTTTATTCGAAATATTATTTATATATTTCTTTGTGAAATATTACGGGCTAAAAAATTTAGAGGTATAGCGATAGCGTAGCAGGCTTCATATACTCGTATCGATTTTCTAGCTACCTATATTTTGGAATTGTTTTCTAGATGAATATTAAATATTGTCCAGTAACTAAATAAGATACATCCACATCTAATCAGAATATATTATTATTTGGTAGTTTCCATTTCGAACGAATGCTTTTTTCCCCTGCTTGTTTGCTATCTCAATTAAACCAATTTACGTGTTTCTTTCTTTGTTGTTTTATGATAGCACAGAAATATGATATGGCAGAAAAGAATCCCATTGTAGTATAACCGCGCAACGTTTCCTTACATAAAGCACCACAGTAGGCAGATTAGTAAATATGGAAACGAAACTGTTGTAGATCATTCAAGTATGTATCTTCAAAAATACCTTAATATCAAATTGCCTACAAGATGCGAGATTAACGTATTCGACAATAATTTCGCGGTTTATACCTAATTTATCTCGCATGCCAGCTTTCAATATTTATTATTTTTGCTTTATTTCTTTGAATTAATCGAAGGTATTTATTGTGAAGAAGGAAAGAAATTTTCTAACTATTGTTAAACGTAGAAATCAGAAAACTCGTTATAGGCAGGATATGACATACCTTGAAGAAGAGATCTTTAATGTTTTTATATTACTTCTTTTTTATCAGGAAATATTCTTATGGCGTTTCCGGTGAAAAAGTGTGCTGAAGATTTTTCCTATCCTGGATAAACTTCGCAATCCGTCTTAGGGTTCTATCACCATAATATATATTTCCCTACCATTCTAAATTTTCAGCTAATTCATTGCTATCGCTCAATATCTGGTATCTTTATCACTCCTCGACATGGTCCCTTTTACTGTTTTTCGAAGGGATATATTATGAGAGGAATATGAAAGTGGGATACAATTGAACGCGTATATGACTAAAACACTTCTCGTAATTGTGTAGTTTATTTACTTACTCAGACGAAAGTAGGAGCTCTCCGTTGAAGAGAGCGAAATATAACTTTGATGACCTATTTTTTAGATGTAGCAGAGACGACGCTTAGCCTCGTAAACTTCGATTCTTTTCTCATGAGAAATAGTTTGACGGAACATCTCAATCGACCAAAAAATGCGATCATTACTGCGGCACTGTATCGTTTGGAACGTATTCAAATGAAGTTTTATGAAGTAGTTGACTTGGACGACGTTAATGCGATGCAGTCTCCTTTGCAAAAAGATCGATTTAATCAGCGATGACCTCATAAAGTCATTTACCTCGCCACTCTACTCTAACAACTACCTATACTACCTGCCGTTGCCTCTAATCGTCAAAACCGCTGACTTCCTGATGCAAGATAAGAGGAAGTCTCCATCTTTTCGAAAACTGGAGCCATAAATATCTATCCGACCGCGGTGGCGGGGTGGTTAGCTTGCTAATGCTCCAACCGTAAGGCTCGAGTTCCGAGTAATCGGATTATTCTGGTTAGGGAATTGTTGTGTATAGCAATTATTATTATATTGGATGTAATTAGGTTATATTCCTGTTTCAATAAAAGAAATTATTATAATATGCTGATATATCCTCCGAACTTTTCCGAAAGTCATGAGGTGATACAGTAGAAAATTTCTTTTTTAATCGCAGTGTAGATATTAACTATCGGTTAAGCGGCTCATCCACTTAAATCAATAGAGTATGATAGGTTTACGGGGTGCCAGTCCGAGTTTTAAACCCATTTTGTGAACTGATCTGATGACTATGCATCTTTAAATCCTTATTTAAGAACTACTAATTCATACGAAAAAATTGGCTGCGTATTTTCTAAAAAAATCTCACGGAAAAAGACACTTTCCTTCATTTATTTTCCATGATTTTCCTTTTATATTATGTAATTGATTCGTTCTCTTTCGTTTAAATTTAGGAAATGTTCACCTTACAAATGCTCTACTTATATTTACTTCACGAAAACATCTCGTAACCTGATTTTCGGCAAACTTGTAGCTTTCCAAATTATTTTACTCACGGCATGTTTCAATACGATACTCTCAGTTTACTTTATGGATAATTTTTTGATCTATTCCACCGAAAATCACGATACATCAAGGTCTTTCCTTCATTGTATTTGTAATATTTTCTCTCAGAAACGGTGGAAATGCATTTCAAATATTTATCTTTCCGACGGCTCTATCAGACGTCCTTTAAGCATTATTTACACCCAGCACGTGATTGCTCCCTCTAGCTAAGCATGATAAAAACAACATAGTAGTGGTGTATGCAAGAATTGTTCTGAAATCGCGTTAAGCGCCTTCTGAAACGTGGAGCACATCCTACGATAGTTTGATGAGGACATGTTTCTGATTGTCACGAAACAAGTTTTGCGAATCTCACGAATTAACACGGATAAATTGAGGTGCGAATTAACTATCCACCGTAGCCGTTACTAACTAATGGGACGAGATGATAGTTCCGCGACAGTTACTTCCGCAACTCTGCCCGCAAATCTGCACGAGGAAGCGCAACGAGTCACTGTCACATTCACATCCTCCGCTAACCCTTCCTTCGCCACACCTTTTCCACGAACTTCCCATCTCTTTTTCCCCGTAATATGATTACTTATTTATAACTCCCACGCAAAAACCCCTCCTCCCGAGCACCCTCTATGTAAATGAAAACGAACCAGATGGCAAAGATAGGAGCTCCCGTAAGAATAATGAGAACACGGACATTAAGCGGTGAGGCCAGGAAAAAGAAACGTCGGGGAGAATAAGACTGTTTTCTCGCGTGACGTGGAGGAGACAGGCCGTGAATAGGTGGGCGAAGGGAAAGAAGGCCCGTGGAGTGTGCTCTGGGCGAAAGTGGTCCGAAAAAAAAGGCCGCAGGAGTTTCAAAGAGTAACGAGCAGTTGAAAAGGGTAGCAGAAGGGATACGGCGGACATTCGCCCAACGGACCATCCCCGCAGACAGAAGAATAATGGAAAGGAGAATCTCTCCCTGGCCGCGTTTCCCCTTCCCTCTTTTAGGCGGGAGAAGTGAAGTGAACTAAGATGCCATTAGGTTTGACACGCTGGAGTGGAACGATAGGAGAGACGACGTGGGAAATGAGGGAAACTGGGGATTTGGAACGCTTTTGGGGTGTGTCGAGGGAGATTCGATACAGGAAAAGGAGGGAAATATCAAGAGAGGAAGGAGTGCTCTTCCTCGAACACCTCCCCCGAGGAAGTGTTTGAAACTACTTTTTTTGACGCCATTGTGCGGAGGAGGCAGCCTAAATTCTCGTGTAGAACGCGGACTTGCGCTCGGTGTGGATTAAGCGTCTTTTTTGGAGGCTCGTATCGCTTTTTTCTGCATCTTGCACTCAAATTGTCGATTTCAACAGGTATTCCTCATGAATGGCCTCTTTTGGGAATAAGAACGCTGTTTACCAACATATTTTAGCATGACTTGGGCGAATAGCTTACCACTCCCCTCCTGGAGGGAATATCAGTGGCCACCGCTGGTTTTATGGAAGCTTCCGAAAAATGTTGTACATGCAATCTCACAGGTAAAAATGATCTGGGATTCAGCTTAAGATTTTGTTTCATCGCAATCTTTGCGTTATTATCGTTTTGGCGTTTTCGTTTAAATCTTCGATTGTATACTTTTATTTGTTTCTGATACTTCAACATCAATTGCTTTTAATGCATATTAAAATATAACTAAGAACTAGAATATCACAATATGGAATGGAATACCACAATCACAATACCACTGGTACAGTAAAACCAGTGCTATTCCACTTATGACATTCCAATACATGCGACGCCGAAGGACAATTAAAGTATAGTATTATTCATGAGTAATCAACTAAGCGCAACGTGGCAGTGATCGTTTGTACAGAGAGTAAGTTAGGTAATCGGTCTTATGCACTTCAGTTCATCATGGCAGGTTGCTTTTAGGGTAGTTTTATTTTGGCGAAATTGAAAATTGTCGACAAATGCATCCATAAAACCTAGAAAATGAAAATCAGAGTCCTCCCAAGTTTGATAAAAATTCTTTTCATTCAGATGGTGGATTATTTCTAGTTTTTAATTCCGTTTTAATAAAATTTCTTGTGTTGTAAAACCTTTTCCCACCCTAAGCGTCTCAGTGCCTTTTAATAAACTTCACAGAATCAGGCGAGGAGTTGTGGTAATCCATAATGAAAGAATATACAAACCATTCTTATATTCTTTCAGTGTCTTTTGTCTATATAAGTCTATTGCCATTCGAAATTCTATTGTATGTTTAATATGGCTCCGATGCCATTGGAATTCCATTATGAGTTTAAGGATATATTAACTTATTTGTGATATGTACGTCTTCATCATCTTCTCCTTGCACAGTAATTGTGAACCGGGTGCGCACCATCTTGCGCAAAGTCACCCTTTCCCGTTTTTCAATTGTGAACTGATCGTAACTGCGGTGTACCTGTTTCTGTTCTTGTCACTTAACGAATCAAGTATTCAGGGTAAAGATTTGTGCATTGAAACCTTTGGATAGTTTTTAAGAGTACTTATGTGGGATTGGTAACACTCATGCTAACTTCCCTTAGTCATTCGTTCCTCTCGAATGATATAATTACACAGCTGCACCCCCTCTGATTCACACGCAGATTTGTCATTGATATCCTCTTTTCTCAGTCAACACGTCTATTCTTCGACACACCTATCTGTTTTCTCCATTCCCTCGATATAATGCTTTCTGTCAGTCGGTGGAACATATGCTGCTTTCTTGATCCTATTTTATAGTCCTTTCTCATCCATTCCGTCGTATCCCTGGCTTCCTCTCCCCTTCCGAAAGCCATTCTTATTATCCCCTAGATTTTCCGCCCTTTTTCTCCAATCCATCCAGGGATTCCCCTCGCTATTTTATATAAGAAAGAATAAGATATGTAAGAAGTGGATTGTTTTTTGAAAATCTACCGAGAACTGCAGCAGCAAAATCCGCAATTACAGGTATATCTTCAATAATACTTTCACAAAATGTTTACTGCACGATATAGCATTTTGCTATTTATGAAATATATATAAACTGTCGTATTTGTTTTAAGTCCTCTGTGAGTAGCGTCATTACTGCTTCACACGTACGTTAATCGTAAAGAAACCCGTTGTTTATGTTCTAAATTTCACGTTTATTTCATGGCAATGTTTTATTTTTCTGCGCGTAATTTTCCAGAAATTTCAGACATAATTAAATGTCGTGTATTTTATTTATAGATTTTCTTTTCTGTTATTATCTTACAATGAATTCAATTTTAAGTTAAAGATCATTTTTTCTACATCCCGTCAGGTACGTAAAATATGAAACTATGTGAATACTGATTAATTGCTGATTAACTTGAGAACAAACTTTTCCTTCATTGATGTATGTACGGCATAAAGAATGATCTTTAACTTTGAAATACATCATAAAAATGGATTGTGTGATTCTGAAAACAAAATAGCATTATCAGCATCATTGGATGGAGTTAATTTCTCTCTTCATTTCATAGAATATTGAAGCTGAAATTGCAGTTTTCTCTTGTGTATTCATCCATCTCCATTCAATCTCTTGGTACATTGGATCGTTTGGGGAAAATCAGTTAAGTGAGCACTTCACGCGTTCTAGACCATTCCGTTTTTTTATTGAGGAAGCTTTCGATCTGTAGTGGATCGGCACACAATTGTAGTGCTTCTGTATGAACGCAGGGGCGATATGGCTTTCTTTGTATGGGAAATGCACGCGCTTTTTATTCCCCTTCCATGACGAGTATTTCCGTCACACCCACTCGAGTGGTTAATGGCGGAGGGAGAAACGGAAAAAGGTGGGAAAGGGTCTTCCTCATCCCCCATCCTTAAGGAGTCTCCTTTCCTTTTCTTGTATCGAAAAAGGGTGTGTCAGTGAGCGTAGCGTGGTCTAAGAACATGGGAGAGGGGCTTTACGCAGCGGTTGCGTTAGTGGGCAAATAAAATGCTGCGAACTCTCTTTTCCACTCTTTTCCACTCTTCTCCACTTGTCGGCCTTTATCGAAAGGGGGACGTGTGTGTATTGGGAGCGATAGAACAAAGTGAGGGAAGAGAGGCACGTTAGCGGAATTGCGTAAACTCGCATTTTTTTTCCTCCCGCCTCTAGAACTTTCTAATTTTATGGAGGTGCGTGTTTCCCGCGGCCCGGAAAGGGATTAGATTAGGATATTGAGATGCGGGGGGTCCCGGATATTTTAAATCTGGGCACAAGTGGAATTTTCTCCGTATGTTGTTAGTATTCCAATTATCTTTTATCCCAAAAAATGTGCGATATTTCGCAGGGAGAGATTTTCCCTCGGGCGCCACCTTCTTAATCTCAAGAAGCTATCGTTGTTGTATTCTTACTTAAAATTTTCTTAACATTAAAGCGGGTTAAAGTTGAAATAAGTACAATTTTCCGCAAGGAGAAGTTCTTATTCCGTTACCTTTTTAGTAGTTATCTTAGTGTTTGGGTTAAAAAAGGAAACAACAGTTTGAAGTAACATATAATTGCAAAACTGAGTTTTGCAATACGACATTCAATATCTGTTAGATGTAACATTACATATAAATAATCACAGTTGCGGAAAAAAGATTTTCCATCGTGCGTCTTTTTAAACCCAATTAATGTAAAAGGAAGTGAAAAACTCAAAATTTACTGTTAGTCGAACCAGGTTCTTTAAATTTCAGGGTGGGGTTAACATGTGTTCAGAGCTACGCCTGCCTACGGTACGTAGCACCGTAACCATAGGCCTACTAGATAAGGGCGCTAACAAATAAAAAGTATTTTCTTCCACAAATTGCGATATTTAATAATCAGGTTCCATAAATATGTATCGTATCCATATATATCGCCCAGAGTTCCGAACTACTGCGTGGGTTAAGGTATATAAATATTGTATTGCTTATTGTTTATTTCATCTCAACAATATTTATCCAAGTCTTCCGTAAATAGCAGTTGCAATTATTTCTGTTTCATCTTTCTTTTTTTCACAATACGTTAAGACAGTTTTATTTATATTTTTCTCGGAATTACCAGTGGAATTATTGCGCGAGATCCAAGATGGCTTCGTTGGAAAAGTGATGAACAATCCTCAAATAACTCACAATGATGTCAATCTCTCACATAAATACCAAATTCTCAACTCTCAAACTATAGTCGTATTCATGTAGTTATATTTCATTTTCGGTTATCATTGGATTTTCACGCCGACACCTTTACGTGAAACATCCCATCCCCTCCTTTCTCCTAACCCCTTCCCTTATCCTCGTCGTTAAAAATATTAAAATTTTTATGTAACAGATGTAAATAATGTTATGAAACAAATATCGTATGAGTTAATCATGGAATTATTTAGTTTGTCCCGTAACAAATATATGTGTCTGTTCTTGTTTCTCCCTTCAACAACCAGAAACCTATGTTATTATATATCAACTTTTATCTATTATTGTTTATATAACACTTTTATTGAAACTGTATCTCCCGCTTCGAGGTCACTTGTTTCCCACAATTCACAGCGTGAACGTAATCCTCTGAAATGTTTCTTTTCCATTCGGTTTTGGATGTAACTCTTTCAACGTGTATCGGTTAGAAGTTGTTTTCCTCGGCCAGGGAACGGAAATAGCTTAGATGTAAGCGGCGAGTAAGAAAAGAAAAAAATATTTTGTGAAAACAAAGAGCCCTGTAAGGAAAAGATTCACAATAATTCCTGGTAATGCCCCTCATCCGTTTGGGTTTGTTTTTCTCCGATGGAACACTTCCATGTTTATTTTCTTCCTCGCTTCAAATAATTTTCTCTAATGTATACCACACGTCCGTTTCACAAGCATCCAATCCGCTCCCCATCTGTATCTACAGCTCCTTCGCCTCAATACCTCGGAGAAAATAAAAATAGAGTACAATAGAATCTTCTTTGTAGCGCGCGCTGTTTTCCTCTTCGGGATTGATGGATCTCTGAAAGGATGAATTTTACTAGGGATGAAAATTAATTGATCAGCAAGGAGTAATAATTATGACGTTGCAGGGGAATGAGATTGAAAAATAGAAATAGGCCGTGTCTTGTTTTACTGCTAAAGAGCGGTATTTTCACACTTTTGCTTTATTGACCGTAACTCAAGAATCGTACAGAAACGTATGCATGAAATTTCCCTCAATCAGTTCGATAACGGATAATACAGACAGAAGTTGAGAAATCTGGGCTCGAACTCATTTAGGAACTTCAGTCCTTGTTTAAATCTTCTAATTCTAGACATTCCCGTTCAGCGTCCTGAAACTTTTGAGGAACAATTATTTGCCGTAAAAATTTCGTACAAAACATATCGTCTTTCGCTGTACTTTTTGTAATTCCCAAATACAACATTTTTCAACAGGATTCCATACACTACACGCATACCAAAACAATACTACTAGTTTGCAGTGCAGGTATTTCCCCTTCTAAGCTTTACTTACTTATAAAAATATCGCTGGTCAGTGTACTCACTATATATTTATTATAACTAAAGTATAAAAATTTGCGAGAATTTCCTATCGGTATACTGAAAAAAGCATATGAAAATGTAAGTGTTAAAAACTATTTGAGCTGCAGTTGGTGTCTATTCTATCATAATAATTAACGTACGTTAATTTTTTTTTCATTTACCAAGAAGGAAGCGCTATGTAAAGCATGAAAATTCTCAATCGACCGATTGCAAATTTAGTTCGAAAATAAATTTTTTATGAAATAAACATCCGCAGGTATTCAGAAAGCGTTAAAAGACTTTCGTGGAATATGCAGTAACCCAAGACTTCTTTTCGGTGAATCGATTGCATAACTCTGGCGTAGTAACACAGTCTGAATTAAATATATTTGTAGCTAACTTACGGTTAGTCGTCCGCAAGACATCTTTGAGCGTAATTTCGCACATTAAAATCGCAATTGATTACGGAAACGTCTGGGAAAATTCATGTGCCTCACATCAAGCGTCAGTTGATGGCTGATAAGAACATGGAAAAAGTTGGCGGAGAATTGCGTGATTAGATAAGATGATGAATTGCATTCTTCTCCCCTTTCAGAAAATGTTCCCGAATAATTTAAGAGCGAAAAACCGAAATGAACGTAACGGATGAAATATTTGATACTCACACCCTCAGAAAATGTAATCCCCATTTAGTCGAATAGATAGCTTACTAGCTAAAACAGTAATCCTTCCTTAATATCTGCACTAAAAGTGACGATGTAACATTCTCACCTATTCCTTTACGATAAATTAGCCTTTTGACGAGAATAAGCGATTCAGTTGACTGAATAGCGAATTATGGACCGTCACAGCGTGATATATTTAACAGGAGACTTACTCTGAATGAATCGGATTAACTAATAGCTCATTAAGGAAGCGTTTCCACACGAAACCATAAAAGAGAATCCGAGCACGCATGTTTCTGACCTTTAGGCAACCACGGTGCTTTCACTGATCGGAACTAATGACTCAGCGAAAAAAATACGTAAAAAGAAAGGCAAATTGCGGAGAAAGAATTTTTCCACCAGACGCTCTGTATTATCTATCTTAACATTCCAACATGGCCCTGATAAAATATATGCATAATCTATCTTTTCCCGTTAATTACTTTGCAATATTCGCAGGCATCGTTTAATGGGTTTCATATCTCCATTTTTCGAAAAATATCGCTACGAGTTTAAATTTATGGGGACTAATGGTTTTGGATTTAATTATCTGAAATGGAAAATTTGCTAGAAGATGCAGTGATACTTCGACTTACAGCCTGAATTCGTTCCAGTTCGAAGTTCGTAACTCAAAATGTTTGCATCTTGAAACCCAGTTTACCGCCATATCTTTTCGTTTATTTTTTCGATTAGTATTTCGAAATTAAGTACTTACCTGGAGGTCAAAATGGAGTGAATAAAAGGTTCGTAAGTCGAGGCAGCTCTATAATAGGAAATATTCCTCATTTCCTCGATGATCGTCGCAGACAGAAAATTAATGCTCTTTTGTGTAAATCGAGCGTGAAACCGACCGGAGGATCTATGGACTGGAAAATATTTGCGTGAGAAACGAAAATAAGTGAATTTGACGAAGGGGATTGACAGCTCCCGTAACTTATCGATCAATTACTCGAATGATTTCTCTCAGCATCGCTCGCAATATCGATTTTCTTTTATTTAATCTGAATCGTTTGGCATTTTATTCTAACTCGTATCCGCTGTATCAGTCCTCCCGTCAGTCATAATTATCAGGGTATAACATTCGAAATTTAACGAGAAAGTCTGTAATATTGTTTGCTTTCGCAAGGTTTTGATGAGATTTATGTTTCACATACTGCGGAGAAATTCCAGAAGAGTTTTCGGAGAGAGCGAAATTGTGTGAATATTTATACATATATTGGACATCAATAGCTTCACTTTTTCAATCCATTGGATGAAATGTGCATTAATGTAGACATATATGCATAATATGAGAATGAGTAAATTGAAGTGTAAGCTAATTTGTAAAGACTCGTAAAAAATTACTACATTAACACCATTGGTGCAGTATGCATGAAATATTAATACTACATCATTTGCATCACTAATTTATTGTCTAGATGCAAGAATAAAGATTTAGTGAATAATCGATGTAAATTTTTCGCTACTATAATATTTCTGTGCCCGGAACAGGAAAGTTTGCGATCCGATTAAAAATTCTTGTTTTCATCTCTGCATCTCTCAGTTTAATGCATTACATATTCTTTGACTTCATAAAAGCATTAGTCTGTTGTTTTTTTTGTGAAGATGAGAAAGGTTTGATGTAATACTTGGAGAACAGTTGTAACGAAATTAAACCTTGTTCCTTTAAAATTCCTTCCAAAGACATTTCTAATAGCCTAAACATTGTACTACCTAACGATTGCTTTTCCCTGTAATTCAACATCAAATTAGTAATTAGTGATTTGTGATTAAATTCACTGAGGTGTTAATGCATCTGATTAGTTTCCTTTGCAATTGACTTGTGGGTTCATTGCATTCATAGGAAGAATACTATATACATTACGAAGATATTGTCAAACAACGTACCCATATCAAGGGACCTATGTAACAAGGAAACCTGTAAAATCCTGAAATTTTAGAGCCCGTACAAGTTCCCGTATAATACTCAGCTCCCTATGTTACAATTGCCTTAACCTGCACGGGAGTAAAAAGCTGAGAAACCTGTATAGGACCCCCACGAGTGTCTCTTGCTCAGATTTTTCGCTATCGCAAAATTACGTTAATTTTTTTTCGCATCTCTCTCCACCGGATTTGATATGGCATCGCATACGAGTGCCCAAAAAATTCAGAAAAGCAGACTTAAGGTATGCAAATGCGTTATGTGGATACGACTTAAAAGGAAAATGTGGAATGGAAGTGGAATGGACGGGGTCAGGATCTCGTGGTTGATGAATGAACGCGGAACGAAAGAAACTCTCAAGATACGAGTAGTGTGCGATAGTTCAGACATTTTGAAAGGAATGGATGACGTACGAATGATGAAAGTAACATACGAAGGATTGGGATTCAATAGAAAGAGATAGACCGTGAAAGAGGGGTTGATTTTGATGTCTCCCTTGGCAAGGAAGAAGGTGAAGTTGATGAATGAAGGTTGGCAAACTGCATTACAGAAATGAAAGTAATGGAAATATTTCGTGATAGATAAGGCTAAGTAAAAATCCAGAGGTATTTCAGCGAAAATCAAATGATGCCTTTACGACGACTAGTAATGTACGTAACAGCTTGTAGATGCTTTTAGGGTAAATCTGTATGAATGCGTGTCTGAAAAATTTCATTGTTTCCCGTGGCTAAGTGAAATATTCTACCCGAATAAAAGTATCAGTTGTAGAGGAAAACGTTTTGGAATGTTTCTCTGCGGAGGTAATTATGTAAATTACTCGTACTTCAGTTTCTTTACGAAATCAAGGCGAAAGAATGCATAAGCAAAGGAAAATTATGTTATGTGTATCGTATTATTTTCAATGAGTTGTTAAATTTTATTTAATCTATCTTATATTACTGACTGTCGTATTTCCGATGGTAATCTTTGCTAGGTCAGTCGTTTTCCCTTTATAATTTCGGTATGATTATCTTAAACCTCCGGTGATTTTAATTCCTTCCATCGTTTCTCGAGAATTGTGACAATATTATTTTAAGTTAAACCTAAAAGGTCTGAATATTAACGGTAACAGAGTATCAATGATTGTACTAGAGCAGTTTGTGTTAGAACAAATACGATTCCTCCTTAACACTTCTTGGTACTGTAACTACATGTTCCAATGTTTACGAGAACATTTCAGTTTTTTTGCCAATTCAAAATTAGATGTAATAGGAAGTACTTAAATAGATATCTGTAGCCACGTAGAAGGTTTCTCTTTAATCTATCGCTATCATAAAATAGCCGACCAATACAACGCCTTTTTTACGTAGGCAATTAATAATAAATCTAAAAATGTTTTCGGAAACTGATTTCTTCCTCGATCGTTACTGTGAGTGGAAATTAGGCTGAACTATGTACGCATCTCCTACCTTAGACAGAAAGGCAGCTATATATAGATTTAGACCAAAAAAGCAACGCGATCGCAATTTGATTGTTTTGCGTATGATCATGTGTTCTTGTTTCCGCATTAGCATAGTAAACAATCCTATTACGAATCATTCCCTCAATTAGGTGTTGGAATGCTACCACACTTATATGCTACCACTCCTTATACAAGCCGTTATATATTTTTATTTTACTGCGTAATACTTATAGGAATGAGCACGGAAGCCAGGCATATACATACATACGTCTACATGCATACATACCGTACTTGAAGCAGAATTTATACACGAGAGGTAATATCATAGCGGAAACACTTGTCAATCAAGGAGCGTGTAGGAGTGAGAACGTAGTCGAAGTTGGAGAGGAGAGACAAAACGTTCCCCTTGTTGATTATTGATCAGTTGGGTTATATTCGGGAGCGCGTGCGTGCCCCTCAAGGAAAGGTTCCCCCCTCTCCCCCCCGGAGGGTGATGGAGGAGCCGCCGTCCGCTCTCTCTCTCTCTCTCTCTCTTTCCCTCTCACCTCTACACCCACGCCTCCTTCTCTTCGGCTGATCCTTTATGCACCCACTTAACCTCGTCCTTCCCTCATTACCGAATCTCTCCTCCTTATATCCCCCATTTGTTCCCACTTCTTTAGCCCCATCTCTCCATCCAGGTTAAACTCCCGTTCGGTCGAGTAGGTGTGCATTCCGAGATCAGTCGGCCGTTTTATGGACGCGTGGCTTGCCTCTATATCGTCCGTTCGATGTACGGTGATTCATTCTTCCCTCCAAGGGTTTTATGATTGGCTGAGCTCGTTCTTGTTCGTTCTTTCCCCAGCTTCTTGTTTTTTCTGGCTCTCTTTATCCGTTTGTTAGGAAACCTCTCTCCCATCGTCGCCTTTTAACGCGAGTCTAGTACTGATTGAGGCTTTAAACTCTCATTATTGCTGCTGAGGTGTTTTTCCTTTCCCTCTAATAAGTCTCAATCTCTCCCTAAATTAAGAAGCCATTACTACGATATTACATCAGTGGTGATAGTCCTCCGAGAGGTGCAATTTCTTTTGGTGCCTACAGGTCCCAATATTATGAAATACTATTTCTTTCCGTCTTCTGTTATTTGAATATGCACACTTACTGGAATTCAAAGTCTCAACTATGCCCAAAAATAGGGTCTTATGTATAAATGGTTTTGGCAGGACCAGGTACTATCAATAATATTTTCCGTAGAAACTTTACTAACTATCATGTAATTTCTAGGTTTCTGCATCAACCAACGATCCCAATCTTTTAGAAAATAGAAATTTTTCAATAAATGTTCATTACGGAGTAATCATCAATAAATTATTGATTATAGTGGAAGATTTTATTTTAAGATTTTAATTCTATTTTTGACGTTTGTGATACTCCGCTGTTGTCGTTGGTTCCGTGTTTCAAAAATAATTAGGGAGAGAAAAGGTTATTGATTTGAATATTTCAATAAGACTTTCCTATGCATAACCATAGAATCGTTGTAATGTTTGTAATATCTTGACTTGTGGCAAATTTATAATCTATTGCCGCATTATTTGAATTAAAATTTGCCTTATGTAAATTTTTTTCAGTGGAGTTGTTTAACTGAAGCTCTGCCAATGCAAGGAAATAGACTGATATCTATATTCTAAATGAAATGTGTCGCAAATGAAGTGCTATAACTTTGTATTTTCTAACAGACTTACTTCGACCGCTTACAGCATATGTATCTTCATGTCAGAATGCTGATGTCATATGCCCATACCGGTCGATTCTAACTAAGTTCGGCCGAAAAATACAAGGTTTTTATTCTTTATCCTTTTACGTCCCTTAAACGATGTCCCTCAAATTACGGCCTGTTCATATCGAATTTAACACGACCCTCACCTGCAATGAGAAAATCGATTCCATTTAACGTGCGGGATACTTTCGTACAACCACTTATAGGAAGAAACCCATTGGGAAGAATAGTTATTCATTTTGATAAGTGAAACCGTTAGACAGAAGGCTGTAACTCGTATATTATCTATGATCATAATTCCCTTAGGCAGCAGCAGTGGTTCCACTTCAATTAGCATATTCAGAGAAAGCCATTGTATTTTTGTATTTAATTACTTCGGATCATGAATTATTAATCGCTGTCTTGTAGCAATTATTAAGAAGTTTATGAATCGCTGCCATCCTTGAGGGAATATCAGTCCCCCTTATGCAGACGGTCTAAATAACCCTCCCTGCTCATTTGTCAACTGACTCAAGCATTAAGACACATCATGGGTCCGCTTGGGACACCAAAGTTTTAAAGGATAGGGAATTAAGGTTCAAGGGCTCCTTATCTAAAACTATCAATCCCCTGGAAGGCCTCAAGGCTTTTTAGAAATCGATTGTTTAATTTCCTTTTTATATTCCGTGATTTTTCTCCTTATGTATTCATTTCACCCTCATTTTTAACTTAAAGTCAACCGGAAGTTTTGTATTGTATGTTTGCTACTAATAGAATAGTAGATGTAAACAAAATGGGTGTTATATCTTAAGGAATACTCATAGTTATCAATCCATTTTAAATGCCTAGGGCTACTTGTAGTTTTCATGAAAAAAATAGCATTTTAATTGCAGTGGTGCCATTACTTTACTTCAGTCTCTATGTTGAAAATCTTCCGGGAAACTCCCTCCGATATTCTTCTGTCGTTAGGCAGGAAATTTTTGGGTTAACACTTGTTTTCACTCTGATGCTGTAATATAACTTATTTGCTTATGGTATTTTAAAAATTTGCTCATTAATGGCCAAAGTGAATGATAACGAAATTCACGTAACTGTTCCCTACATAGAATTTTTATCGCATTTGACACCAACCTTAAAAGTAAACAATAAAAAATTAGGTTAAGTGAATGGAAATTCGTATTCAAAATTGTCCATATTTCATGTGGCGTTGACGAGATATTTGAGTTACTCCCGTGGAAACTGAGAGGTGCATTAATTCCATATTCCGTGCATACAGTTCATTAAGTTGTTCTACTTTATAACGATCATGACCCGTTTAAGGCTGAGGTAATTTCAGGTAATGCATGTCGCATGTTTTTTTCGAAAGAATAATTGTCCTCTTTCTTCAGAAAACAATTTATAGAATGGACATGGTAATGTACGCTCAAGAGTACAGAAGTTATTTGCGTAAGAAAACATGTTAAATAACCTAATCGTGTATCAAGATAATATGAGAACAAAGCATAGTAATTAAGTCGTTTCTTGACCGGTTAGGAGACCTGAAGATGATGAAAAACGTTTTCTATGGTTTATCTTCGGAAAAGGCTGAATATTTACCCAAAATTTTTACTTGCGATTCTAAATGCATTGTAGCAACACATCTGCCGCCAATTGCGTACCATTAATAAGAAATTAGGCTAGACTGAATGCATCCTATAATTCGAAAATTAGGGTGCTCATGTTGACGCAGGCATAAATTCCAATGCTCTCGGTTTCTTCCTAATAGAGCCGTTTTTCTGTCTGTCCTCTCCCTCATTGTGTTTACACCTCTCTCTTAAAATTTCCCCCTCACGTCTCTTTCTCCACTTCCCCTTTACTAGCATCCTTATCAGTCTATTCTCTTCCTTCCTTACAGCCCCCCTTATCTCCCACTCCTCTCAATCTCCATATTTGTCATTTCCTATTCTCCAAGCTATCCTCCCTTTACGTCCCAGTTTCATCTCCCTGGTGATTAATCCCATCCTTATCAAAACCTCAAACCCAACTTTTCCTACGCTAAATGCGGACTCGTAGCTTGATTAATCAGACCTTCCCGTATTGCTGTTTTAGAAATTACCCGTGTCTGAGCGTTTTAATGCCATTTGTCTCGTGACATCTTTCTCCTCGACGATTTAATCCCCCGCTCGTTATTTATGCCCGTCCCTTTTAGCCACGGCGCCCGGATGTGTAAATGAAGGGGTCCACTTCGAGACTCCTTTTCCGCCATTTATACGACGTTGATTTTAATCCGCAATCCATTTAATGCGGCCCCGTAATGTTCTTCGAATGGTGTCGTTTGAAGCGACGCCGCTGAAGGGACGTTAACGAAGAATAACATTTTTGGGCGCTTATTAATTTTGGACGACTCATTACAAAAACATGGAATAATAATGGGAGTAAAACGTTGCGAGGACGGTTTTTTTTCGGGTGGTTAATTTGTTTTCGGAGGTTGAAATTTAATTGATAATTCCTCCCGCCGTTTGATGCGTTTCGCGTTCCCTCCCCATTTATTTTTTAAGTTTTCATAATTTCGCGAATTCGATATCGTACGTGGAAACGCTAATTATTTTTTCGTGCATTTCGGACCCCTTCTCTCTGCGTGCCATTTTGCCCTCCGGTGCGGTGACTGTGTTCTTTGGAAATTGCCCTTTGAATAGGGCATAACGTTTGTTTCGAAGTGGTGAACGGGTTCTCGTCACGAAGAACGCTGCATAATTAATTCTGGCAGTGCGTTCGGTGATCAAAGATTACTTACTTCTCTTAATTAATTTTCTTTTTCATTTTCATTTTCTTTTTCACCCTAAGGTTGCTGAATTTGCGAACTCATGAGTGATACCACATGCTAACCTCCTTACACAGTAAACATTAGGTTCCTCTGATAATTCTTTAGGCGCACATTTCCGCCATTATCGCAGCCGCGTATATATATTTTGGTGCCTGAAATTTTAGAATATATTACGGAATACGCAGATCACGTGTCTAATATATTCCAACTACATTCCAAATATTATTGCGAAATCGCCCACGGCTGTGTAGAAGTGCCAAGAATATCAACAATGGAGGAACTTTCAGGTAAAGCGTGAGCAGGCCTCCATGGGCCATATGATCTTTACAACGATCATATATTCATCCGAGTACTATTTATTTAATAAGATACTGAAGTTGTAGCTATGAAACATACGAGAGGACAAAATACTGAAATCGTCAATAATTTACCTACTTTCATGATCAATAGACATGATGAATTGAAAGAACTTCAATGGAAACTATCTGATGGCTATATCTATGCATTTAATATAAATATCTTGTGACGGACGTCACAGACGTGCTTCAAATATAATTTCCTCTCCTTTTTATTTTATCATTACTGATAACCTTCCTGTCATATTCTCAAAATAATTTCTATCTCTCAAAAACTCGTCCTTTAATTAATCATTTACTAAATTGCATTTTCCAGTAATTAGTTTTTAATTTTCCCTAAATCCCATTACTGTTAACTTACGGCCAAGCGCGCAAAGTAAAGTTTATCACCTTAAACAGTATTTGCGTTAAAAACTTCACCGTACGAAACGAGTCTGGGTACAATACGGAGTCTCTAACTTGTTGATTTTTGCGTCCTGCTCGTGTCACATTATTTCCTAGCTCTTCTGGCGCCAGAAAGAAGCCTATTTTCGCATCCATTCTCCTCTACTTGGTCGTTCCGACCCAATGAAAACTTCATGTCGTTAGCCAAGTTACACACAAAATCAATACTCGGGTAAATCTTGATAATAAGGCCTCAGCAGAAGTTAAAGTTTAAAGGTTAAAGCTTCACAGCGAGGTGTATAAATTTTACATGTGTTATTCAGAGTCCCGGCTGCCCCTTGCTCTTTAAAGTTTTTCTAAAAGACTGCTGGATATTGGAACCTTTCATTAATTCCGGTCATGAAAGAATGCCTATCGACCCCATCGATTGGTTTTACCTTAACTAGTTTCTCTTTGCCCTTAGAAAACTGCCCATAGAATAATCAAAGAAGAAAAAATTCTAGTGAGCACACCTCATTAACCTGTATAAGTGATGCATTTCATTAAAGATGAAATTGTTCTCACTTTTAATTTTATATTCATCTCAGCAATTCCGGTCGTTATTACTAATGCATTTTTAGGATAAATTTCTTATATTGTTTAAATGGTATGCTCTGAGGGTATATCAATTTTTTACCGTATTGTAGTCGGATACAATTTTGCATGTTTTTCTGAGGACCCTAAGAGATTGATTTGCTGGATACTTAATATCCTAGTAACTTTGATCGAATCATAAATTTACATTTTTATTCTCGATAAGAAAAAACATCTACATCGCCTTCACTAATACTATTTCAATAGACCCCTAATTATGGTGTCTGTATAGCTGTCTGCTTTTAATTTCTACTTCTCATTAACATCTATTAATACAAAAATAATTGAGTACTCCACCCCTTCATTTACCGATGTATGACGCACTTCCGTGCTTTCCGAATTAGAGCGAACAGCTATCTCGGGAATGCGATCTCTGATATTTTGAGGTATTACGATTCTGTTACAGATTTTAGCTCTAATGCCATTCCATCACCTAGTCTAACTTCATCCCTGCGGATTGATCCGTTTCGCGCAGCTCGACATGTTTACCAGACACCGCGATAAAAGTCAAGCGGCCCAAGTGCGAAGCCTTGGTGAACTCCGCTGTCTGACTCAACTCCCATAATTTCCGTATTTAAAGAGACCCCTTGTCTCTTCTGTCGATGCGACGGTTTTATCCTCGACGTGAATCGATTTCTACGACACGCGTTACAACTTTCCCGCACTCTTTCCCTCGCGTGGTGCGTGTATGGGTTCGGCGGCACTGTTGCATCGGTTGTTGGCGTCGGGGAATGCGATCGGAGGGAAGGGTGAGACCTTGCTTCCAAATAGGGCCTCATCCGTGCTCCACTTTCCGCTGCCAGGCTTTGAAAATGTCTGGGTTTTATAAATGTGCATAAAGTTGGAGATACGTTCCATCCGACAAGCTCGAGACCAGAGGTTTGCCGGATTTTGGGATTTACCGGATTTTAACGTCCTTCATGCACGGCACGTACGATACGGGTGATATATAGGACGGCTGCTTCCATAACTCTTTCAACGATTTTCATGAAGATTTCAGAATTTATTCGATGTATTTAATTGGACACGATAGCGTCGCGAAGGGTAACTGACGTTGGGATGCTACAAATAACTATTGGCAGTTACTGGAGTAGTTGTATGGAGAAGTTATATAAGCTTAATTCTACCCAAAAAATTGAATTCTGAAATGGAATTAATATTTTATTCAGGTGATGAACATTTTAAATGTAGGTATACTACACAAAACAAGAGAGCATTGGAAGTAATAGAGGGGAGGTGGAGGCTCTTTCTATGCTTATTATATCTTACTTTGATCGATTTGATCAATGTAAATTTTAAATGGATAAATGTATTAATAATTCTTCAACTTCAATCAAGGATATATTTTTTATAAATTTTATTTATTTATTATGAAATTTACGCTAGAGAGTAACTACCTTACTTCAATACCACCTGGATTATTTATTGAACACTGAACTAAGCTGAGAACTTAAAGCACCGACACTTAGAAATATAGAGACTTATCAGGTATCGAAATTCCAAGGATATCAGACAATTTTATGTCTACCTCAGTTGAATTGTTCAAATTTTCCCGGAAATCTCACCATAATCCTAGTAAATCTACCCAAAAATGCCAAGCACACGGTATCTATACGAGTTTTATGTTTGATGTAGAAGAAATGACGATACCCGGATACATAATAAAGGCAAGAAATCTGTATAATACATCACTAATTTTATATGAGGTGCACAATAACTCGATTAATGCAGCTTTGTTTGGTAATGATTAAATATTTTCAAACGGGTCACACTCTTGCTAAGCAACGTAATTGATTATAGAATGCAACGAAACTTCTCTTGTGTTTAACATTACGCAGCGTACAGCATATTTTATGTTTTAATGAGAGATTTCTGTTTATACCTCACGTATTGTATGAAAATTACTGTAAAAGTGGGTGTCAGTGGCCTCAGCATAGTTGAAAAGTCATCCAATATAGCATCTATATAGAGTTCTCAATCGAAGAATACAACTTACTTATATCTCGTAATTACAGCACCTAAGTGTAAAATTTTAAAATTCTAAATCAAAACGTCCTTTCACGTACAACTTGTCTAAACATTAAACTATTTATAATTAATTTTCTTTTGAATAGGGAAAGATTTCCTACTTTTAGTAGTTTTTATCAATTAGTTACTATTGGTTCTGCTTTCGTAGTATCATCTCTCTTCTCTCAAGGTCAGAGTAATCATCCAAAATATTCATTTCAGAAATATATAAACTTCTTAGTTGACCTAAATGTCGTAATTTCATGATGTAACATATTATTATAACATCGCGCTTTCTAAAATGTTGTTGATTCACTTAAGATGGTAATAACACCCTTAAGTTGGAAAGCGACCTTTAAAAATTTCCCTCTTACTTTTACAAGTCTCATTGATCTGGATGAAATGGGTCTAAAATAACTAAAAATTTCCGTTATGTTTCTTTTTGTGTCAGCTGAAAAGGCGGGTTTATCAAAAACTGAGCTATTGGATCTATGCGGCCGTATGTATAGTATCATACGCTCACCGATTAAGTGAAAATTCCCTCCCACCCATTTTAATCCGTCAGGACGTAGCGAAGCGGTCTCATATTCACCTTTTAAATCCGCATTAGGAATCATTTAGAGAGTTGCCAGCATGACTTCCACTCTGAATGCTCCGTAACATTCCCACTTCCAATCGATCCATTCGAAAACGTGAAACCTAACATAGACATTTCCTACACCGTATTACATCCTCAACGGATAATGGAAGTCCATGTACGTCGCCCGCTCTCACGTTCTTCATCACATAAGCTCTCCTCAGCCCCAAAAACCTTCTCACACCAACCACCAACGGCAGCACTGCTTCGCTCTTATCTTTACGATTTTGCTCGGACGTTTGACGAGCCATTCCGTTGGTGTGATTTACTCTATTGGATACTTAAAGCACTAAAAACGGCTTACTCTTCCGCCTTAGCCTTTTATGATCCGATCGCAATGGATGCTTTCTCTCTTCCGTTGGTTCGCTCGGCTTTTCCCTTCAACGTCCGCTCTCCTTCTCACGGAGTCGAATCGTGTCTTTCTCATGCCGGATTCACACAATCATCACTTTGTTCCCCAGGGTTTTATTCGGAATGCTTAATGCTGTGTCGACATGATGGAAAGTCTGCATGATAGACTCTCCTTACTATGAGCCGCTACTCTTTAGGATAGTGCGTTGAAAGCCCGGCGGCATTGGAAGGTTTATCCATGAATTTAGGCGCTGAGAGTTTTGGATATATTCAGAAGCATTTAATGTGCTAGGGAATTCCGATTGAGATCTTTCTCCTTAAAAAAAAAGTTACGCGGGCGTTCAAATTTATTGAGTAGTAGTAGTACTGCTAATAGTGCTTTGACAGCTGAGATTATTTCGCATATATGGACTCCCACCGGGAGTGGATCCCGGGGCCGCTTTCACCGTTAATGGAAAGTTTCTCCAAAGAAAGACGGACTGGTTCCCAGTAAAATAAATTGGTCGCTAGCGTTATTTTGGAAAGCTAACGCATTCACTGCTCCATAGCGTTTTCACAGGAATAAAAACCTGTTTCTAAGATGGTGTTGAAAAACGCCACACAAAAAATGTTTCGGTAAACATGTACTATTGACTCAGTATAACTTGTGATCAAATGAAAACCAATGAAATGCTGTTTTGGAATAGTGTTCTCTTCCATGAAGTATGGTTTCTCGCATACTCGTTTTCATACAGAATTTTTCGAATCATCCTTACATACATAATTGTGCCATCATTTGGTAGGTTCATATGCCTTAACATTCCTATTCAATCCGATTTCTTTCGTTTCTTAGTAACGTACCCCACCCATTATGTCATATGTCTTCCCCTTTGTATTCTATGAATTAAATTCTACAGCAATCCCTCTTTCCGAATATTTAGCCTAACGATTTCTGAGTCAACGGTTAATTACTTCATTTAAAACTCTGTCCCTCAGCCATCTCTTGTATCTCTGTGTCAGGTTTTCTATCGACCCAACTTACTTTTCTAATTCCACCCCACACCCATACAGCAAAACTCCAATTCAAGGATTTTACCAATGAAATTATCGTAATGGAAAAATAAAACAGGCATTCAAAAATTATCTTGAGATTACTCATGCTCTCATTCCACATTAGAATGCGATTCTTTAGACATATAAACGTATGAAAAGAACTGCAAGTTGTACTATCTTTTATATTTTCTATGAATGAATGAATCACACACGCTCAACAAATAACCTTACTTTTCCGCAGAAATACTTCAAAAAAGGTGAGAAGTTCAAGCGTTAATGAACCAATAATTGCTCGTTGTGATCGAGGCGTGCCTTCAGTATAAAATATTTCTCAACCCTGATTTCAGTATCCGTGCGCCTGAAAGAGATTTTTTCCCAAAGAGTATAAATTTATTCTAAAAGCTTTGCCGTGGAATATTCTGGGAAAACATTGCCGGGGGCTTGATGTAAATTGAATGGGGCAGATGGTACCAACGTTCACAAATCTGAATTCTATTCCGTGCGATAAGTGAAGAGAGCTTCTTCCACAGTTGTCTGCTTGAATTACCGTCATGTGACAACCAATTTCTGCGGAACACGGCTTTTTTCGCAGTAGGATTTTCCGCTTCGAATAATTTTTGAATAATTCCTAGCGCAGATATTTTCACAGTATTGTGAGACTGTGGTTAACGGAATGGAAAGGGTGCTGTTTCACGAATGCACGATCATAGCTGTTCTCGTATTCTATTTCAGGAGTTTCCGAAGGTAAAAAATAGGTCTATAACGCATTGGAATTTGAAACGAAGAAATTTTCAATAATTTTTTAATTCGAACATTTAGCCAAATTTCCAATACCTTGAGAAGGTTTGTGAGTATTCTTGCAATGGAGAATTTGGGGAAAGAAAAGGTACCAAGAAGTTTAGGTCGGTCGTAGCCTTATTGATTTTAGTTTCCCTAGAAGGTCCAACTTTGGATACAGGTGCAGGTGTTCACAACACCTTAGGTAAACAGGAGTAATGCCGGAGCCTTTCTTGATTTACTCGCTCACAATTTCACAGGGAAGGTAGGTGGTTGAATACAGGGCTTAAAGATATCTATATAAATTTAGGCTCAACTTACTCATTTCCCGCTCAAAAACTATAAGTTGTGGTAGGTATGTAATAAAACAATTGTAATGAAATAAACTACACATACTTTGGAGCAGTTATTAATCATTGCTACCTAATCATGTTTATTAGTTCATAGTCGTATTTTCTTATGAAATTATTGGTATTAGTTGTCTTCATAGAATTTGAAGATGTCAATCCAAATAGAATCGATTGTTTAATGCGGCATATTTCTACTTATATTATAAAAGGATTCATTTAAGTTTATCTTCATCTTCTTCATTACCCATGGCACAGCGCACTAATTGATAAAGCAAGCTTTTCATGACAAATTACGAGGCTCTTTTCTGTTTACGTTAATTAATTAACGAAATCTGTGCGTTTTGCGTTCATACGAATTACTCTCTAATGTTGAAACAAATTTCGTGAGCATAGGTTTAAAATCAACATTACCCTTATTCATAAAAGTTTCTTTACGTAACAAAGCACGTATTTCACGTAAAAATCGATGACCCGTTTCCTTCCCTAAAACATCACGAGTTTCATCATGCTAACAGCTTGAAGGACGTGCTCTTTTTGTCGCAGATCAGATCATCCCATCTTCGACGTGATATAATCACTCAATTCCATCTCAGGTGGTAAGTCACCCTCCCTCGTTAACCGCCAATAAATCTCGTGTTAAGGCCCGTAGAGTTTTGCGCAACTCCGTCCTCACTTGTTGTATTTTCTTCTCTTCCACTTGGGTCACGTAATGGCTGATTACTGAAGTGCACTTAACCTCCGTAGGGTCACGGCGGAGTCCTTTAGTGACGTAAGAGCAGCTAGGAGCCAACCCGAGGTTGGTTACTGCAACGCGTCGTCATGACGACGAAGCGGAGTAGCCAGTTCGCCAGTGAAGCCATCTCGTCTGAATAGGGCCTACCATACAAATATATTGAAATTGGCAACCCAGCGCGAGTACTTCGCCGGTCTCCCTCCCTCCGCCACGAAAGATAGATCCGTTTTTTCTACGTGACTCGACGCGGTTACAAATTTCTCTAACCATTGAAATGTACGGATTTCCTTTTGTATGTGCCGAAGGTTGCACGTTTTCTAGGGCTAGGGGCTATCGATCCCGGTCCTCGAACGGGTAATGCAAAAAGTTACCTCATATTGGCCGAGTTTCGAAAGATTTTTTGTCTGCATTCCACGTACTAGTCCGAAATTTTCCGCTCGGTAGAGCCGCTCCCACATTTTCCATTAGTTTCATATTTCCGGAAATTGTTATTTCGTCGAGGGAATCGTTTTGGCCTATCCGGAAATGTGAGAGAAAATAAGCCTCAGCGTGGGTCTTCGTTCGCGTTTATTATTACGTGTCCATTTCTCTCGTTTCTCATTCTCGTGTCTGTTCTAATTTACTACGGCAAATTCCCCTGTTTGTGACGTGTACTGTCGCAAATTCTTGGTCGTAAGGTCGTAATCATGTCTGGGTAAATTTAAAAATTGCTTGACTGTAAAATGTAATGGTTCCCGGAAACATTCCACATTTGCCTATCTCGATGTTTTCTTGTAACTATCATTCCTTGACGTAATGTTCCCAAATTTATAAATTCAAGGTTGAAGCAAAAACGTTACTACCCGCAAAAACAAAAAAGCTGAAGTTACCTGTTATAATAAATCGTATATATAATCTATAGAATAATAATAAAATATGTGGAAATTCAATATCTCCAAATAAAGCTAATATCCCGCAGCAATATTAACTTCATATACATATTAAATTTGGGCTCCCGGATAGCCAAGTGGGCAACGCGTTCGACTTCAATGAAAGCGGTCCCGGGTTCGATTCCCGGTGGGGGCCCACGTGCGAAATGACCTAAGCTGTCGAAGCACTTTTAACAATACTACTACTACTATTACATACTAAATTGAAGAAAGTAGTGGAAAAAATCATTGTGATAACATATATCAAAAACGTCATAATAATATGCTAAATTTTATGTAAATTTCGTAAATTCAGTGAAATGAGGTCACTTTTACATTTACTCAAAAACGGAGCAAGTTGTTTGATCAACGATTTACTTCTCTCTCATAGTGATATTCAGTTGTTTGATAAATAAAGCCTACTGTGGTTTTCCCTAATTTTCAATCCCTATTCATCAAATAAAGATTCTATTTTCCCAATTTTCGATGCAGCTACACGCATTTGATTACATCAGGCTTTCGTCTAATATCAACTGCGGACTATCTTATCTTATCATAGTTAAAATTCATCATTCACCCAACATTAGGAAGAATTCATAATTTTTAAATGTTTAAACAATGAAATGTCTTATAATTATGATCACTTTGGGAGGAATTTGTACAATAGAAGATACCCATAATATTTTGTTTTACCTTTAAGGAATTTTTTTTTTAACCCAAGTGATTTTATAATAGATGTGATTGTTTTCGTAAACTTTTTCCATGATTTAAAGATTGGAGCTAACCGACGACAGACTAAAGAAAACAAATTTCATGTTTTTGTTAACAATGATCAGTGGAAGAGAAATTGATGCACAAATTTCTTATTAAGACTCAATCCTATATACAACGTAATATATTTTATTAGACTTCCTACTACCTAAAATGAATAAAACTTATGTAACCTTTCAGGGTATATAATTCTGATCTATTAAGTGAAAAGCCTAAATTTGAGACTGAATTTTTTGCCATATTTTCCATTGGATACGAATTAGATTAAACAAGATGGCCACGTTTGTCAGCTGAAAGTTTTTAACTGACTGTAAAATTCCGAGGAAGAGTATACAGGTTGTAAAAATGCTTCTCGGTGTACTTTATTTCCATTCTCATTTCAAGCGTAACACATCAAGATAAACGTCCCGACGGCAGTAAACCCGAGTCATTATGTAATACCAAAATAAAATATGTTTACATGCAGGCAGTGGCATATGTGACACAGCTGTCATATCTTCGCCCCTCCCGAGAGGTTTTTTTATTGCCTCGCATTTGACTCTTGGTCATTGATGATCGGAGGGAGGCGGGTTAAAGCTCTCGACACATGGGGTACGTATCGGGCAAAGGTTTCAGGACGAATTTCCGCATCTAGTCCACTTTCTTTAGCCGATGAGGAAGCTGGGAAAAGAAATTATGAACTGGTATTGGGAGATCAAAGGTGTTTTTTACTCGTGAAATGCGATGAATGCGGTTCTTCATAAATTTACAAGTATCTCATTAAAATTTGATTGAATAAAGTTTTCGTTTCTTTTATAAGTGAGAAATCCCTCACAAAACTTAATCCACAGCGGAGACGGGTTATGAGGGAGTTTTATTCAAAGCATAATCATGTCAATTTAAAATTATGAGTTTTTTCCCACGGGTATACCAAATCGGATTTTTCTTGTTTTCACTCAAAATCAAAGGGAATCGTTATTCAACTAATGCTTGACAATGTGCATGCTCTCTCTTGATCCATTTTAAGTTTCTATACGGAAGATTATCAGTCAAATGCTATCCGTATCGTTCCTTATTTACGGTTAAAGTACACGATACAGTGGACTTAAGTCTCTAAACCAAGCGTTTACTTTAAGAATTAATCCTACTTTTTCTTTGCATTTTTCACCTACTTAAAGGAAACCTTACACCCGTTAATGAGAGTGTTTGCGTGACTTTAGTATCAATCACGGAGTACATGTACAAGACTTTCAAGACCGGTTCGTTAATAAAAATAATTCACAGATTTTTATAATTACACAGACGCTATTTTCTTGGTAAATTCTCACGTGATAATTGAAATAATTACCGTTCACCCGATAACCTTTTATAAATGCAACAACTTGGCTATGCAGTTTTATCAATAATGCAACTCTTCCGACTATTGTTATTATACTAATTCATATCTGATGGACAATGTTATATCCGGTACCCTAAAATTGATGACGCCCACCCAAAAATTATCTTTTTATTTCTATAGTATTACTCCTTTATTCTCCTGCTTGCTGGTTACGTTAGTAAATCCAGTGGTTTAGATTTCACGGGGACCTATTCCCATGGTATTCATTTCCGGAAGTCCTACGAAAACCACAATTTGGGCGGACGTGCTCAGAATATTCCTGCGGTATCTTTTTTGTCGTAAGCTAGTAGGATTATCAAAAGGAAGTCAAACTTTCTAGCTATTTCCGGTCGTGTAAAGGACAACATTTTATTTAGTTGTCCTGATTCGGTGACGGTATGCAGATATCATGAAAGTTTTCAAGAACAAAAGAATTTTTACTTTTTGTGCGGCATTTTCAAAATAAATGCAGTTAATCGTGATTATATTATTTTTCTCATGACAAGCTCTTTTTCGTGCTTTTCTTTTCAGTAAAATTTCACGATAGAATGCAGTACGTATTAATTTGCATTCACTTATCGATGGTGAATTCTGAAAGGATTCCAGTTGTGAGGTGTTGTTTGTTATGTAAAATTTATAACATGTTTCTGATGTAAAATGCATACCTATTCTCCTAAACTATCATTTACCATCTATCTATGAACCTACTTGAAAGCTGGAAATGAAAATATCGCCAATTTATGAAACGAGACTCCCCATATTTATAGCTGAGATCGAAAATCCTCGCACTGCTGGATACAGATCAATAAAATTGCCATAATAAAAGGTCGATCTGGGATTTGGATGACTAAGTATTTCTCCCAAACGTTTCCGTATGCTTCGTCATCTTCCACGCTTGGTATTTATTTTAGAGACCATAAAACGGTCACTTCTATTTCTGTCAGTTATGATTAATTGTATTTATTTCGGAAAGAAAAAAGGTGTAATCGTTTGAAAAAATATAAATCGTGATAAGATCCAATCTGTTTCCTCTACAGTTGTTTTACATCCAGAAATAGAATTACCTAGGATGACATTCGTCAACATAAACGGTCTATTAAGACGATAAATCTGAGTATCCAGTTAAAAAGTCGATCTAAGGGTCTTTTATACCATTAATAGAGTTATTTAATTCCAAGGAAGTACTGTTCTGCGTGTTTTTCTACGTGTCTATCATGTTTCTGTAATATTACTCAGAAGCCGATCACTGAAATATTTTCCGATTGCCTCAATTCAAACGCAGATTAGAGACGCAAACAGTACTAATAATTAGCGACTAAAATAGTTGTAATAATATTTCATATTATTCTGTTTTAAAGCGTTTTTACACCGCCTTCAGCGTAAATTTCTCGCCTTACCATTATGAATTGATTTGTTTTCACCCAATTTAGCATTTGGTACACGAATCTCTTCCAGTTGAGTGAATAAAGAGGTTTTGTTCGCTCCTTTTTAATGCATTCAATCTGCTTTTTCAGGCCTTGTACCTATCGTGCGACTCAGCGGTTCAGAATCAGAAGTTCAAAAATCGCAGATATTTACAATATTATGTTTTAGTAACGATTTACTTATCAAAATTCGTCAAATCGCTATTGAATCCCAACCCAAGCATCGAGTAACACTAAGTCACGCAGCGGAGCATTCCTATTCGAGCGCGAAATGGGCATGCGAACCTCTCTTCTCTATTCTCACCCCATTTGTTACCCATTCCTTCTAGCAATCCACATAAACGACGGACCAAATCGCACGATCAGATGGTCAACATTTACTCGGAACTCTACGATCCCTCAAACAATCCGTAAAATGGAATCCGACTCTTTCCGAAAACCTTCAGGAGAACGTTCCCTTTTCCACACGTAAGGCCCGGCGTAGGAGATGTAGACCTTTTACGAATCGATGAGAAAGGGTCGATGTAATACCCCCTTCGATCATATTTACTGCATTCTCCGCTCGCCCTAATCTGAATTCATTCGGGAGAAATATAGGTCGGCTCAGATTATCGCGTAGTGGCTCGTACATTAAGGGAAGATAAAAATCTCCGTTAAAATCGATGGGCAACGTATCTGGAGCCCCTCCTTTTTTCTTTCGCCCAACATTAGTCGTCTTTCAATTCGGGTGGAAGTGATCGAATTGTTGAGCGGAAAGGGAAGAGGGGAATGAAGAGGTGAGGGAAGGCAAAGAGGGTGGAAAATGAGGTCGGGGGGTGTTGAGAAGTGGTGGATGAAAGGTAATAAAGGGAAGAAACAAAAGTATGGGGTGGAGTTCTTAGAGAAGAGAAAAGGAGCCAATCGGTGGGGAAAGTTGAATTGGTGTTCAGATGGGATGGTTACGCGCAGAAAAGTAAGTAATAGGCTTTATAATGAAGGATTGGTCCCCGTTTACTCGTGAGTCTTGGGTAAACACTCGAGCCTGCTCACATATTAATATAATAAATGGATAAACACAAATTCATACATATCATACTACTTCGCGAGACTGAATAATATATAGTTTAACACAGAGCAGTACGCTTTGATCACGGTTTCTATAATTCTTATATTTTATAAAATTATATGAACATTCTTATATAACTTTCGTGTTATTCCCTTTCCATATAGAGAACGTTGTATTATTATGTGAGTATTGTGTTATGAATACCGGGTTATTTTTTGAAATCATGTTCGAATTTCTCTGCTTCATTGAAAATCAGAGAGAACTGAGGGAATCCAAGAAATAAATCCAGGAAGGGTGCGGATAATCGAGCGAGAAGTCAGGGTCTTAAGGTAAAAATTAGCGGCGCGAGAAGAGTTTCATGGCCAACAACAAATAACGCAGTGATACAGCGAATTATGCGGCAAATTATGAATTAAAGAATAAGTAATCAAAATAAAAACAATCATTGCTACAGTAACGAATGCGGATAGAATTTTTGTTAGTTGGACTTATCTATAATGAGATCACCAAGAAGTAAATGCTATAACAGAAAATACTTCTGTTCTTATATCACGAAGATCATCCTGATCACATCTAAGGACCTTATATTCTTTCTGATATTTTGAAAAGTATTAATTCATTTTTTATGCAATGAAATGTTTCGTAAAACATCTGTTGAAGATAATTAACAATTTACTTAGTTACCTTAACTAACTACTAAATAACGAATAAGTCCAAAAAGCGTATTCATAGATGTTGAAAAGGCGTCACCGAGCATACTTCGCCAGTGAGTAAGTCGCCAGCTTAGTCGGCTACTACTAAGTAACCTTTATTAACTACTGAAGTAAACAACTATACTATAACAACAACTATCATTAGTAAGAATCTTTAGATTGATGGCATCTTAACATAAATCATTTTACAGTGTTGTTAATGCAGTTTTATTTTACTATCGACCTTGCCTAGCGAATGAAAAAACGTTTACATCTTTGAAACAGTTCCTACCTACCTTTTTAAAAGAATTTAAGCTACATTAAATGAAATGACAAAAATAAATACAAAGAAATATCATGACATCTGAGACATCAAAACTGATATGAGCAATAATGCATGCAATTGACGAAAATGGAATTGCGGCATACGAAGAAATGAGCGGAAAAAATCAGCAGTGGTAAAGATCTTTTGATAGCGAAAATTGGAGAGAGGACGCTGGGAAAGAGATGGAAAATTTTCCAAATGGCATCGGGGGACACGATAGCGATCAGATGAAGAGTTGATAGCCACTGGAAGGAAAATTTTAAAAAGGGACAAATCATAAAACCACCTTAAGTTAGAACACGGCCATGGCGATGAGGCCATCGACAGCTTTTATCTTTCCTCTCGGAGGCTATGGGCTGGTGCGGAGCCAAGAGGGACGTAAAATTTGTGGGGGGTCTCCTTCTGGGCGGAGGGGATTTGAAATGTAGTCGCCGATCAAAGGCGGGTGGAATTAAGTTAAAGAAAGTTAGTTAGTGGGGAAATTCGGGTGGGGATGGAAGGGAAAAGGGCTTTGGGGAAGGAGGGAATGGAGGAATGCGATAAATGGGGTGTCGAAAGAGAAATCGACGGAAGGTCTTTTATGGAAAGACTGGAGGTAGTCTACTGTGACGAATCGGCAGAAGTGGATGTATTTTTCCCCGTTGGGTGCCAAAGCGGAGCTGAGATAATTGCGAGGAATCGATAGAAGGATGACGAGGACTTTCCTATCCTCGCGAAGTGGAAGATGGATTGTTTTTTATAAACGAGCAGATTTTTATCGTCCTCGTGCGATCGTAATTAAAAATGTGGAACGAATTCACAACTAACGAGGCGTAACCCATTTCTAAAATCTTCGGACCGCTATTAATGGAAGTTTCTTTCCTTTTACGGATGTTGACATTCTGTTACATTTAAGCAACAGAGCGTTGTAGCAACGAGTAAACGTCTATTGCTGCGGGCATCTATCTGAAGCCATCTTTGCATTAAAGATGTTAGTATGTAATTTACATTTCGATGAAAGTAAAATACAGCAGCCTTGAATTTATCCTCTGAAAAGTCGTTAATAACATTGTTATACCCGGTATATTTTGAAGTGTTGAACCCGAAACCATATTTTTTATTTTCACTTATGTCGTAAAGACTGTTTTGTGTTCGATATTTCAGTTTTCTAGCTGGATATTCATCATCTGAAATTTACCATCCTTAATATGATTTATATTCAACTAACAAAACACAGGATGTAGTTAACATTATACTATAATCTTATAGACAAAACTTTTGTCACCTATAATTACTTATTTTATTTAGTGTAAGGAGTTCGCATGTTTCCGTAACGACCACACAATGAATCCAAGGCTACAGTGTTGAGCTCAAAATTAGTTTCCACGTGAATACAGAGAATCCTCACCCTTACAATATCCAAGTGTTATTAAATTGCTGTCATAGATTTGTAGATCGATAGAGTATTTATGAAGCAGAAATTAAGCTTCATCAAGAAAGGCAAACTTGCAGACGTAATATCGGAGGAATACGTGGAAATAGGCTCTATTTGCTAGGGCTTCATTCTGTAAACACCCTCTTAAATTTTATGATAATTGGACAAAATTTGACGAAATTAAAAGTGAAAACGCTTTTCTAGCATTATAACCGAACCACTGCTGTGAGACTTCAATGGAGGCACAAATAATTCTCCAAGAAACGTTGATTAGATTTTGAGAAGTTGGTGGCTTCTTTATGGGGTTGGCGGCATTAAAATAGCTCACCTGACAAAAACAGAGACGGATTGTCTTAAAACCATTGATAAGATTCCGAGATATGGTTGGCTTCTCTCAAGGGTCGTTAACACCACAATCAGACTTAATAGAGCAGGAAAGTGATGCGATTCGCCAATGTTGGGTGAACAACAGCCAGGCTTTTGCGGGGAAAGAAGATTACCTTCTTTCGTGGTGAACGAATTGTATTGAAGCTATTGCAAAGGGAGCTACGCTTTGAAAAATAAATTTAACTTCTATGTAAGGGTTCATTGAGTGGTATGGAGAATCGCTAAATGAGTAAAAAAGATATTAGTGTTTTAATTAGTGTACAGGATGCTCACAGACTGTAATACTTTAGCTCAGAGCCACGCTTAGCCTATCTGTCGCCCGGGTGCGAACATAATCTGCCGCCCCTTAAGATTAAATACCAAAACCATACATTTCTTGATTTGCAGGTGAAAATTATTTCGAAATACTTTAAAAACCAGTGTTTTATATATTTATTTTAACTTCGTTTCCTTGCTTACATGGGCGCTGAACATTAGTAATAATTAATTATCCATATTCCGCGTCCTGACGTAGTGAGTGGTCATTATGTATACTTTTATCTTTTTTCTGGAAACAGTTCCAAAAAGTTAACTCATATATTTGAATTCCTCGTAACGAAGTAATAAATCCACTATAAAAATATTTCTTTCTAGATTCCTAGTAGTTTTTCTTGTTAACTCTTCTATTTGAGATCCTCCTAACGCAGTAGTAAATCAACTTTTAAAAATATTTCTTTCTAGATTTCATCTTAATCTGTTTTTCGGCAGTAGAATGCATACAATTTCAATACCGACATTAGCATATGGCGAGACATTTTATCAATGTTATGTTAAAACCCTTTACTATGGAGAAGTTTCTGTTCTCATTAAACTCTCATTCAATTTTTTATCAATAATTTTTATTTTCCTGAATGTAAAGACAATTTTTGATGGTCTCCTTTCAACGCATTAGGAAGAAATCATATTTCAGCAAATTCGGAAAAGATGTCGAATTTTTCGCGTATAATTCAGTCATCTCATAAAATTCAATATCTTGATTATGCTTCAGTGGCTTATAAAATTGAGGAAATTATGCTTCTTGGACGCTCACCAAATCGTTGATTCACTGGTCGATGGGAAAACAAACAAAACGTGCACAAAGTTACGAGTTCGCCCAGCGGCCCATTGTTGTCACCAAATTAAATCATCCGGGGACAATAAACTATCAAACTTCCGTTGGCATGGCAACCAGAAGCCGTAGATCCGCCATCACTCCAATAGAGCACGAGAGATGCATTATGTTCCGCAGTCGAAGTATTGTACGGAGTGAAGGAGTTAGGAGTGTTCGCTGGGTACCGAGCCAAGAGAGCAGATAACGAAGCAAAGCACGAGGGAGTCGAATTGGGCGATACATCGCACGAGAGTCCTTTGGACGCCTACTTCTCGCTTCATATCGACCCCATATCGCTTTTCGGGAGACTTTTTCCAAAGGTTTTCCCGCTTTTTTTTGTGGAGTGCTCCACACGGCGTATACCACGATTTTTCGGGTTCGGACGTGCCCTCCCCGTTTGACTACATCATTTTTCCTTCTCGAGCCGGCGTTCATTAACCCCAATCGCATTCACAACCGCACTCTCCTCCGCACGACATTCGGCAGAAAGCTCGATAACGTGCTCATTAATTATTATTGCGTCCCTATCCGCCATTTTGTAAATCAATAGGTGGTTATTCAAGAGGCGGAGATACAGAGGGAGAGTAAAAGTGAAGAAGGAAAGAGATTCGGGTGTGTGCAGAAGTGGATGTAGACAGAAAGGAGACTGACAGCCAAGCGAATTCCCCGTTTTGATTTCTCGAGTGCATTATCTCGCTCGATCCGTTTCCATCTCTTTCCCATATGCACGAAAAGCAATTCCTGCTAACGTGAATTTAAGCAGAGGGAGAAACAACGTATTTATCACTGTGTAGCTGCTTTTTTTTGTGCATGTTACCATTAACTTCATTTAGAGATAAATAAAGATACATTTTCACGACAATATGGCATTTTATGAGATAGTTGGTGAATAGGGACTAATATTATATAAAATAAGGTCTAACCCTTAACAGCTCTTGGCAGTTTTATAGATCCAACGCTATAATAAGCAAATATATAATAATAATACAAGCGAAACACTTATACATCAAGTGCTATCCGTGGTAGAAATGTATACAGTTCCTGATGTATGTACGAGACTATGTCGTATATATACAGACTCTCACTCTAACAAGAGATAGCTGAAGGACTATATTTAAAGTCCCATATTAAAAATTTGAATACATTGGAAAATCCAAATAATAAATAAAAATGATAAATCCAAATAATAAAGTTATAATCAGTTAATTGCATGACCTTATGGCTAGTTCTGCTACTTTATAAACAGGAAAAACTAGCATTTACAGAAAATTTTCGAATGATATGAATTTCATACTCAAGAGAAATATTTAATCGCGCAGAATTTCTCCTAACAAAGTCATAGTTTTATCTTTCACGAAGATTTTCATGTCAAGCTGAGCACTTTGCAACTAGTTCTTCTTTTCATTGTTTTAATAAGAACTACCTTTAGAAATATTTCGTAGAATCGAAGTCTTGAAAACGTACTAGCCATAAATAAGTTTAATAGAGTTAAAAACAGAAGATAATAATAATAAAGAATGTATTGCCAAGGGCTGGATGTGTTTCCAGTTTCCTTTCTGGTTGTTGCGCGTACGCGATTTTTGCATAACTTGGTCCAGAGTAGAGATAAACCTGTGATGGGAGAGCTTGTGTAAAAGTTAAAATAAACTACAATATTGCAATACTGTTTCTCGCGTTTTGCGATTCTTTTCACAATTGGTGAGCTTCGGATAATTTGATGATAGCTTCCAGTACAGATCGCATGGGATTGCATTTTCTCACGAGAAAACCAGTCGAACGTACTACTGTGGACTAAATCGTTTATCCCGATGAATCCTAGGAATCACATTTTTTGCGATTGCTATTCTTCCCCCCGTCGTGCATAGAAAATAAAAATTTGAAGAGCCGTTGCTGAAAGGTAGAAATGAGTGGAATTGGTTCGAGGAAAGCAGGAGAAAGAATTGAGGAATTCCTTGGGGGAATATTGATGTTATCCACTCTCACAATATTCGTATATTTATCAGATCATCTCGTCGTCCATGGCTACCGGATGTGTTTTTCGTTCAGGAACGTTTCCCCAACCCGGGTTTGTTTTTCTCATCCCGAAGCCCGTGCTTATATTTTCCTGATGCCTCCGTGCTACTTTTTCGAGGAAGTTCTTGTGATTAATTCCTTCTAATGAATGCACGAATGTCCCCATTAGCGCGCTCACGTCAGCTCAACCTGAGTTTACGAGCACGGAGAAAAATAATGACAAATAAAACGGAAAAATGAATGAAAAAATGACGCCTTTTCATCGATTTTTCCGATCAGGATGCGCTCATAAACATGAATATAACATTTGGCTTTAATCAATGTCATTAAACACTCCGCGGAAATAAATGTAAACGACTGTCCCGCTGATGTTGTGATACATATATCTGCCCTCCTAAAGCCGTTGGCAATTGATCGTACGCGTTTTTAAATTGCAAAATTCTATTCTCCGGTGAAAATCCAATATTTACATAAATATTGGCTCTTGCGTAACATATATCTTCGGCATTAATTAATCTTGCTCTCTTATACGGGAAGCAATTTCACATCTGAAAATTGACTGAACAGCAGATAATTTTCAGAGTAGTTTTGGAAGGTTCATCATCTGTTTTGCTCGATTTTTCAGAGAGGAACTGTAAAATAACGTATTCCAAAAGATTAACGAAAATTAGGATTGGAAGATGAAAAGGAAGTTTAAGCGCGCTTAAACGCGTAATGTAAAAACTTGTGCTAAAACTTTTCTAAATCCATTGTTATAAATACTTTAATTTTTGTTGTTGTTAGATATTACTTTAAGTATACGCAGGGTTGTATATCCAATACCATTTCAATTGTGATAGATAGCGGTCGTTAGGATGTTGTGAGAATTTTATGAAATCAATTCCATATTTCCTCAAACCGTTTTCCCATAAATTTCATCGATTTTGCATTTGTAAGGAATAACAGCAGCCTTTATTGCCGGTTTTATATTCTTGGACTTGGAGCTGCATCATATATATGGATGCAGCCCGTGAATGATAAATCGTAGAAGAATTTTTACTATTTAAAGAACCACATCAATTACTTTTCCAAAGATTAAAGAAGGTTAGGGATCAATACAGAGTTACTTAATCTTATAGAGAGCCTAACTTTACGGCGCACTGCACTGCGATTACAATTACTATCGTTTATTTACATTTACGATGCAGTTAAAGTTTCGAGCGTGCGTATAGAAGAGCTATTTCTAGCATTGGCCCGGCCACTCTGTCTCCAAGAAAGGGTAATATTTCATCCGAAACAAGGGTACACCGTAGGGGGGTCACAGACGAATGATTTCCTGTTAAAAATCCCTGTGGTCTTGTAAACTTATATTTTCACTGGAAAACTGTCCTTTTGACTCGTATATATCTGTATCCTTCACAGTTGTGAAATTTATTAGATGAAAAATCCTCCGGAGATTGATTAATGTGTATACGTAGAAGACAACCTAGTATTTTATGTTTGTTATTCATGATCCGGAGGAGATTAATTTCACAAATATTCTGTAATTGAATATTTGTTTGTTTGTGTTGCCTTGCGTTATTAAATTGGTATTATTATTACATTGCTCGGTTTATCGTAATGTCGTGAAAATAAATATTATTTGAGGGTGAGTTTAATAATTTTAAAGAAATTATCATTTCAGTGATATTATCCACTTACTTAACGCAGGAAATTAATTTGAAGTTTAACTAAGAATCTATTATCGGTTGGCGATTCTGTTGAATGTCATTTACCTATGTAAATATTAGTTACTTTTGTTTGCGATGATCATTGTTTTTCTGCCTACGGGAGGTTTTCATGGGGAATATTCCTACCTACACCGAATAACTTGACAATTCGTACATTAGTCATCCTACGCCTTGTTACTGTGAAGATAGTTTGCCTGGTTATAAACTCTTTGTAAGAATGGTGATTACTTAAAGTATGTTCTAAGAAAGTCCTTACAGTGTTTAAACGTGATAACAGGAAAATGGGTACATCAATTTCATAAACAATAAATATTTTAAAATCATATTTATCGTTTTTTCAATTAACAACCAATCCTCTCTAAGTACCTCATATGCTTTATATAGAGTAAGTTCTACCACTGCTTTTTATTACTATCATCTACTTTTTGGCAATCCAGCTATACTGTTAAAAAATTAATTATAAGAATTTCAGTGGCGTTCAAAGCGTATACTTTTCTGGAAATATTTTCGGGCAATTAAAGGAGAATTTGATCCTTTAAGAAAAAGTTTTTATTCCCTTTTTTACCCTAGTATTAGAAGAAACCATCTACTCTTTCCAATGATATTAATCCATCGTTTGTTTCTATTTTTTACAGCGCTTAGTTCTTCCAGACCACGCATAGATGGCACGGGATGCATCCTCGTCGAGGAATCGGATGGCCCCGCGGAGGCTGCAGCAGCAGCGGCACAGGACAGAGGGGGCGGTGCTTTGGGAGATGGAGGCCCTCGAGAGCCCACCATGTTCCCTCCCCCGACCGAAGGTGAGGGGATCACCCCCCGGTTGCGTCACTCGCTAATTTACGTGGATTTCGGCAGTTTAATCTTTCTGCTCCAGCGGCCCTGCTCGTCGTTTCGTAATTCCGGCTTTGTTGGAGTGATGTGCTAACACGTCATTGATGTATGAATTTCTCATCCTTCTTGGCAACCTGTATCTGCCTATCGTTTCTCATCATTGATAGATGGTTGCGCGTAAAACTTGTGTTTAATTACTTTCCCCCGCTGTACATCACTAAGTCAGCTAAACTCCTTCATTCCTCCATCGCGAACAGTGGTAATGCCAGCTTAATTTCGCTATTAGCGACTACCTGCCTTTGCTTGTGATGGATAAGGTGTCGAATCTCATTAATACCGAGCGGAGAGTCTTTCGTTGAAAGCCGTTTTGCAGAGGATGTTTCGATATCCCGAACTCCTTTCATTCGGCGTTTACACGCCTCAGTTGACATGATTTCTTTAATATATCCGTCTTATTTAAGCCATGCAGATAGTCTACCAACATTTATTGTTAGTGCGGAAACATATTTGCATTGATATCCAAAAGCGTTAAAGTTATCATTTCAACTAAAGGAATACGATTATATGACGATGATTCTTAAAACAAAACCTTTTTCTACCATGTCAATCAACAGAATCGACAGAAGAACACAATGGTAACCAAGTTAAACGACAAACGATAAAACAGTAATTGAACAAGAGGAATATTCTTATAGAAGTAACCGAAAAAACATTGTGTAAATGTAAATGTAAAAGACCACTGACGGCATATAGTAGACAAAGAGTAAAGCCAATTTCCAAAAGCCATCAAAAATGTTCAAAACACATCTCCAATACGTATTTCGTTCCCAACGAGAACATCCTCAGGAAGGGAAAGGCAATGCAAAGCTACAATGTGCAAAGATTCCATAAAGTGACACGGAATAAGAGTCAAGTGACATCTAAAATCCAGAAAAATCTATTATCATAATCCAAACCAGTGTTCACAGTTGCTGTTCTATTTTTATGAATATAGAAACTCTCCCATGCGTTAAAACCATAATTTCATGAAATAAAACAGGATTTTTAGAGTTCACTCTCAGCTTTTATTTCATGAATATGGGCCATCAAAGTTATTAATGAAAAGTTTATTAATTAACTTTTTTACTTGGATTGGTATGGAAGGTTACACTTTACCATGCACATTTAACGATTTTGAAACTCGGCGAATGTGGCGGCGATTCGTCTGAAGGTAATAGAATACGTAAAAATTACGGTTCGATTCGGTAATGAGGCACCAAATCTTTAGTTACTCGGGATAATTACGGGGAAATCCGCTGAGGAAGCCGAGATTTGCCAGAAATCCATCACCGAATGGAGAATCAGCACCTTTTCTACAAGTTCCCACAGAAATAGCGCTGACTCTCTTTTGGTCTGTAATTACAGCGAGCTCTTACCGTCCGCATTTCTCCAAACTAAAGAAAGATTGATCTCCGGCCCAATGGAAGATACGCGTATTTCCATTCCGCAGCGTCGATGCACGTGAAATATTTAATTTCATCATTCGGATGGAAGGTGGAGGGATAGCTTCCCTTTAATCTAAAAGGGTTTCCAATAATAGAAGTCCTACTTACACGCCTCTTTACCTTATCAAAGGATGGGAACAGCCCTTTAGGAAAACCCCGCGCCTTACTCGAGGCGCCTCCTTTTTTGCCTCTTAAAAATTTTACACATTTTCGGGCGCTTATCTCCATCGAGGATCTCTTTAGTAAATTGACAATCAGGGAGTGCCCGATATATCTCGCAGACTCTTCGGTAAAAACTTTGGCCGAATCCTCGGAAAAACCGCTCATCCATGTTAAGATGCTCCTCGTCGGTCTGCCGGAGAAGTACTCTCGTCGGCGCCCGTTGATACGCGTCCAGACGCGGTCTTTCACAAGGACGCTACTCGATCGATAAAATGGTGTCCTTCAGAAAAACACAATCCAGCGCGTACGGTCTCATTTGGCTCTTCTCTTATATCGCCTAATAAGTTTGACGAGGGGAAAAGTTTCATCAAGATTAATCGATGGATGGGGCCATAAACTCGAATGAGGGCGTTTTTATTGGAAAGAGTCGATCTTATTAGAATTAGATTCATTCGTTATCGAATGTGTTGGGGAGACGTCAATTCGGGATGATGGGAATTATACGAGAGAATTTCTATTCTCCGTAAAGGCTGCTCTTGAAATAACTCAATGCTAAAAATTATGACATGGTAAAGTAATCAAGGGAAAAACCTTTCAGGAATTTTACACTTAGAAATCGAATTGGCTGCTAGCTTCCGCTAGATCGTAGCCAAATTATGTGTCGAGTTAAAGTTTTGAGTAACCGCATCATTTCCAATGTTACTCAATATTTCCAACGTATTTCGAATCTTGTTTAATTTTTGATACCCTATTTCAAAGCTCCTCATATCTGAAAATCTTTTTAGTTATAACTAACGATATTTATTTCATTATATAACTTGAAGGATTAAATTAAACTTTAACACTAGAGGTTACTGTGCCTCAAAACTTTAGTTGATCCGAAAGCTCTCCGTTAAGGGAAAGGAGGTTAAGAAGTAGAGAGTTAAATAACTTAAGCACATCATTTCATTGATATTAAGACCAACTAAATGGACATTATAAATCTTTCTTTTTGCAGAACCATTCCTTTTTACTGAGCTGTCTCTGTGTAATATTGTTGGTGAGGCTTACTTTTAATCCTTTATTCCTTTTCATACGAATGATGAAATCCGTGAGATTGTCTTTGAAGTGGCAAGGACCTTGTATGATTATTAATTTTAAGGAGACCTCTGGTTATATTTCATTATCACAACCTTTTGGAGAGTGTCCATGCTTTCCTTGTGAACTTTAAGTTGACAAATACAAAGGAATGACTTCTCTAGTTGACGTTAATGAATAATTAGTATGTTGCAGTATACAACCCTGTGGCTTACTTCTTATTTCAAAGAATCTAAAAAAAACGGAGTTGAGAGGCAGCGTACAATGGTACTCTGGCATTTACAGAAAAAATTGCAGAATACTTGTATGTGGCAGGATTTCAACAATATTCTTCATGAATTTTGGCATTTGGTCTAGTCATGGTAACGCTCAGACATTGAAAGTGTTCCAGTTATGTAGCTTGAAATCATTTATATATCATGCTTTGCCCAATAATATGCATATACTTTCTCGTTCCGTTAAAAAAGTAAACACATTACAGAACAAATACTTTGCGTTCCTGAAACACCACATGAGGATGTTTAGTACACCATGATCAGAGGGCCTCCCTTTGCGCTCTATTCCTTTCTCAGAGAATGTGCAGAACATCCATTACCAGTTCCGTTCAATGACAACAACCCCATAACTGTTTACAGTCCAGTTACCGCCGCCACACAACGGAGAGCCAAAATAGAGCAACATTTTAGAGTTGCGGTTTAAGTTCCGCTGCCGTCTATATCATTTTCGGCAAGAGACGTGCAATACCGTTGATTGATAGATGCATTACTATTTTCATTTTACAAAAAGTTGAATTGTTCTTTATTTTGTAACTGCCTTTGCAATAAATCATGCATAGGTGCCGAGTAAAGTCGGAGAAAGACTTAAATTTAAAACCTGTACATCGTCACAGTTAGTGAGCTTCGTATAAAATATGTACGTGAGTTAATCTTTTCATGGAATCGATACGGTGGTATTTACCTGAAGCGTTGCTTGTAAAATGTTATTTGTCGAATGATGTTACGTTTTCGTTCCCTTATCCTGACCACTGACCACCACCTGACCATCCTAACACGTAGAGATTAATATCAGTCCCCTTTTCATTTCCTTCGCACTATATGATCATCCCCATTCATTCGATATTATATTTATCTCCCTCCAGAAACGTTTCAAACGAGCACTTCCGGCTCATCTTCCGGACCCGGATCGCCTGGGATTCAAGGAGCAGCGGGATCGCTCGGTCGGGGCGGAGGTACTTCTTCCGCTGTCGGTGCTCCAGGAGGTACGGGCAAGGACGCCCAGTGGCCCGTGGTAGAAGTCAGAGAACTCGGAAGGCCTCATCGAGCCCGAATCCCTCCCTTCCGGTTCTGGAACGCCGAGTTCAGGAACAAACAACCCGCTTTCATACGAATGAACTTCACCCTTCCCTGGGGATCGCACTTTGCCGTGTACGGTCGCAGGAACGTCGCTCCATCCGTGACGCAGTACGACTTCGTGGAGTTTATCAGAGGTGGGAGGATGGAGAGGTTGAGGAGGGCTGCCCTCGAGGGAGAGGTCGATCTGGAAAGGGAGAGGAGGTCAGCGGTGTCCGTCCCGGCCGGAGGGCCTTCAACGTCAACGGCAGTTTCTTCGGTGCCCGGATCAGCGACCGTGAACGTCTCGATGCTACAGTACCTGGATACTGGAAGATGGTTCTTGAGCGTCTACAACGACGATCTACGACAGGCTGACGTGGTGATGGTTGTAGAGGAGGCGGAGGGCGTCTCCACCGCATGTCCCAACGATTGTTCCGGTAGGGGGTCGTGCTACCTGGGGAAATGTGACTGCATAGATGGATACCAGGGATCGGACTGTTCAAAGAGTGAGTATTAGCTTTTTCAAGGTATCTTAGAATCTTGCCATAAAAATTTACTATTTAAGTTGAGCTTTGATAAATTTGTATTCTCGTTGCCGAATATCATCAGCATCCTGCATCTCACTAGGCCATAGAGTCACCAAATTTTCTGACTTTCACTCTTGGCACTTGATTCCCACTCCATTTTCTCCGATATCTTTTGTCTTCATATTCCTCTATTACGTTTCATAACCTCCGGCAATAAACAAAACCATTTGTCTGCCATAAATTTTCATTCAGGCCTAATTGGAAATATTCATTTAGGAATATCTTTTAGTAAAGTAATAGACAGACAATTGGAATAAATATGGAGCTAAAAGTTTCAGCATCTCAACAACCATAACCCTAATAATCACATAGAGGGTTGAAATCATTTTGGAACTAAATCCCTCGTCCAAATGACAACCCTTGACCTTATGATTCGCTCGGTCGGGCTTATTCAAATCGTAGGTTGATTATATACATTTTCGATTTCCCATCAAAACCATCTCCAGAACTTATTTGGCATTAAGAGTATATTATAACAACAATGCACAGCATTAAGAGGAGTAACCTTTTACAAGAACTCTGACGCATCCAGTCTTTTCAACTACTTCATATTTTAACTACCTATGAATTTTGATCCTATGCTTTAATGTTTATTGACGAAAATCTTATAAATGACATATTATAATCAGATTTTAAAATTCTGCTCGCAAATTAAAAATCGTTAAATACCCTGTAGATAATGTAATTATAAAAAGTGGCTTTAACTTTGAAAATTACCTTATTTACAAAGGATAGAACATCACGCTAGCGCCCGAAAGTAGCTTTTATAATGACAGCATCATTCGCACGTGTAATTCTCACCGAACGCCTTTAGAAACGAAGCGAAATGTCTTCCAGGTCTAATTCCTCCTCTTGTAATTTTTTCCTCTTTCACAAAAAACTGACGACGTATCAACTCCTCTCCGTCGCTGATAACGGACGACGCGTAAAATTCGAGGCAGCAGCAACCGATAAAGGAAGGCCGCCATTACATCCCGAGTATTCACGGGCTTATCTGTACATACCGCTGAATGTTTATCCGGGTTTAGCCTGGGATAATCAGGTAGAAGGTTAATTGTCCCCGGCGTAATAACGATTGCCTCTTATTTTCAGGGGAGGGCTCTGGGTTTCGTCGGAATCGGGGAGTAGGCGTTCCCCTTCGGAAAGATCCCTTCGCGTGCGAACCGGCAACTCTGGGCCGTTGTCATAGCAACCGAATTCAATCGGGAGCCTGCCCTCTGCTCTCCCGGCCCCTTATCACGTCACGGAACGTTAGGGCCCGCTCTTTCGGAGCACGGTTGCGATTTTGCACGGGGAAAAAATACCGCTACGTGGCGAACTCGAGGGAGTTTTGTTTGATTTCTAGCTTGACGCCTTTTTGTTTTTTAAGGGGAGGTTTTTTCTGACCGATGGCCAGTATAAGTTGACGCCTTTCGGCAATTACAGAAGCCCGAGGCGATTCCAACCCTTTAACGGGAGGAGAATTTCGGTTCGAAACGAAGGGGATGGAAATTAGAGGCGATTAAAAGGGAGAAAGAGTCATTATAGGTGAGCGGAGGGAATTGGGGACTGTTTGAAACGCCCGAGCTTTGAGGATGATTGCTAAGGGTTTATGTTTGTTTCTGCATATAAATGAAAAACGGCGATGGCTCGGGTGGAAACTTTCGAATCAAACGCGTAATTATAGCTCTGAATTCGCTCTAATTTCTCGAACGGGGTTATTTTCAGGAACTAGGTTCGTTTCGGAAGATAATTTGTGCTTCTTCTTTCGGCGGCACCGCGTGTCAATTTTGTATATTCATACAATCATTCCCCGCTAAACCCTTTGAAACCACGTAACTCTTCCTATTGTTTAAGCATCGTCAACTGGGTGAATTATTCAATATTCAGTATGGAGTTCTTACGGGATTAGTTATGGTTCACAAAATGAATTTCCCCTGAGTTTTCAGTTAACGCAATTAACACAGTGTGACTTTTATAAACACTATATAAGCAGTTAATAACGGATAGATAATGGATTTTAAAAGCTTCGTATTCTAGTTTCGTGAAATGATTAGACCTCTTTTCTTATTGGAAAAAATAAACTGCCACTATTTGTGTGGTAATTACCACGTGCCTTCCTCGAATCAGCCACTTTCTTCTTATATCAATAAAATCATCAGTTTCCAAGATGATTGACCGCTTAAGGCTCTTAAAAGCCTTGAAGTCGACTAGATAACGCAGTTATTGACGGTAACGTGAGGAAAAACAATGAGAAAATATGAGCCAAACAGTTATTACGAGTAAGTAATTTAATGAAATACAGTTTTTATGACAAATTGGTTGAAAATCATATTTACAGGAAATATTCTGAGCAATTCATTTATAATGCATTCGGAGACTAAAGACTGAGTACTAGAAGTTACCGTTTCATTTTCTTATTTATTTTATTATAAAATACATCATTCCAAAGACTACCAACGATTTTGTTTGCTGTGTTACTCAAATCCATCCCGTATCTTTCTAAAAAATACCATTATACGCCAAATTCTAGCGTTTAAGTAGCTTTTAACTCCGCTGGTGATAGGATTCTACTATCAATATCGAAATTTACATCTATTTTAGAGTTTTTAATTATATTTACACAAAATCACCAGAAATAAACAATATAACAAGTCGAGCTACCGTAACGTAACAATGCTACATCTTTGGTGTTAAAAATCCAATTCTGCGATAGCATTCTCTCTTTTGTGGAATTTTTGTTAATTAATTTTATGTTTGTTTCTGTTAATTAGAACCCTCTATTTTTTTTTACATGTACGAGTTTACATTGCAATATGTCAAATGTTGTGCTCTTTCGATTTGGAATAAAAATATACATACGAGGAAAAACATAATGAGAGAATTTAATTGTTTATCAAATGTCCTCGAGCCAACTCTTAATTTCAAAATTGTTGTCGTTGCCAACCCTTGTTTACAAACTTCTCCCCTTGTTACGAGTAGATAATATGAAATTCAGTTCAGAATTCCGTCCATCGCTCTTTTTCCACTCATTGGTTCGTCTTTTTCGATAAATGCCCTACTTCCGTTCATTGCACCGGCCCTCCAACTCCATTTGGTCCTCTGCAAACACGCTTATCCCTTCTCGAAATCCCTGTCCATATTAAAAAACTTCCGTATAAACACGGGATGCCCGAGATACGAACTAGGCTCTTCGGAAAGAGGAGGATATGGAAATAGTTCAAGGGGATAAAATGCTTATATCGGAGAGAAATGGTTGTAGTTTTATCCGCATACTTTTGATTTAAAATCGTTCATTTTCAATCCTGAGGAACGCATTTTATTGAAATGAAATGATCCTGAGAATGAGTGGAAAATTGAAATTTTACAAAATGGTAGAAATTCCAAATTTAAGTTTTGCGATCTATTGGATTTTGCTGTACATTGTAAAACTACAAATTGTATATCATTCAAATAGGTTTTCAACAATGTAACGTAAGGAATTACCTCAAACAAGTTTAAAAAACCATAACTATAAGTTGTATATGTAGTGTGTAATGCGTGCATATGTTAGCAAATATGGCGTATATATCAATGATTTATTATTAATTATGAAAACTTAATGCATTTGGCAACTATGCCACCACATACAAACATCACATTTTCACATATATACTCAAAATTATAAGGAAAATTGTAGTAGCATAGAATTTTTGGAGAATTTTTTAAAATTTCAATGTTTTTTAGCTTTTAAGACTTGGTAACATCGTTTTCAAGAGAAATGGTATATGCGAAATAAAAGAAGTGGGGAAATGTTGTTAAGGTAAAAATCCGTGGCTTGTGAAATTTCAGTCCTTTAGTTGCTAAAATTACAAATTATTCATCAACTGAAGCACAAATAATTACGAAATAATTTACCTGGTTAATTCATGAACTAAGGCGTACACTTCTCTGTTAACTTATTCCCTTTATGGCACCTTGGTTTGAAGGATGAGCATGTAAATTCCATCTTTAGTAGCTCAAAACTGTCGAGAGAAAACTTTAGAATCCCCCTGAGCCTTTTCTCTTACTTAGCATCTTACAACAGCATTTTATTCACATCCATTCAAACTCTCATATCATAGGGCACGTTTCTTCGTCATTTAAATAAACAACCCCCGTTTTAAAGTCGATCAAACATATTCGTTGTCCTCCTCAAAAAGGCCCATTCCCCGTGTCCATTTCAATGCGCATCCTTTCACGTTCTTTCGCCCCCTTTCATCCTTCCTTGGCCTTCCTTTCACCGCTTTAATTTCACGTCTGGTCGCCCATACCCTTTAACCACAGTAAGTGGCCTTTTCCTCAAACGTCTCTTTCTGCTTTCGCCAGGCGTCTGTCCCGTGCTATGCAGCAACCACGGTCAGTATGGAGGCGGACTGTGCCACTGCGAGGAGGGTTGGAAGGGTGCTGAGTGCGATGTCCCAGAAAGGGACTGTGAAGTACCCGACTGCTCCGGGAGGGGTCGCTGCATCAACGGGAAATGTCGCTGTGCCGCGGGTTGGAAAGGAAACGCCTGCGAGTTGGGTGAGTTTTTTATTCAGAGCGTTTTCTTTAAAGGAGAAATGGGCTTTCGTTATCGGGATCCCTCTCAGATGGCCTTGGGCGGGATTACGCGTCAAATATGCAATGCTTCGGAGGTTCATTTGCGTTCGGGGATCCATCATTTAAGGATTACTATTATTCATAAGAATCTTAGACATGAACTACTGCCTCAGTGGCCTTTTTGCATTTGATACGTAGTATTATTATGACGTCTCCATTGCTTAAGTTGTTACTTATATACTTCAATGTATTAAATATTTGAGAAATATTTAATGTCTCTGATTTATTGAAAATTATGACTTTAGGACTGATTGATGAAAATAAAGCGAGAATCGGTTAAAAGTCATTTGAAACGTTAAAATCAAGGAGGAATAGAATGAAATAAGAATAGAATGAATAAGTTCCCAAGAAATTATCGCCTTTATTCCTCTTTCAATTTAATATATGATTAATCATAAATTAAGCTCACTGATACTTTATCGTATTCTATGATGGTAGGGAAAATAAAATACACTGCGAAGTTCCGCACTTAAAGCAAAACCAAAAGAACACCACTACTTTCGGCAAGATAACGCTCATGCGCCGAAACTTAGTGCTTTTTTGTTTTGGTTGGTGTGGTATTTTGAAGTGATTTTTCGAATAGGATCTGGTTTCCCGGGAAAAATGGTTCCTGTTTTTTATTTTCCCTATTCTTTAATTTCTTTTACATAAATAAACTAAATAAATAAAATGATAAATTTGCCTAATATCTGTTTACATCATATAAAATCCCTAGTATATATTTCAATACGTTCGATTTTCTAATTTGTTCACTCTGTTCTATCGTACTTGATTTATTTCGGTGCAGAAATCGCGTGAAGAGTAATGGAGAGAGGGCTGACCCAGTCTTGTCTAGCCCTAGAGTTGACCTAGTCTTTCTAGGTTTATGAAATAAATAGTGATAAGTAAATATGAAATGGCAAATTGAGAAATCAATGCTAAGTAAACTATCATCGGTCTTTTGCTTGTCCGTGAATTCATATTTGGTATTTTTAAAGACAAGCTCGATAGCAAAAAATAGCAATAATGGTACAGGTCACATCCAGACTCTCTGCATAGGTACATTAACCTAGTGTGCTACAATATAAATCTAGTATTACTAAATTTTAAGTAACAAAACTTCATTAAAGGAATTCCTCTAGTTTACTTTCCTATTTTTCCTGGGAGTACGAGCTTCAAACGACGAAATACCGAAAATATGAAATGCAGGGTCTTTCCCCAAATTCAGGCATTGTAAGCGTAAAAGCGATATAATATTTTTACAATGCTCATCATAAAATGACTATTCAATAGTACGGAATAAATACAAGTTTTATTGTAGAGATTATTCGATCGTAATTTAGTATGCTATTCCACAGTTTGTAATGTTAATCGTGAATATAATGTAATTACTGTTGCAGATGCAGCATTAAAACAAACAGATTACTCTAATAACTAATATGAATCCATCACAGAAAGAATTAAGAAGCTATGGCTCCCAATTTAAGAGAAATATCTATATTTCTAACTCCACCTATGGATTGCCTGTAACATAATAGCTGGCTATTAGCTCTTTTGATTAGATTAGTTGCTAATAACGCGAAGCTCGCGTGTTCTATACCCCCATGGACCATTATTTTCTACATTGCAATGCGACCAAAAACTTATTTGGTGTTTAAGCCCCTGCCGAAAGGAGGCTCGCAGGGTAATAATAAACTATTCATAATATTTATTAAATTTTTATTTATATTAAATATAACTCTTTCGTATCCAAAAGGAAGTAAATTTACACCTTGTTCGCTGAATTTTTGTTATAGCTGATGGAATTGTCAATTTTTCAGCGTATCTTTGTTTCTTAAGTAGCAAAGATGCGCGAATAAGGCAAGATTGACTGCTTTTATAGGAAAAGCTGTTGAAAGGTGCTCACAAAATCCTCTCAGAGACCACTTCGATATTCTCTTCGAAAAGGAATCATACACGTTTAAACTTAGCTTCTTATGCGCATGCGCCGAGTGTCTCCGTCACTTCACGCCCTTCAAATGCAAATGTCATGGGCGTAATACGTATCGCCTTATTTTTATTTCTCAAACGGCAGCTATTTGACGTATCAGGAAATGAGGATAACGCAACAGGAGGGGGTTTTCTATCCCTTATTCTCCCCTTTTCACCTTCGAACCGCCCCTCGAGACACGAAAAATACGAGAATTGCGCGGGGGTTGGAAGGAAAAAAGAGGGGAGAGAAAAGTTAAGGGACCGGATATCGATTAATTCACGAGTGGAAAGAAAGTGGAAACGCATTGAAAAGTTCGGGAGAGAAAATTTTGGTCGCGAGGGATAATTCGATTCGAAGGAGAGTCGGATGGGGAAGGAGCTATCGATCGGTTAATAAGTATCGCAATAAAGAAGTTTCTCTTTTTCGGGCGGGATCGAATTTGGGAAGGCGGAAGAAATGTTTCAATTAAGAAGAGAGGGGGAGAGCGCGGCCGCTGTAAGAAGGAGGTGCATATCGGATGGGATTAGTGACGGAATGTTAAAATCTGCCGTGTAAAAAAGGGAGAAAAAGTGGGGCTTAAAGGGAAAGAAAGGAGCGGTTACAGTCGTGTGAATTTGAGGGTAAAAAAGGATTTGGTGGTCACGGTTCAGAGAAGTTCCAAGAAGTTGGGAAAAGGAGTAAAGGTTACAGGAAATCCAGCGAGCATTGAATAAACTGGCGGTCGGATTTGTACTCAAGATCGCAATTTCGTCCGACCGGAAACGGAAATAAGATTGCTTTAAATTAACGGAAATTTTACTCCTAGAGAAAGTTCCCTTGTTATTCAAAGCTTTCATATTTATATATGCCACATGTACATTCAGTTACAAAGAAGAGATGACCATTTTTTGTGACGCTTACATATTTCAAATTGTAAGGAATTTAACGCGTATGAAACTGTAACGTAAGAAAAATATCATCGGCGAAATTTGCGCTTCTGCGGAATTACAAAATAAAACAATCAAATTTTGAAAATATATTGACACCATAATAAGTGAGCATTTAGTTAATATTACTCTAGAAGTCACGCTCGAATTGGAAAATTTTGGAAAGCTTATCAATCTTCCTAAAGCATTTATAAATACCAGATTCATTCCTGAAACATTCCAAACATGAATTAAAATGTTGTTAAAGGTTGGCATACGATCTATTTGGTGGGAAACACGGATTAAATGATTTGTTAATACTCGTTTCGTGTTTTGACATTTTGATAATAAATAAAGCGATACAAGGCAGAGTAATGAATTTATAAAAACTCATTCACTATTTAGGACTTCGTTTAAATCTTTAACAAAGAGTTTGAATAACGTAATATTATTCGGTAAACGTATGGTCAAGTGAAATCTGGGATCATATTCTCTGCAGATCTTTTTTAATTCTGATAAGTTAATAATAACTGGATAACTACCGAAAAAAGTCTGTATTCTTTACCGAAGTAAATTTCATAAATTATACAAAACAAATGAGTAGATACATACAAGAAAGGCTGAATTTGTTATGTGAGTGAGAAGGGGTATTTTCAATTTGATATCATGACAAAGAAGAGAGAGAGAGAAAAAACGCGTGATTTCCTTCCTATTTTTCACCAATTTTCGCTAGTTAAGACTAGAATTTTTATCGATTCCAAACGAGCCGTCATTTATCACGTTCTACATCGCTTTGCTATGGAGTCGAAGTGAATTGGACATGTCAGATATCAGAAAGACAGATTTGTTTCGTTTTCTCCGCAAATTATGATGGATGATGGCTTGTCCACGTAAAAAATTTACAACTGGGCTGCAGCCAAGTCAAAATGATCCCTATCCATTTGGCTAATTGTGCCGGAATAGCATCCGAAACGGATAGATTTTGAAAATGCACGTTCGCTAAATTCTTTTGAAATTCTCAATCTAATCTCTCAAAAGGGTACAAAATCTCTTTCAATAGACAGAGTGACAGCAATGTCATTGCTCCCTTTCATCTTACTCCTTTTTAATTGTTTCACGCTATGAAACGCCAGGGGAATGTTATGTCAGTAATTGCAGTACTTTCAATTAGTTTGATGGATCACTACTTCTTTGAAATCTTACGATTAAAGCGTTATCAAATCTTTCACTCGTTATATGAGCTGCTACTATGTGTCAGCTAAATAACTCCAATATCGAATAAAAAAACGTAATAACTGATAGTAATCAATATAAATAATTCCATCAATTAATAAATATCACTCATGCAGTTCAAACATTTCATTTATCTCGTACATTCGCAAGAAAGCATCGTATTTTTCTGTCCTTTACGTAAATCCTCGAATAAGGAGTTGAGTAAGGCTACAAAATATGGTCTTACTAAGGGAAATCAGTTTCTGCAGAGAAATCTATGTTGTGTAGTGTAGAGAAAACCCCTCTTAAAACGTCTTGTACTTCATCAGTTTACATATCGATTTTCGTAGATATGTCATGGAACGTAGATTTACAATATGATTTTTTTTATTCTTCCCTGAAATCTTTTAAATGAACGAGTGCTACCCTGTACCATGTGTAAATGTAAATTTCCATTTTTTATTTCCACCGATAGCTCTAAGAAACTTCAGTTATATGAATGGAGTCTTCTCCCAGCTCACAGATTCCTTCGGTAGTTCTGGATTTTAAACTAAGCTATTTCATACTATAAGTATACTCCATTGTTTTTATTAATGTATAGAAAGAAGGATTCGGCTCCTAGGACATGCTGAAAGAGGGTGGCGCTAACGGAAACGAATATCATCAGCAAATATATCGCCACTTAAAATGTTTCTAGCGAAAGCAAATATCACACACACCGATTTTCGTGGCAGAGAAAGAGGCTATAATACAAACAAGAGGCAACGATTGCGATAAGAGATGTTCGTGAAAGAAAATGAGGCATAGTTAATAGTAATTGCATGCATTGGATCACTGTCCATTTTAAATAAACATGAGAGTCATTCTATTTCAGCATCCTGATTCCCGACATTTGGTCAGCAATCGCTTAGTTCTCAAAAGAAGTACGCTTGGAATATGTGAAATGTTTCTTGTGTGCTTAAATTTTGACAAGAGAGAGGCATAAAGAGTAGCCCCACTAGGCCAGAGGACTACGAGACCCTAATGCTAATGTCTGATTTGATGAAAAGTCCCTGCCACTTTTAAAGATTGTAAAATATGCAATGTTTCATTGACTATCCTGCAAAATGCAAATTTACGAATCTCTTGATTTTTCAAAGGCTTTTTTAATTTGAAGGAATTCTGCCAGCTAAGCAGCGTTACTTGTGTAAAAATTTTAAACCACCTACATCGTGAAGTTTCAATAAATAATTGAACTTGATCTACGTTTTCTTCGACGGATATAAAGTGACAGCTACCCTTCAGTATTTAGAAGGGATGCAAGTAGCGTTTTGCTCTGCATCTGTTATTGCGCATCATCTGGAGAAACATTGTCCTGACATAAATTTCCCTAATTTTCTTTCGACATTTTCCGACATTCATTAAGCCCAGGTGAGGCATAAACTGATTTTTCTACTAAGAAAGTATTCCCTTTGTATTTATCATAAATTAATATATTTATCTTGATTTTGTTCTTTTTGTGATTTAAATAATTTGTAATGAGCGTTTCGTATGATATTTATCCTCCGACCTCACTAACTACGAAAATCAAGCCCGCGCAAGACACGCTGGAATGTTACCCGGAAAGCGTTACTGAATGCTGAGTCGTATATATTTTATTTAGAATAACGCTCCGATTTCACGTTACATGGTTCTCAATACATCACCACCTCCTGTATTCGTTACCTGTAACGCTTGAGGGCCTCCCTAAGATGGCCGCACTCAATATTTTCCGACCCATCCACCTCATTGCTTTGACTCGAGGGCCCTCACTTCCCCATTTTAACACTCCTTTCTTGTAAAACGCCTCAAAAATTTAATTTCCGTTACCTCCTCAAAAATAAAATCCGAGGAAAAGAGCGTTGGCGTTTTTTCTACAAACATCAAACATCTTTGTTCGCGTGCTCAAAAAATCTCCTCGGGAAGAGCGTCCCTCTTTTTTTATTTATTTCCACCGAGATTCCCTCCCTCGTCTCCTTTGCCAAGCACGCGGCGGCACATTCTCTCCTCCTTTTCAGTTTCGAGGAACACTTGAGCGCGGTGCACTACAAAAACACACCGCACCCGACGCCACCAAGTGCCTCTCTTCCCTCCGCCGCCCCCTTCTCACCTGTTACTCACCTATACATCAGTCGACGTACCCTCGGGGACACGCGTTCTCAGGCCCTTTTCATCCCACGGCTACGAGAATTTCTATGCTCGAATACATTCTGTGCAGGCGCGCCCCTAAAACGGTGCGGTATGCTGCGGAAACGCCCAGGCTTTTCGCTGTGGGGATAGGTTCAAAGATGGCGGGCGCGCGTGGCATGCGCGTCGTTAAAGCCTATTAAACAACCTGAAGGGGAGGGGAGGGGTCGTTGTCAACCATTTGCTGATGGGTGTTTTCCTTCCCGATATGGCGGTGTTAAAATTCCGCCACGTGGCGGAAGTTTCCCCCGCTGCGAAATTTCGCCGCGTAGTTCATTCGGTTTTTTTCCCGGCATGCCCTTCTCGGAAGTTCGGCTTATGAGCAATTATTTTAGGAACAACTGCACTTAACCCTTTTAGGGAGTGCGTTTTCATACAGCGTCACATGTAAATTGGGCTTTCAGCTTCCTTTTTCCTGTCACTGTTCGAGTTAACCTGTTTAAAGGGGTGTGTTTACAGGGAGAGTTCCTCATTCAATGCACTATAGAATTCTACTTAATTGGTTTAATCTATCTTGAGAAAATTTTAGGCTGTAGAAGTGGTAAAATTAAGACTTGATAGATGAAACGTCTCTCCTAAATGTATTGAACTCATAATTAGCGAGTGATGAAGCAAAAATACCAGCGGTGTAACTTCATGAGTGTATTCATGCTTTAAGTTCATTAATTAACTGCTGGTGAGTTTAATTGAATTCAATCTAAAGGCAAGAACATAGATGAATTGTAAACACTTGTAAACGAATGAAGCCCTGAAAAGTTAAAGAAAGAGAACAGTTTAAAGCAACCTGCCTTTATTATTCAAGACTTTAATTTGATTTTGTTGATGTGACGGCTTAGTATCGCAGACCTTATTTGCAGCTATTACATTTACCAATTTTTGTAGAAATTTTAAATTATTTGATTCGAAAATTTCATTAAGACCCCCAACTTGGTAGGTAATCATTGCTGATTCAATCTCGCTACATCGCCATGAGAGACATTTATGTTTTGCAGCGTCATGAACGTACGGACAATGCTAACATCTCTTATAAGAAATCAATTACAATGACAAACGTTCAGCTTGTAAACACCAAGTGTGCATACATTAGTTTCGTGAATTTGTTTTGCTCCCACCTCTCTCTTCCAATTCATAACGTACACATGTTCGACTCCTAAATTTCAATCGGTTTTATTGAGTAAGTGCGAAAGCAAATTTTGCTACGTGCGAGTAGTTGCCAGGTAATTATTTTTGTGCCACTATTGTTATATGAATTTAACTATTTCAGATTCAGGGAGCTCGTATTTAGAAATAATACTATGTCACAAATTGTATGAGAATTGGTTGAACCTGACGTATATCATTATAAAATGATGTATCTTTTCAGTTTGCCATTCTTTGTTTCTTTCATTGAACCATCATTAAGCATTCGCACACGTTTCATGTATGAAACTTCCGAAATATATCGTGTGAAAACTAGAACTCCGAAATTCAACTTTAATGGGCGTTAAGGATGAATAATTATTTTTAGCATAATATATATCGGTAAATTAGCAGTTCGGCGTGAGTTACGACATCTCCTCGCGATCACTCAATTACATTCCACACGTTTTTGGTCGAAATCTAGCGAGGGTAGGGCTTAATAATTCTGCAAACACATCGTTGGCTCCATTTTGAAAATTGGTCGTTTTTCTCAATGTCAAAGTCGAAGCGGAGTTCCGCAAAGTTACGCTAAAATTAATGGTACATTATTCATTGGCCATTACAAACTCCGCTATGGACCCACTCGTTCTCAGTTCTCCGGCGCGATCAAATAGAAAGCCCTAAAATTTCCTGGATTGGAGGTGACCTCTAACTGCGGCGGCATGCTCTACAAACTTTGCAAAGATTTCTCTGGAGATTGCGTTAGTGATAGTAACTTCCGCTTGGCAAGTCAGCGGGTGACTTGTGGACCTCGAAATTCGCGATAATCCCTGTGCAATAGCGTTTCATCATCTCAGGTAGTATTTTGATAGTTGGATCAGTGCATGTCATCATTGTATTATACCCTTACTGCATGTAAAGTTTCGGAACATTGAGATTTTTATTTCACAAAATACCCGTGAAATCGTGAATGGATTGACATTTTCGAATTGACGAAATAAGATCCGACGACGCGATATATCTTTCGATAAGCTAAGAATAAGATAATGACAGTAAGTAATAAAGCCGTTCAATTCTGTTGCCTCTCTCGTGCTGAATCTCTGATACTCTTTCGTGATTTTAATCAACGGGAACTAGGTTGATATATTTAATGAATGTATTGAAATTTATGGACTGACTCTTCCATTGATACTGCAATTGAAATCACTTTCTGAATCAAGCTGCAAAAAGATAGACGTATGTTCTAGTTAAACGCTTATATATTCACTTTCATACCTCTTTTTATTTACCAGGTACATTTAGCTCTCTTAAATGCCCAGCTTCAGGATTTAGACAATGGTTTTTCCAGCTTCCGAATCTATTGCCTCGTCTATAACTTGATAATGTTTCGCTAAACACCATTAATCAATTACCTACATCTGTAATTAAAATACTTTACAATATTAGTCTTTGTATTTCATACTAGATGACAATGATAGTGTAATTTCCTGCCATCTTGGGAGCCTAATTGAGCCATTCTTAAATATTTAAATTCTATCCCATAAATTAAGGAACCTTTCGTCGTCACTCACTCACTTTGCAATTTTACGATAGAGAATTACGATGTAAAGAAATCGTCCCATTTTTTCCATAAAAAAATATAAGTGAACCTATTAAAGTGTAGTATGGTTTATTTTCAGAGTCTATCTGTAGCCGATCGCTCACTCCCTTCGTGTTTCTTTTCAAAAATCGTCATTATTGACACTTGTCCTCTTGAAACTTAGTTAATAAATGTTAAAAGTAGCTCTTAGGTACGTAAACACCGGAAACTTGGAAAGTTAAATGAAAGAAAAGCACGCCAGAATCATGAGATACCGTTTTCGGAACTAAAGTTAATCAGATTCAGGGTCCCGGCTTATTCCCTTCTCTCATTTAGTCTTCAAATTTGCAAAGGTGTTTAGGGAAGGTAATTTATACACGTGCGAACGTTTTTTCGTCCAAGATAATCCATTTCCTTTCGCTTGCCGCAGCCCTCGTGGGCTCCAAACCTAATTAGCATATTTGCACTATTACTTTCCTCGTTTACTTTGATTCCGACGGGGATTAATCACACGGATATATAAGCCATGTGTCACTCCCAAAAACAAGAATTCGCACACGCATGCCGGAAGCATATTTTCTCTCGCGCAACTGTAGGCTTTTTAGCTACCTTTTGCCAGGCAAAAATCACCCAAATTGATTCGATATTTATTCGAACGAGAGATATTTCTCCCTAGCTTTTAAAAAGTAAGAAAATGGTAAATATTTGAACTCCCGCTTTTGACGTCTCGTCCCTCATCGGCGAATCTGCTCCAGCGACCGATAATATCGTTTCATTCATCTGTTTTTCTAGAATACGCCTTTTTCGAAATACTACGGGTTTCAAATTAGGCTCGCGCCGGGGTCTATAAATAAGTTCCCCGTCGTTTCCTTTCCCTGCCTTCTTTTCAACCTTCGAGACTTTCCTTTCAAGGAGTGCTCCTTCAGGAATCCAATGAAACTGAAAAAAATTCATCTTAATTTTCGCAAATTGGATGGAAAAATATGTGGAGTGAATGGTGTTTTGGCAATAGGGTTCGTAATTTTCAATGGGAAACTTGGAGTGGACTTCTGAAGGAAGGTAAAAATAGAAGTTGTCGGTTTTCTCAAAACCATTACAAATTTATGCTCGTGTTACAGATTGCAACGGGGCGATTAATACAGTTTACAGTTATGAGTGGTGGACGATTTGAATTTCAAAAGAAGCGAACGTGGTTGAACTCGGGCAAAATCAGCTCAGCTCCGAGTTGCAACCAAGTTGAAAAATCCACACATAAATTGGGATGATTCAGGAAATAATTCATGAAACTTTTTCCCCGAGTTTTTCCCCCTCTGCTGGGCCGTCTTACTTTGGATTCATCCCTCAAAATCGCGCTCGTTTTTTTTGGGGATTTTTGCGTTGAAGTCGTAGTAAAAGTTGAGTTTCTTCGGCGCTGCGTTTCGAAAATGGAGCATAGTATTTTTACGTAGTGATGCGTTTAATAGTTAAAGGTGACTTTCGATATCTTCCTCTCTTTTTTTATAATTTGACAGAGTTAAATCAACGATGTATTAAAATTTCCATCTCGTTTCAGAAAAATACAAGTGCGGATTTATATGCCGCGTTTACGTCAATCGGTATTTCTCCTTTCAAGTTATTCTCCGCAGAAAATAGTCACACAGTAGACAAAATAGTCAACTTTTACAGCATGCTAATATTTATAGTATCAGCGGTGCAATTTTTTTTCCATTCGGCGTCTATTTACTCGACACATTTCACAAATTTTATTTTGCGAAGAAACTGCAGAAGTTTAATCCGACGATTAATCTTTCCCAACTTAAGTTTCTTATTCATCCACGTCTCCGGATCTAGAAGTTGTAGATCTTATCCACAGGAAATTAGATCTCTTTCTGGGTTTTCAATGGTAGCGAATAGACTTCCAGTATGGGGAATGTCATCGCAGAAGACTGATAAAGTTGAAAAGTTACCTTCATCGATGAGGTTAACCGAAAACTACCCAAGAAGATTAGTAGTCGAAAAGACAATTTCACCGTCGCTGTTTTTTATTGCGATCCTCACAATATCTCTTTGAAGAGTCACTGTTCGGAGATTTATTCGCCAGAAGCAACGTGTCATTATTCATTTTCCTTTCCATTCAACTTCGGTATCGTGTTCCAGATATTGAACAGTTCATAAAGGAAAATTCTCCCTCTAAGATGTAACGTGTCACTTTCACGTACCTTTGTTATATATTGTAATTGTATAGCTTCATAATTTTATGCCTTTGATGTAATTTTTTTCATTTCTTCTGATGGATAACTTGGTTACCTTATACTATGGCTAGCAGTTGATGACACTTGTCCTTACGTATGGTTGTATTTTCTTGATGTTAGTTATCAACCAGGTTACTATAAATAAATTAAAGATATTCCAGCCTTTTACAGTCAATTAAAGCAAATTCGCGGTATTAGTATTGCTTCAGAATTATAAAATATTATTATTTTGTGGAAGATACATCGGTTAGCGAACTGCTAAAATCTTTTATAGTATGTAAATAATTGAAGAGAAGTTATTGCTTCGCTAGATTCACCTGTTAAGATACATGGAAATGATACTGTACTCAACTAAATATCTTCTGCGACCATATAATGCGAATTTTACTGTTAGTTAAGCCTAGCATCAGGTATCATATTAAAGAGAGAAATCTTGCGCGTTGCAATTTTCTGTAAATTGTAGTCCTCATTTATTCTAATGAGTGAAACTCTAATTTCCTGACGCGAGTAATTGTATCCACTCTGTATTCTAAACCTTATGCTGCTAAGTAAAACTAATATAAACGTCACTACTTCCACATACTTTTACAATCAAAGAATGTTTTATTTACGAAAGGTTGCACTGAAAGTTAATCGATGCACAGAATACGTGGGATGGATCGCACAAGGTCTGAATTAGCACGCTTCAATTGAGTTGTTATGCAATATTTGATGATTTTAAAAACATGAGATAAATAGAAAATTGATCCGTGTGTAATCTTATAGATTAATGATCACTACTATAAATGCTACATTTTGATATTACTGTTTTATTCAAATTAATTTCTATCCATGGAATATCTCAACAATGATGCTGGGTTAGACGGAAGATCCAATTCACCAGAGCAATATAACTATACATTGTTCTATCACAACATATCCTGAATAAAGACGTTGCTTTCTCATTTATGCAGCGGCACAATGGATACATGTATGGAAATTTACCCAGAAATATTTTCAGCTATAACAGCTTGTCGATAATTATTTATTTAAAATATGTAGGAAAAGAACGAAGGGAAAGCAAATCTATATGCTGTCGTAGCAAGGTCCCTCCTCGTATCATAACGTCCATCTTTGCTCGGATTGGCATGCCTTTAAACGACGTAGAAATTCGACAAGGACCCCAACCGTACTCCATTTTCCACTCGGATTGAGGACCACGGCGTACTCCCTCAGAATCCCGAGCGATTTCACGGTCGGACCTGCAACAACCTTCCCCACCGTCCGCACGTTCATGCAAAACAAACGAAAGCGTACGCAGGACAAAAAACGGCGAATTAATATTCGCTAATTCTCCCTTTCTTGGAAAAAAACTCGCATATTGTTATTGCAAATCAATCTTCCGAAACGCCCAAATAATGACAGAGCCCTTAAAAACGTCCCCAAGTATCAATCGATAGGTGATTAATGAGAGACGGCGCTCTCATATACTGCGTGGTGGGGGAACGAATCACCCCGAGTAAAGCGAAAAGGGGGACGAGAGATTGCACGTGGAAAAAGGGAAAAAACGCCCGAGAGTAGGGAGATGAAGGTGAGGGAGTTTAGGGGTGTCGCAAAGGGGTGTCTCCGACGTAGCGAGACCGAACCATCTCCTTTAATAAAGATGGCGGAAGGGAAGGAGGTAGGGGGATTTTTCGGGGGGGAGGGGGGATGTTTGGAGAACGGACAAGGGAGAGTGAGGAGGGGAAGGGGGATTGTTTGGAGAGGGGGAGAGGGGAGGGGATATTTATTGGAGGGAGGGGGAAGGGCGTGTCAGTGAGGGAGAGGCCACGGATAAAGGAAAGGGATGAGAAGATGATGAAAGGGGAACGAAGACGGGGAAAGTGAAGGTAGAGAGAGAGTGCAGGGATTGGGTGAAAGGATGACCGAAGGGGAGAGCAAAGTTCGGGTGTAATACGTAGAGAAAGATAAATAGAAAAGAGGCGGGGAAAGAATGAGTGCGGGGAGAGGCAAACAGATGTGTAGGTGGCGAAACAGAACGAGTGGAAGGTATGGCGGGAAAGGGAGAGGATGTGTGGAGACGGAAGTGGGTTTTATATCGGAAAATGACGAAATTAGAAGAGGAAATTACCGAGAGAGTACAAAGTATGGATGGGTGATGAATGGAAGAGAATTATGTTTATAAAAAGGAGGGAATGAAAAGTGAAAATGAGGTGATGAGGAAGGGCATGAAGACGGAGGAGGGAAAGAAACATGAAAACAAAGATGAATATCCAACACGAGTGAATGGAATGAGGGCTGTAACAGGAACACCTGCGGAAATCAGTGTATCGTTTATTTTTACGTGATATGAAATGGTCGGAATGATAGATAATGGGAATGGAGATCAACGAATCGAACTTTTGATCCAAATTCAATTGCTGGACCAATGAAAGCTTGATTCCTATGTGTCAAAAGTTAAATTCGAAAATGCGTACACAAGATTTGTTGATTGAATCTCGGAATTAACGTATAAGATGGTCACAAACGTTAGAGGTGAAAATGTAAGAACGTGAGATGACTGAACTCAAAAGAAGTTACGAAGTAAAAACGAACAATAATAACGCGGATAAGGGAGCCGGAAATGGTTCATAATATAAATACGATGCAAAAACATTAAATGGAAAGTAAAATAAGCCGGAATTATTTAGAAATATGAAGAGAAACGTATGATTAATTTACAAAATTGCGAGATGAATAAACGACGAAAGTAATAATAAACTGTTTAGGTCAAACGAAAGAACCAGAAGAGAAAAAATGAGTTACGGGAGAGTAAATAAGGAAAATAGCTATCCTATATAATATTATTTTTATGGTTCATATTACGCTACAAATAGATAATTGTCCCGTGACAGGGTGAGTCGATGGTAGCAGGCTCTCATAGATATTGTTGTCTGAATTGTACATGTGTGTGTAATAAAAGGAAAGAAGGTTATATAATTAGTGGGTTGGTAGATAGCTCATTTGGCTTGTTTATAGGTGGTTGGTTATAGCAGTAATTTATGGGTTTCTAACAAAGACAGTTTCATCACAGGGATAGTGAATTTCATCACAGAGATAGGTTTGTAACAGTGATAGCTTTACAAAAGGTGCAGGTTATCCACGTAAGGTGGAAATGTGAGGACGAAAGGAAACTAGAGGTATAAGATCCAATGAAAGAAAGAAAGCAGAGAATGGAGAAAGAGGGAGGGAAAGGCCGAAGATGAGAGGAGAAAAGAGGGTACGGGATGGAGAGGGAGAGATATTGATGTATAAATAAAAGAAGCAGAGCATAGAGGAAGCGATGCATAAATAAGGAAAGAGGCGGGAAGGATAGTGAATAGAGTCGGAGGAAGAATGTTGGGTGAAAATTATACCGAGTACGTGTGAGGGACGGAAGGGCATAAAGAAAGAAATGATGAAGACGAGGAAAGAGGGACTCCGAAAGGAAGAAAAAGATGGTGGCAGAGGGCACGGAAAAGAGTTGTTGCGAATTTTACGGAGATTAAAAGAACAAGAGGCGAAACAGGGACGGAAGCGAAAGAAAAAGGAAAGGTTTACATAGCGAAAATAATTGCGAAAGACGTCAAAGAGATCGGGGACAACGGGAGGAAGCTATTGACAGGATAGCGAATGAAAGATTAGACAGGGATCGAGTGAAATTGACAGAAAAGGAAAGCGAGGAGGAAGATAAAGGAGATCAAAGCGAAGAGAGCAAAGAGGATTCGAGAGGAAGGCCACTCCGGGCGATTGCAGCAAAAAGGAGAGTTGACATTCAAAAGAAGAAAGGTGTTAGGGAGGATAAAGTAGAGGGTAACGAGTAGGCGACGATAAAGAGAAGCAGAAAGGCAAGGATTTAGGGGATCCCGAGAAAAAACCAGCAATGAGGATGTCTAGAAACCAACGGGGTAATAAAAGGAAGAGGAGCAGAAAGTGAAATAGGCGGCCGAAGAAGAGAACCGCAGAAGGAGAGGGAAAAAGCGGCAGAAAGAGGCGGAGAGGAAGATAGTGGAAGAATATCGCGCAGAGTAACATAAAGAAAGAAAAATGTTAGGGGCTTTGAGTATGAGTGCGGGAGAAAGGGGCAGAGTATATAGGAGTGGAAATACACTATGTGGTGGGGACGGGAAGGGTTATGTGGGAGAGGGAGGGGAAGGGAAGAAGGGAGCGGTCGAGGGGAGGCAGGGAGGGGGTGGGGGCGTGGGAGGGGAAGGCTAACTCGCATCGATTTCCACGAGAGGCGTTGCGACTGTGTAGCTTCGTTGAAAAGGGAGATGTGAAGAGAGGGGAACGAGGAAAATGCTGCAAAGGTGGAGAAATGGGGGACGGAGAAAGGAGGAAAAGAGACGGAAATTAAAGGGAGAAATCGGATGATGCAGCTAAAGTGGAGGAAATAATGAAAAGGTACAAGAAAGGGAGAATGTTGCAAATGAAAGGTGGGCCAAGGTGGTGAGGTGAAAGGGAGCGCGGTGCAAAGCAGGTTAAAAATGCGAATGACGTGAATGTATTGGGAGCCCCAACGTAAAAATATTTTGAAGATTTTATTATTTAGATAGTTTTCGCAAAAATGGACCAATTGTTCATGGGGATAGCTTCTATCATAAGCAGTGTTAACCGAAGGTACACCTACAACTTAGCGCATTTGAGGAAATATTTAGTGATACATTAGTATAACGTTAAACGGTTTTATTAAAAATCTCAAAGAATAATGGTAAAAAATATGAAAGATAAAGGCAAAGTGGTAATCCGTAGAAGATACAGAGTATATTTATCTTATTATTTTATGCCTGGTTCATTTTTGATATTTTGGTGAAGTTGGAACGCCACTTTGAAAAGCGGAAACGGTCTACAGTATTTACACGTTCGCTTGTTTATCTATTTGCCAACGTCCATGATCTGATGATTGGATGTACTCGTACACTTGAGAGATCTTGGATTCGTAACCTGTTCGGAGTACGTTAGTAACTCTTCCTTTAATTGCCAGGGGAATGGATTTGATTGAGATTTAACAGATACCCGTGGTATTTCATCAAAGAAAAAAACTCCACACACATCATTACCACCTCATAGAGTATACCTCTTATCTTGGGTATTTGTTTCCCGAACGATATGACTGAAGAATTCTCTTGATGTATCTGTGAGTGTCGTTATTTCTTAATTCTATAATTCTCTCTAAATAAGTTGGCTTAAACATGTGTGGAATGCATTTTTAAATTAATGTAAAATTTCTGTTTTTTCATTCAGTGCGAAGTGATTCATCCTAAAACTGTGAGTTTGAACGATAAATTTGCGACATTTTTTATAGTTTCCGCGATTTAGAGTTAGTGCGTAAGTTTGCACTGAAGGACAGAAGATTCGTGTAGTGCTGTCTCAAGATAACAGAATGACGAACAAACCAAAGGAGTAATTAGTAGAATGGAAGAAATGGGAGGCGAACCGAAGTAGAAGATAAAATTATGGCAATGAAAATCCGGAAATGGAAGATGTAAAAGGATACGACGATTCAGGAATGAGGAAATTAAAGACATGGAGAAAATGAAATTACAATTGACGGAACGGAATGGGAGAATTGAAATTTGAATGAACATAATGAGATGGAATTAGAGTTAAAAGGAGGCAGCAACGAAAGAGAGAAGACGCGGACACAGAATTGGCGATGTCAAAGAAAAGGAGGTGAAGGAAAGGATGCGAAACGGAATTGAAACGAGATAAAATTGAGATGAAAGGAGGAGGTAGATAGGGAAACGGGAGACGCAAAAGATAAGGAAAGGAAATAAATAAAAGAACATAGATTGCGAAATTGAAGTACATGTGGGAAAAATGGAAAATAGAACAAATTCGAGAGATAAATATAATTAAGATAAAACAAGGGTACAATAAAGTCGGAGAATTTTTGTAGTTGAAAGTCAAGATGAATTTCTTCGAAGGTGGAAGAGAATGACAGATTTAGGCGAAAGAAATTCACCTGGTACCGAAGATAATAGGAGGAAGGTAAAAATACATACAGAATAAAAGCTAAATAAAGGAATAAAAAGGAAGAAAGATATATTAGAAAAATTTGAAATTTGGAAAGGGCAGAAGATGCGGTAGAGAAATCCACGGGTTAACAGGGGTGAAAAAGTCGTGATTTGGACTCAAACCCAGGTTTCGACTTTCTGATCACAGGTTCCGGTCTCTGGTCGATATTTTTTATTTCCATTTATCTTTGAGTTTTAGGATTCACGTAGTAACGCGCAAGATGTTTACCTCCCATGTTTCTATTAGTAGACGAATGAGAAATCTCATATTTATCAAGGCAGAAGAAAAAATTGAAAATAGTTATCATGTTGCAAGTATCATGAATATATTTTTAGCGATTACAAAATAAATACAGTGTTTCCCGCTTAAGATGCTTTTCAGGGGACAGAAAGGAGACCTAGTGATAAACAGGATAGTGTTATAAACGGGATGAAGTTAAAACCGGGGTAGAACGTTTTATTTTTTACATTAGAAAACAAAGAGGAATGCTTTATAGATCTTTATTTTTTGAACACCTTAAAACAAAAAGGAATGTTCTTAAGTTTGCTTTCTTGCTACCGCTGAAGATTGGGTATTTAGAGTCCACAAGCTATTGTTGTGTTATACTGTTTGCCTTCACGCCATATTTGTAAGGAATGGTCAGCTTTTCGGACAAAGAGTGCGTCTTCCTTTCTTACTTCATTTTCTTTGCATTTATCCTATTAGGCTGTTAAGGAAGAATAACCAAATTTAACGACAATGATGAGAGGCAGTCAAGAGCACTATATCTCCAGAACTGCGCCCAGCAGTCCACCAAATACAGCTCTGCAACTTTGGTTTGTTCGATATGTTTGCGGCGAAAGGAAACACCACAAAGCGACTTTTTTGTTCTAACGTTCTGCCGTGAGACAAGACTAATGCGGAAGATCTCACTCTATGTCAGAGCTAGTATCGGCTCCGGAATTGGGATGGCAATTGTTCAACTTTGCGGTATCTTCTTTTCTTTCTCACGGGATCAGTCATAGCAAACAAGACAGTCAAAAGGAACCCCCTTTAAGACAGGAGAAGAGAGCGAAGGAGAGCGATACAGATAATGCAAACAATTTTTGGTCCATCGATGGGGGAGGATTGGCAGTAGCCGGTTTCAGTGCGTCTAGGGACGGGAAAAATCCGATTTATAAGCGGTTTGCAGAGCGTCTTAAGCTGTATTTTTAGCATGTTTCGTGTGAAAGGAAACGGGACTGGAGGAGTAGCGCGTGTTAATCGGGATTGCTAATTGAAACGTGATATTTTTAAATAGATTTTACTAGAAGTAATAGAAGTATTTTATCCCGAGGATGCTCAGTCTTACCAATGCCATACTGAAATAACTGCGAACCTTGGACATATTTTCTGTTAATTTTGACTCTTTAAGAAGAGCCTTAACCTCCTATTATGAGTTCAGAAGTAACATATTTTTAATTTTTGTATGCATGTTGACTTGTCAAATCTTGAGTCGACTTCTTGCTTTGTTTAAAATTTATTTATTATACGTTTTTAATTCATATTTTTATCTATGTTTTTTATTTGTACTTAAATGGCATGTTATTTATCTGTAATTAGACTTATTTATTGTTGTTGTTTTATTATAACTCAACTTAAAAAAAGTGATTTTACAGCTAAAGTCATTTTGCACGTAAGCCCGCACAGGGAATCGAACCCGGATTCACTGAAATAGAACGCTTTACCCACATGGCTTTTCGGAAGCCTCATGGGTTTTACTGTTTGTACATACTTTCATCATCTGTCGTAGAGGAAGATCGTAGGATTAAGAAGTGCTTAGCAAGGAATGGATTAGAATCAGAAACCTGGACCTAAGCTGAAAAGAACTCACGTTGAGGAGGAAAAACCTTGAAATACGAATAAGATGAAAGGGGAAACGGGAAGAATTGGTTAACGAAAGAAAGAGCCAATGTAAGGAGAGAACGAGGTTTGTAAGGGGAGAGAACGAAATAAGGATGAGGCAAGAGAAATCTGAATCACAAGAAATTTCCAAGGAAGGAAGGGGAGATTGGGGAAAACGAGGTCAGTCCTGAAAAAGAGTTGCGAACGAAAAATATATCAAGGTGTATCGTAAAGGAAGAGGGGGATCGAAAAGAAGAGAATGAAGGCTAGCTGTAAGGAGAAAGGGAATGAGGGATAAATAATGAAATTGAAGTCGCCAGATGGAACTTAAATTAATAAAAAGCCAAAGAGAAGGAAATCGGAAAAATAAGAGCGGTGAAGAGTGCGAGAGAACATAAAGAATTAGTCGAGAGCTACGCGGGGAATAATATAAAATACGTCAAGGAATAGTGAAAAAATATTAATAATATGGAAAAACTACCAAATGGAAAAATATTCGAATTGTAAGCAAGGAAAACTCCGCCGCCGTGTGCACAGGATGGCGGAAATTTTTTGATAGAAGATGGAGACGAGACCGCAAAGACGGAAGATGAAAGCCAAAGAAAGGTGTAATTGGAAAGATAACATGGTCAAAAAAGAGCGTAATCAGTAGGAGGACACGGGAGTATGATAATGGAATAAAAACTCGCTGGAAATAGAATAGAAACGGAGGCATAAGGAAGAGAGAGGAGGATTGAGAAATTTATGAAAAGGTTGGTCCAGGAGGATGAAGAAATATGAGACAAGCGAAAGAAGAGATGCTGGAATGTACAGGAAATGGTAATAAAAGAGGAGGGGGAAGAATGGAAATGATTGCATAAATGTATGAGGATGAAGTAAGGGAACGAAAGCGGAGAGAAAAAGAATGAAGGGAGGGAACACGAAGATATATTGGTGAAATGAAGATAGAAGTTAATAGCGAGAGAAAATATGACCTAGCGGGCGGATGTGGGAGAGTTGGAGAAGGCTGAAGGAGTGGATATTTAAATAATAAAAAATCAAAATAACGGGCAACTGGAGTAAAGCCACAAGTATACCAAAATATTTTAGATAAACATGATGCTTGTGCTGTGAGAATAGTTCCTATATTTTTCCTTAAGTAATGGAATACTATGGCAAATTTAAAGTTCTTTTCACTAAAATTTTTGTTAAGAATTTATAATAATAAACGAAGTTTAGGACATAAAATGTAACACACTTGCTCCTCTTGAGTTCTGGGTCTTAAAATATTCGATTACGATCCCTATGCGATGTTTAATTTGTAATTTTACTCGAAGAAATATATGAGCTACTGATATTAGATATGTGATCGTTTTAATTATTCATCCTATGCACGTGGGTTATCAGGAATGACGAATCAGGGACATCTATAAGGGATATCGAATTAAGTCAAATTTAAGAATTGAAACTATAATTACAGTTGTTAAATGAATAACTGCAGACAAATACTAAATACGAATTAGAATTTATTTTCTTGGTTTTATTTTCTTGATTTTTACATTGAACAGGATTTACATAACTTTAAATTATAATTTTAAAGGATTTCAAATACGAGAAGTAGAAGCCATCAAATACTAAAAATGATGTACTTCTTAAACAAAATAGTTGGGCGTTACTTATAGGACCAGAGTCTTCGTATTTTTTCCCCGTGTAATAATAATAATCCCACTTTAGTTGAACGAGTTTTAGTCTTAATCCAGTCTTTCCATTAACCTTTGAATGACACAACACAAAAATCCTGGTCCATGTTTCAAAGTGAGCGCTCCGTTAAACTGCTCCAAAAAAGGGTAGTTTTTTCGCCTACCTGCGATAACATTGCAAGCAGATGAAAACAAAGATGTTGGCATTAAAAATGTATTTATTTAAATTTAAACTTGCTAAAATTTGGTGTGTTGTGTTTCTGTTTTTCCTTATTTAGGTCATATTCGACTAAATTGTCGAGTTCAAATTTTGGTATCCATAATAAAAAAATCGACAATAACCTAGCACGCTAACCCCTTGGCCACCGAGGCTGACAATGTTCGTATAAACCCCTATTACCCTTTCTGTATGGATACTGCTCTGTTATCTTTTAAATAGTAATAGCTATAATATGATCAGTTGTTGAAGAGTAAGAGGTGACGTCTAATTAAGATGGAATCCAAAAGGAATCACAGAGTACAGAGAGCCAATAAAACGGATAAGGGCCAAGTAAACAGGAGAAGGGAAAAGTTGATGGCATAGTTGGAAAGGAAAAAAGAAAATGGAAAGAGCAAGGAAAGGTTGATAAATGAGGGGAATTGGCAATAAATGCGCAACCTAACACACGAAAAGGAGTGACTCGGCATCGCCATAAATTTGGAAAGTATTATGTACTTGTGTTCCATTTATTCCTTTATTGGCTGCTAATATTATAAATGCCCGGCAATTCACTGAAATCAAGCATTTAATTTTAAAGAGTAAAATTTACGATGAAAAATAGTTTCAATTATTTCAAGAAGGTGTTATAGGTACAGCACACGTTTTTACTTTAGCCGAATTAGATACTTGACAGTCTTGTATGAAAATAAAGAAATTATAGAGCCTGCGCATTCAAAACAATTCAAGGAGACAAATAAATGGAAGTAAAAATACATGAATGGTATGAGTATATGAAGTTATAATGTATGCTTAAATATCTAATATCATAATATCAATAGAAATATATTATTACAATGTGTGCTTGATTATATAATATCGTAATATAATTCTGATACAGCATATATGTGTGCTCTTGGGGTGATGATATTGTTACCTCTCTTTAAATTACTCGTTGATTCGTGTTAACGATAATAATTTTAAATGTGACAGTAAAAAAGTGGCATAAGGTTTCTATATATACACTAAAATTTTTGATATTTCCGCAGAAATATATGTATAATATTCAGGGATTTAGAGAAGAGGGAAGTATTCAGAAATAGATGCAGATTTATATTTTAAATCTACGTATATAATAATACCACTTTATTCGGGCGAGATTGAGACTATCAAGTGTCTTCTTACATCTAATCTTTCGTCATATGATTTAAAAATATAGCTTGAAAAAAGAGCTCCTAAGGAAACTACAACGTAGGTTTAAAAACCTGACTTTGCACTTAGAAGAAAATACACAACAGCATCGACGTGTCAGTTATATAAGTCCGCAAGGAAAAAATCGGCAGCAATATCAGAGGGATTGGGAAAGAACGCAGTGGAGTAGAGGAAGCGAGAAACAGGGGAGAATGGCATCACGTAAGAGCAGGTAGCGATAAAACTGGAAACAAAGAGAATGCGGGAAAGGGAAAGTTTGAGAGCGAGTAGGGTATTGGGGAAGGGGGGATATAAACGAGTATCCGAAGACGTATTGGCGAGAAAGGGAGCACGTGCACGAATAATACCCTGGTATCTCTCAGCGAGCGTCTGGGAGTGACAAGTGCCACGGGAGAAAGACGAGGTTTATACAGAAATGCAACGGGAACAGGGCGGTGACACTGCGTTAAATTGGCCGATCTGGTTTCGAGGATCTCTCTCAGGAGCAGGAAACCCCTTAGTTGAGATGAGAGTTTTTCACGTGATCTCTAAACCTGCCGACCTTTGCGGAGGTCACGGAGCGAATAATGCAATCTCATATTTCCCGCGCGGTTTTTTTAACGCCCTCACCGTTTATCAGCTTTCAGTATATGGGTTTATTTTTATGGCTCGCAAGTTCGCTTTAAGGTTCCCTTTTACCCCCGACCTTATGTTTTACTCCTAAACTCCTAGCGATTCTTTGCCCTTTCCCTTCCTGTGCTTCATTCCCTGTCGATGTCCTCTAAAGTGTCCCCTTACCCCATCATTTTTTTATGACATTTTGGCGCTGTCAGTATTGGTCAACGGGACCAATAATACTTACGATACTTGAGCCGGTTGAGTGGTTTAGACGTACACGCTCGTCCTGAAAAGCCGTAAATGGCGGGTACTTTCGTGGTAACTTTTCATATATACATACAATACTTCGACGCAGTATTTCACGGGAGAATATGATAAAGAAGGGGAAACTATTTTATGCAAACCAAATGGATCGAAAAATAAAAATAGCCCGGCAGTGTTGTTGAGGGTTTCGATATATCCTTTCAAACCTCGATGCTGTAGCTGACAAGATTGTAGCGATGGTCTTAAGAAGCAATAGACCCCGTAACGAATATAATGTATAAAAGTAAGGGATTGCTCATCTTGGTTTGAAGATTAGTTTTTCGTTAGTCTACTAATCTTCGTTACAGATAGCGTCTAGGTCAATTTCAGTGTGTACTCATGAGCTGAATAGATTATATTTTAAAATTATTTTTTCGAGAAAAATTTCTTTTCATTTCTCGGCTGCGATAAAAGTAAGCTTGATTATTTATTTGGTGAATATCAGAAATCATTCAGAAAATTGTACATAATTGTCATATATAAATACTTTGTGATTTATCGCCATATTTTAGATGTATTGCCTTTGTGCCTTTGCCAGTAATAATATATCAGCCAGCTATTTAGCCATGACTCGCCGACTTGTCTCAAAAAAAGAAAAAGGATCTCACTATGTTTAATAGGCTTGATTTATTAGCGATAGTATTCATATGCTCGTATAGCTCCTTACCAGTGCTTTTAAAATATAACTCACATTTGACTACGATTATCTTTTGGACATCATTTAAAAAAAAACACGAATTTCAAAAATACGAAAAGTAATTTCATAAAGCTCCTATCTAAAAATGTTTTTCCTCTGTCTAGTCTGTTCCCATGAAATGTGCCTTATTTTTATTTTTTGATATTTTTCTGCATCATCTGTACGTACATATTGTGTTTTTCATTTTTCCGTCCAACATTGAAATTCACGTCGTTTTTTCCCTAACTTAAGCCAAAATGCATCGTTAGGTTGAATCTTTTTGTTTGACGTAAACAGGAAATATAATGTAAAACTGAATATTCTACTTGAAAATACGAAAAGGAAAGAAATATGTACGTGTGGATGCATTATAGGTATTTATTTATTGTAAGAGCCCGCAATTTGATTTTTCAGCTTATAAATAGTAAGTGAATATACAAGTTTCATACAGTATAAAAATTATATGCAATTTGATTAGTGCTCTCTTTGTAGAAATTTTACCAATTCTGTCCCTAAGTGTTTACATATTTAAAGTAACTTATTAAAAGAACTTCTATGTTCATTTTAAGCCATCTTTCGAAAGCAATAAATTTCTTTCTCTCGTTCTTCTCTGTCAACCCAACTGCATGTACTGGATATTGCTTAGTTAAGTTTTCTAATTTCAATGTCTTACTTTGTAACTCCGATTGTTTCTAACCTTCCCAATTCCCTTCCCCTTTCTGTGTTGTATTTAACCTGAGTGCAAGTGTTTATTGTACTCGATGATTTCGTGCGGCGACGAAATCGGTCGTACATTAAAGTTTATGTGGAATTCACTATAAGATTTTTTATTTCATTATTAAATTTAGATTGGTTTCGAGCTTACGTATGGTAAAAATATTTTGGGATTGGTATAAAAATTATATCCAATTTGATTCAGTATTCACTCAATTTGTCAAAATTTCACCATTCTCTATTCCTAAGTATTTATATTCTTATAATAATTTATGAAAATTACCTTAATACTCATGTTGAGCTTTAGATCTTCTATCGGAAATAATTAGATTGATTTACAGTTAACGTTGCAATAGAAATATATTGGGATAAACGATTCCACTAAGACGCTACTCGAAAATATGTAGTGATGATTTTTCTAATACATTAACTTTTTCTAGAAATTTTCTACGTAACGCATAATTCTGAATTCGAGAGCGCTGAACTCGCGGATAATGAGTTTCCGGTGTATTTTTCCTAAGGTTTGAAAATCCTGAAAGTTAGTTGAAATAACATCATTGGATATATTTTACACATTCTGAATTCGTTCGGCGACGGACTTTGGGCCAAAAATTGATCAGTATCGCGTGGTGTTACGACTCGTCTTTTTGCAATTCTCATACCGTCAGTCTCACCTTTAAAGCACGCTCCTCTGTTTGATAGGAGCGTCGGCGCTGATGATTTTCACCCTCATTATCATTCCGCCGTGTAAAGTAAACATCCATGGAAGTTGTAACTGCGAAAATGAGCGAGCAAATAGAATCCCTATTCCTTGCCTTCCCTCGCTTCCCATTCGGCGAAGGCGATGGGGAATTTCGGAAAATACTGCGCGTGAAAAAAGTCGGCGGAGTTCCGGTTATTATTGTTCAAGGGGAGTTCGTGAACTTATAATAACAGTTTCTGCGATTTTGGTGAGTTTGTAATTGGCCCTTTCCTCTGTTTCGCGCATGCGGATCCCTTTTTTTCTCCTTCCTCGCTGCTGTTTTTCTGCTGGCGAGTTTCCGCTGTACCTGAGTTTTTTGATAACCTTTTGTTATTTTTTGAGGTAAACCATTATTACGCTTTTGTTCTATGCATATGCTTTTCTTATTTAGTTATCTGTCAGCAACTTTTGCTTAAAAGGAGGCGTAACTTCGTTTATCTTTAATTAAACGGATAGTGTGTGTAGCCTATGATTATAGCAAAGGTAAAACTTCCCGATAAAATTGTATTCAGAAGTATGATGATTCCAGCTATTCCAAATTTAATTTCTTCTTAATTTAATTTGAAATGATAGCTGCAAGAAAAGATTACTGTGATATTCTGCGATTTGGAATTTTTTTTGACTGTGCTAGCATCTAAAAGGGTTATATTTTAACTTAAAATTATGTATTTTCTTTAATAACTATGTAAATATGGCGTCCAAACGATTTATATTTTCTCTCGCTCATTTTTGAATTGACTATATATTTTTTATGGAATAAGATCACTTTTTCGCAAAGGTTCAATTAAGTATGTGTTATAATATTCTCTTATCATTGCCAGGGAGAAGCTGAAATTAAGTTGTTCATCACATACTTATATTTTTTATAGGCTCGTATTAACAGTGTTTTGTGCTCTCACATTAAATCACGATAGAAATATGTCTTTGGCAAATAATTAAAGGTACGTAATCTTAACCGGGTGTGTTACAAACCGGCCAATAGAATTATATTTAAATATAACGAATCACTTCAACATCATCTATCACTAAAGAGCAAACGTATCTCATAACCTGTTTTGCGTATACTTTTAGGCAGTGATTCACATAATTAATTTATTGGTTAACCCGTGATTTGATCGTTTAAATTCCGTTGCATCGATACAAAACAATATTTTGGATTTCATTCGGAATTGTTTTTTTTTACTGGAAGAGCTTATTTGTATTTTGAAAATTAGCAACGGACCACCTTCTTTACTATAGTATCTCCTTCCTGAGAGGTTAACGAAACAGAAAGGCTCACCGGGAATCAAACTGGAACGTATTTTCACACGCTTCTTTCACTATGCTGTAGCATAAATCCCTTGTGTCATTCTCGCGTGAGCGAATCGATCTGGTTTGAAGTCCAAATCCCACTTTTGAACGATTTTGAAACTGGCTTTTCGAAATTAGTGTTAACGGTAAAAGGGAATCGATGCTACCAAGATTTCTATTTGTACCTTTAACAAATCTTCTCTTTCCGTCGGATTTTTCCAGGCGTGGCATGACCTGCAGTCTCCTAAAGGTTGAACATGTCACAAACGCGATCCTCTGGACCTTAAAAATTTTTCCACCAACGGCTCGAGTCCTCTCTCCCACTAGTCTCTCACTTTCTCGTTCTTCGCTCCCTTCCTTCCTTCTTTTCACTTAATTCCATTCCCCTTCCACGTCTTCCTCACTTCTCCTTTGTATTTCTCTTTCTCCCAGACTACACCCACCCTCGCATATCCCCTCCCATTTTCTTTGCACAAATTCCCTTAGTTTTATTTTCCTCGTATCTCTTATAAAAAACTCTTATTTTCCTTTACTCTCCCCCTTATCATGGCCCCATTACGAGAATAAAAACATGGAATAAAAGAACCTCCACGGCATTTGAATGAAATGATTTTTCCTCAGGAGAAAGATACTCCAGCTCATCCATATTAAAAATGAAATACCTGTACTCATGAGGCATTTCTTATCTGAACAAAAAGCGTATTGTTTTCTCGGGTATAGAATTTCTCCTTCGTCGGTTTTTTCTTCTTCCTTGCATGTGGTTATCGTCGACTGATAATGCCTTGCGCTGATCCCTAATTGTTCTGCCTGGAATTTTACAATGCTGTTTACTTCTAAATCGTTCTCAATTAATAGTGTCATAGTGTCTGAAAGAGTTTTTATGTTGGTATGGACAGTTTCTATTCACTTGCATCTTCATATGACGCTAGAGAATGCATAAAAATCGAGCCATCGTTAATCTGAGAGAAAATTAAGTGATGGGTTACATCTCAAATAACTTCCTTTTTTGATAGGTTGTCTTCGCTCCTATATTAGAAATTCAAAAATTATATATGAGTGTATTCAAACATAGTCAAAAAATGCATACGAAATTCGGGAAGAGAAAATATTGTAAAAATACTTCAGTTCTAACTTCTGTATTGAAACATCAAGACATTAAAACAAGTTACATTTCTCTTCTACAATTTCAAAAGATGGTCATTAGTTACAAGATACTTATAATTCAAGCAATCTCAATGAACAACTGACCATTACTACTCAATTAGCAGTTTACTATATAAATAAATGACCCACCACTTTAATCACCTATTGCAATTATAGAACCTAAAAGTAGCTCCTATAAATTCCCTAATGTCTTAATTTATTCAGTATTAAAATATTTATAAACGTTTTTCCTTCCCTAAGTATATATATATTTTTGCTGACTCTGTATTCATAACTTTTCATCGTACCATTAAGAAAAATATTGTTAAAAAGAGTAGATCGTATATTATCCATATTTATACGAGATTAATATTATTAATATATTTTATCAATTAATAATTGGCATTATATGATTTATTAATTAGGATTAAGGCTTTTTTATTATCGATTATAGTATCGAATATAAACAGAAATAAAGCAGGAATTCATAAAACTCTGACTTAAACGAAACCCTGACTTGAAATAAATATGGTGTGAAAAGTAGTTAAATGATATTTCTGGTTTTACTGTCTGTTTCCGTCAGCTGGGATGCAACAAAAATTGAATGGCAGACAAAAAATCGACTTTCCAGCAAAAGATAATTTTAATATTAACATTTTAGCATTAAAGTTCCGATAAAACTGGCCTCACATTCGAATTTTAAAAACCTATTTTTGAGTTTTGCTCCATTTTGAACGAATGCGCCCAAACGCAGTGATTAAAATGCATGAACGAATTTCAGACCATTCTTCACTTCCTTCTTTTCCGCCATTCTTCACGCTCCATGCACGCGTTTCTCATTCACGCAGTAGTTTGCATAAACGCCGGCATAACATAGACCGAGAGTTTACCTGTAGTCGCCCGATCGATGTACATTGTTCAGCATAATATAAAAATAAATTCCTCGAACACACAGAGAAAAAGATACGCCTTTGAATGCTGGCGATTTTTTCCCGTAGTTCTTCGGTCTGTAATCTCATCGACGCGGAAAGCTTTATTCTTTTTCAATTTGACGAATGAGTGCAGTGGAGAACTTTAACGCATCTTTCATCAATAATTCACGGAGCTTTGGATAAAACTCTGCCGAAGACCTTTTCCGAAGAAAAATCAATACATGCTTTATAAACAGAATGCATTTACATATTCAGAGATCGGAATTTTCATATTCAGTAGCTCGCATCCGCTCTCCAACATAACATCGCCTTGATTTTTATCCGTAAACTACGCGGAAATCCTTCTTTCTTACGTAGTACTTTAAATATTTATTCGATCCTTGAACCGTCTCCGTTGTTTTTAACGCTTGTTTACGGAAAGGGGTCGTAAAACGTTTGTACGTACCCATAGTGACCTGTTTAATACATGCTTCATCCTCCGGAATACGGAAGTCGTTTTCCTTACATTGAGTGTCTTGAAATGGCATCGCTTCCCATTGCTTTGCTAGCGAAATGGCTTTACTCGTGCAGCGTGAATATGCCTTTTTCCCTCATATTTTTCTCAATTTTCGAATCGATTCCAGTCGTCCTAAATTCTAGAAATTCCTCCAGGACAATTCCTCTGTGGTTTCAACCATAGAAGCGCAAGCAATTCCGGTGAAGCAGCTTACCTCTCTTCGCAGATTTTTATTCTTATTAGTTATTAGCTTAATCAACATTGGATGCGATTTATTGAAGGAAAATTCAAATTGAGTGTAGAGAATCTCTCAATGATGTAACGTTCTTGGTTTTTTTCAGAATCATTTTAAGAAATATTTTTGTAATTGATTATAAATATTTTTAAAACTTTCCTTCTTGAATAACTTGTAATCAGGAAAAAATAATACCAAATTTACATACACAATATGTAGGATCAACGTCGTGAAATGTGATTGTATTTATTTTCTGGCCTTTGTCTCATTTTTAGGGATGCAAAAATGAAATAATAATAGCCAATAGTTTCATGAATTTGGATAGAGACATAGATAAACATATAATACATTCTTCTAGTAAAAAAGGATTTTTGCAAAATTTCCTGTGAAAATAAAATAACATCCTAGTATTAAATTTTATACGCTAACTTCAGTATTCAGAAAATCATTGTAACCCTTACGTTTGACAGTACTTACTTGACTACCTTTACGGACTTCACTCATTACAGACTGTTTATTCTTTCTGTCGTTTCTTTTGGTAGATATAAACACAAATGTATAAGCATAAAGTCTCCGGGTAATTTATTCCATATCAAAAAGTGTGCTGCTACCTAAATCCATAAGTATTTACAAACTTAAACACTTCTCTGACACACTCGAGGTATCTCGTAGAAGAGAGTGGTTTAAAATCCACTCACATTCGAGATAACTCATATTTAGGATTTTCTGTTTTTGACCATTTTTTACTTTCAAAAACTTAAGCTGTCAAGTTCATTGAGCTTGTCGAGCATGCTTTCTTTTATCTGCTTTCTATTTGTATGTCCCTATAGTTTTACTTAACATGTGGATATACCGTAAACAGATTAAAATTTGAGGAAATAAAAAAGTGAAATGTAATACTAAATAGCTTCCAAAGCAAAGAAAAAAGGCTTTCTCTGTGTTCCTTGTTAAATATTAGCACACAAATCAACAAATAAATAAATATCCTTATCTTCAAGACCAACTTATAACAAAAAATTCTCATAGAAGAGTTTAAGAGGATATATAAATACGTGAAGAATGTAATCGATGGCAGTTGCAAGAAAGGAGAGAGATAGAGAAACAAAAGTTGTTGGTTGATTTAAATACAGGGTCTGATAACGAAGGAATCGAAGGATAGGAGTTAAGAAGAAATAACCTACTGAGACATAAAAGATCCATATATGCATCTACGTTCATTCTAAAAAAGGTTACCATAAATATTCTTTTAATTTTCACGCTATAAGAATTGAGAAATACCAATTGCAGAGAGCTTGACAATGTTTTACTCTAGGGTTTCCCAAAATGTTCCCCCGACGGAACACCATCTATTCTGAGATATCAGAGGAGAACCTAGATTACTAGTTTAGGTCGGTAGACATTAGCGGTAATGGACCGACGCAAGTAAGATTTAATGGTTTATCGAAAACCCAGTCTACTTACAAAATAGATTGTGGAACTTTCCACGGACAAGTGTTTCGCGGAAAGTAGTTAGGAAAACTCTGAATCATAGAACATTTTTAATGGTAAATATCACAAGAGCTTGCAAAAAAAAGGTTCCAGAAGTTCTTGTATCCCCTGAAAAAGTTTTCCGAAAAAATAATGGCTCGTTACGGTGCTTAAATTTAAATAGACTAAAGGTTAAACTTACGAAAATTATCTGGGAGAAAGCATTTCTTAATGAACAAGGAAGTAAAATAATCTTAGCAACTGTTGGAGATCGGCGAAAACAGGAAAAAATCCCTTGATGCCATCATTATTTGCCCGAGGAACTCACGCGGCTGCCAATACGCGCGGAAAAAGCAGCGGACGGACTGAAAGTGCGGAAGTAGCGGTGCGAAAGGTGAAAATGTTTCAGGCACACCGTGGGCGGATCTTATACTCGCCAGACTGGAAAATATTCTCCTCCGGTCGGGAAAAAAGAGAACTTAAGCGCGATACAAAACAATGTCCACAAAGAAAAATAAAATGCGGAGGCGTGATTCGCGTAGGCGTGCTTTTGAGTAGCGGAGAAGAATCCCTGAGTCGGTAATAATTTCACCTTCGTCGTGTTCACTTTCACGCGGTCTCAAAGAGTTCTTTGGCTCCAGGAGCGTACTCGTGCGCGCACTAATTGCCTCGCATTCATCACGCGCTGCCATTTTGTGGCGCTTCAGAAACCGACTCGAACAGGGCCGCATAAAGACATCGGCCCCGCCATTTTTATCATTTCCCCTCTCTCCACTGCTTCCAAAGTGCACATAGAGCGTAAAATTCCGGTGTATTCCCCTCCGGTTAATTGCCTCTTAAATATGCGTGCCTCGTAAAACGTCTTCTGAATGCGGAAGCAGTTAGAATCTCCTTCCCATCTCCGGGAATTTCTGGGGGCCTTATGTTAGGTCGAACCGTAAGTGGATGGCAATTTCAACAGCTTTCGGGCGTTTAAATTTCTCTTTAGCCGAAACAAAGCAGGGAGGAGTCCGAGGTAAATTGCGTTTCCATTGCGTCGCCAGAAGAAACGGGCGGCTTTCGGATGTAGCTTTTTATGTAATTAGCGACGGGCTAATGAATCTGTTTCGATAGGTCGCTATCTGGGACCGTTCTCGCCGAGAACTCGAATGGGATGGCGACGAGGCACGTATTATCTACGGGTTGAAGTTTGTCCTCTTGCAGCTTACAGATTTGGATGCAAGTGGTAATCTTCTCTCAAAAAATCATTCCACTATGAATATTGAGCAACGTATTCGAAACCTTTTGCGTATCTAGATCTGTGTATTCCAACCTGTCTTTCGCAGGCAAGTAGCTTCTTGACTTTGCGGTGCACTAAACAACAAATTCGTTAATTTTAGTCTCGTCAAATTGAAAAGACGATAGGGTTCCCGGATAGCCAAGTAGGCAACGCGTTCGACTTTGGTGAAAGCGGTCCAGGGTTCGATTCCCGGTGGGGCCTACGTATGAAATGACCTAAGCTGTCGAAGCACTTTTAACAATACTACTACTGAAAAGAAGAATTAAGTCTCATATAATCTTTTTAGAATTTTCTTAACGAATTATCATTAAATGACAAAATTTATTGCCAAAAAAGTGTTTACGGGAGGCGAATCTAAGAATATTCTTGTTGAGGAAGAAGATAATTATGTGATGCATAAAGAAGATAATTTTGTGATGCCTTGCTTCTAGCACTGTAACTGAGAAGTTCAAACCAGGATTAAGTACAAGATTTTGATTCAGATATGTTACTTTCCTGTCTTTAATTCAGATTTTTCCCTGCCACTGTACGGTACTTCTCTCTTATGTGAAAACCGTATAGAATCTCAGAGGGTTGGAGAACTTCAGAACTATGACTCAGTTCGTGAATTCAATTGTATTACCGATGTTGCTGGTGTCATTCGTGCAACATTCTATATTGGTTGATGGGTAAATCTTTTAAGAGCGTGAAGTTTCTAAGTAGTTTTCTACGGATAATATAATTAATGAATTTAAGATTATATTTTAACCACATGATTGTTATTATGGTTAAGTTTTCTTCGGCAAATTAATAAATACGCTAAAGAAAGCGAGATTCTCGATTCAGATGAATAATAACTCAAACATGTAAATTCTGTTGGTTAGAGTGAATCCTGATGTATATTTTGAAACCATTAATATTGAAGGTTCAGTATTTTAGTATGCTGTTTAAGTGTACGTTACATTCCCCGCTTTTGTTCTATTCCCAAAGAACCTGTTCCAGCGATTTACTATATGTTAAACAAGTTGCAGATGTTTCCACAAGAAAGCTAATGTTACCGCAGTATTTTCGCTCTTTACAGTTCGGGAATATCCCAGTAATCGGTGCATCGAATATTTTCAAAGAATGAATTACTCTCATTGAGCCGCGTCATTAGAGGGGCTTTGTGGACCTTTTATTTTTTCCTTCCATTTATACTCGTTTCCAATAACGATCCTCGTAAATCTTCTCGATTCCCGTTATAACACGTCGGTTTATTTCAGAGATTTGTAAGTTTTCTCAATGAAATTATTCGAAAACGTTCCGGAGGTCATAGATCCAAAATATGTTTTCATTTAGTTTTTTGGAGTCAAATCCGGGGTCATTTTACCTGTCCGTTTCATCATTGGTCGAATTCCGTATGTAATCTACCGCCTGGAAATGTATCATACGTCAGTTGATCAGATCTTTTATGTAACAATAATTTATGTTCTTTTGGTGTACACAATTGATAGAAAATGAATTACTTAACATTTAATAATCTTATATTTGGTTATTTAAATTTAATATTTTAAATGTAATATTTTAA